>VYXC01011387.1:81241-139206 GCA_013397175.1 Platysteira castanea
TAGAAAAATACATTTATTATCATTCCTGGAATAACATGTCTTATGTCTTTTTATTGTTTCTTCCATTAAAGTGTACAGATTAACTTCCTCAGATTTACAACTCATTCTTTTTCCTTCACTGCAATATATTTGCTGATAGTTTAGATACTTTAAAACAAAATAAACCTAAAAAATAGAATGATGCTTAAAGCTAACAAGTAAAATCTGTATAAACTGTGTATTTTTGAACAGTCATATGACTACAGGAGCACTGTGTTTAGTATGTGATACTGAAGTAAGTGATCTCTGAAGTCATCTGTTTTCAGAGACCTAGGACAAGAGCTTTCAGAGGACTGCTACTATTTTTATTAATTCAAAACAAGCCCACGGGTTATATGTTATATTTATGCTTGAATTAAATATTAACTGGGAAAATGCTAATGAAACAAACTCTCCTGAAATATTCGGTCACTGGAAATATAAAGAATGTAAACACAAGTCAAAAACTTTATATCCACTCATCTTTTGAAAGGCTGAGCTGGTTGCACTTGGAAGTAGCAATCAACCAAAATTCAAAGCTCAAAATAACAATTAAACTAAGAAGCCATTTATCCACAAACATGCAGACTCCTACACTTACTTATACTGCACTGTATCTGTAGATCAAGGGCAGTTTTGCCAACATATCTTCTGGAATGAGCTGGTGCTTGGCGGGAATAATGTTAGCAGTATTGAGTCCAAACTTGCACAAAATTCGTTATTTGTGCTTTAAAAAGTTATAGTCAAATAACTTTGTTCTGAGGCCTAGAGAACTTAAATTTGAGTTCTGGAAGGTCACATGTAATTATTCCTGTGGCAAAGTTTGGCACAAGTGTAGGTAACTAAATAAATCAAAGCTTTATCAATCCTTTACATGGATTTTGGTTCTACAACATTTGGAACATGTATGAAGCGGGAGGATAAATGCTGCATTTGAATAAGTTTTTAAATACACATTTACAATAGCCGAAGTAATAATTTATGTGTGGCTCCAACAAAGACATCACATTGTTTTGGCCAAAGAGTACATGTTGACAAAATGTCCTGATTTACAAATGGAAAATAATAATCTTGAAGACAGTGCTACTGTATATTGGTTAAAGATTTCCAATATACTTAACTACTAAATGGGTATTCCTTCGAGAAAAGCACAGAGAGAACAGAAATTTATGAAAAAATTAGTATTGTCCCCTATCATAAATTTATCTACATGTGTTCGCAGCTCTCAAAGCAGGTATATGAAAGTACTAGTATAGTACTGCTTTCAGCACAAAGTGGTGAAGAAAATTTCAATGGTAGGAGAAGAAGAATCTTGAACAGCTGTAAAATATCATTGAAATGTATTTTATCACTCAGATTCCTTTGCCCTGATGCACACGTTCACAGGTCATGTTCTTTTGCACATCAGAAGAACAGTTTTCTCTGTGGCATCAGCTTCTACTCAGTTACTCAGACATGTTATGCTAGCTGCCAAGATGATAGTTTTGGGGAGAGAGGTGTTGAGTGTGGTGTGAGGGATGCACTGCCCTTTGTGCACTGGTTTTCCAACTGAGATGTGTTATTCACCACGTTCCTGAACGGGGAGCCACTTCTGCCCCTGCACTGGCAAACTGAAAACAGACTTCTCTATCTTCAGCTAAGTGAAACCTCACAAGTGGCCATGGTCTTCTATTTCACAATGAATATTTAGACTTCGTGGAAAGTTTCTCACCTCAGCTGCTTAAAGAAAGCTTGGATAGGGTATGTACAGCAGGGAACCCATTCTCAGCAGCAGGCAAGGTCAACACAAGGCTGATAAAAAATATGACCACCCATAAAACCTTGAGAAGGCATCGTAAAGGTAGTAAAGCATTCCATCAGGTTTAATTCATGTGTGTTGTTTGTAAACCTCTCTCACACTTAAATGGCATTTTTTGAAATATGCTGCACAAGCAAAAAGCAAAAGAACTACAGTTTTGATGAAAGTTGAGAAGCTCATACGGTCACAGAGCTCTAGCATTCAGGGGCTGTGAAAAAGAAAAAACAATTATGATGCTGATGATGAAGCTGCCTGCCAGGCTGGGTCTATGGGCAGGATGGTGGTGGTGAATTAAAAACTTGCAGGGTAACATGAACAATTTAGGAAGCAACTTTAGCAAATGTATGATTATCTGAATGGTTAATGGCATGGAAAAAAATCTTTTAAAATTAACAAGTAAAAATAAAAAGAAATCCGCGAGGTGTTAAAACAAATAATATCCAAATGATACTTCAGTTCACACTCAACTGAAACCTGTTTTAACTGTTTTAATGTATTGATTCTCACTAGTAATATATTTATTATCCAACTCCTCAGTAGGGCTTCATGTAATCTGCTACAAGGGTGGCATTAAATGTTTAAAATAAAATTGGTTGGAGGTTGTTTTGATTTATATTGGTTTTGACAGAGAAAGTGAAAGTCATGCTTATTTGTACAGTTTCCTTGGAACTAGAACAACTGTATACATTTTATTCTAAAAGTAAATGCATCCATTTTTTTTCTGGAAGAATGTTTTCAAGGTGTTTTCAAGGATGTTCTCTGGACTCTATTATGGTCAGTTCTTGCAGGGAAAAAAAAAAACTATGTGCTACACGAGATCATATTTCTGCAAAAGACACAGGGATTATTATTGCTGACCACTTGCGTGTGTGATTTAATTGCCTAAACAGGCAAACTTAGTTGCCTTACTTGCCTAAACAAGCAACTACTCTGTTTGAGATAGGTGAGGGTATGCAGGCTGCCTCTCAGTCATCAGTCCGGACCAGTGCTGGTGTTCCATATGTCCTGCAGTTATAGCTGGCAGTACCACAAGGATGTGTGAGACAAAATGGGTTGTTTCAAATGGTTGTAGCTGTCTAGGCTTAAGCAACTTAGGCAAGGTTACAAGACTGCCAGATATTGCAATGGGTCTTCTAATCAAATCTTTGCTGCTGAATGCTGTTTGCTAACTTTTAAATAATGGCTCTGAGCACTACTTATATGTGTAAGGTTCCTGTTCACTTGAATAAACCCACCACAAAAAATCTGTAATTGCTAAAATTCCACATTTGATTTTTTCTACATAGTGGATTTGGCAAAACTAGGGCCTAAATAGTTTTCCCACAGAGGAGGTAGCTGTAGATTGCAGAAGTCAAATGACTTGTCTAGACTCACATAACAGCAGGTTCAGGAGTTATGCTTCCTGACTTTCAATATAGTACAAGACTTTTCAGGAAAATATCTTCAAGGCTCTGATGTGATAATAATTAAATTGTACTTCAGAATGTTGCTTCATTTCTGAGACTGCTGCAAGATGCTTTATAAAAGTTGTCTGCACTTACCTATAGCTCATGATGAAACATTATTTTGCATCAACAGGTCTTCCTTGAAATTGGGACTGTATTTGCATAGTTGATCATTAGGTAACAAAAGAGAACTTTACTGCAGCTGAGAAATTACCTGAAAACTGTGGGCTTTCTCCAAACATCCTGTGCAACTGTATGAGGACAGAGTACCTACTTATTTGTGGAAGATATATTAAATGGAAAACATACAGCAGCTTGTCACTGTACTGAGTCATTGTTAATATCCTTTCCCACAAGTAACAGTGTTCTTTTTTTTCCGTTTTATCTCTGCCCTCTCAGACATCACACATTCATTTTAGAAGATATCCTCTCTAAAAATATAGAGCCTAAAGCTTCCTCTGAATCTCCTCCCACAAATCCATGCACTCCCAGAAGTCACAGGTCAAGTACTGATGCCCCTTGTCTTTTAATCCTACAAAAGAGAAGCAGGGCTAGAAGGTTCTTAGAAGCTTTGCCACAGATCATCCTTGAGGGCACTTGTGCACAGTCCTGAGACAGTGTGAAAGGTCTGGGAAACACACATCTCTGTTTTTGTTTGACAAAAGTAAATTTCAGAGATATAAAATTGGTAAGATAAAGCATCTTATCCAGGGATGAGCATTCCAGGTATGTACTGACACACAGGCTTTTGAGGTTTTTGCTCATTCCCTAGAGATGAACATGCCACTCCAAACATTCTCTGTGTCAGTACCTCTGTACAAAATCAATGAATTGTCCTCATTTACCTGTGTATCTTTTACCTTTGGGTAGGTGATTATATCTTGTGGTTTCTGTTTCAGCACACCATCTGAAATATTCCATGTCCAAACTAGGACACACACATGGGCTTTCAGTTCAATCTGAACTGCTTTCCTCCAGTTCAGAAATGTTTTTACCTCAGATGACTGTGTCTCAAGCATAGATGAGGGTTTTATCTAAGCTGTTTGCTATGAAGTTTTCAGTTCAACACCGAGTTTAGGATCTCAGAGCTTGTGTTTAAATTCTAGTTTTAGCTGTCACTCAGCCTCAATCTCAGCTTCCTTGGCTGTCAAATGGGAATAATGACTTTTTTTTCCCTGCAGGCAAAATGCCATGGAGGACTGCAGATTGCTTATCATCATATGCATTATATACAGAAACACAGAATCATAGAATGCTTTGGGTTGGAAGGCACCTTAAAGATCCTCAGGTTCCAACCACCCTGTCATGGGCAGAGACACCTCTCAAGCGACCAGATTGCTCAATGACCCATCCAACCTGGCTTTTAACACCTCCAGTGATGCGGTATCTGCAACTTCTCTGGACACCTGGTTCCAGTGTCTCACCACCCTCACAGTAAATAATTTTTTCCCAATACCTGCCCTCTTTCAGTTTGCATCCACTACTTCTTGTCCTACAAGAACTGTACTTATCACTACAGTTCCTGACGGAGTCCATCTCTGGCTTCCTTATAGGCTCCCTTCAGATACTGGAAGCCAGCTATGAAGTCTCCAGACAACCTTCTCTTCTCCAGGCTGAGCACTTTGCAGTAAGGATCTCTGTCCCCTTCCACAGAAAGGGCAAAAGCAATAGGTGCAGGTCTCTGTGCCTGGTCCTGCAAAGCAGGAGTATGAGACACCTGGCAGATGCACTTCATGTAGTGCTCTGCAAGGAAATCCTTAACCATTCAGCCTGACAGGATTCCCACAAAATTGTGTCTGCCTGCAGCATTAGCACTGGGTAACTGAGTTGAAGGGGAGCTATAGGGATACCAGGGGAGATACAGGGGTATAAATCCTGGATGTAGGAATGGGAAACCAGTGCTAACAGGTCAGAGCTTGACCCGCATTTTATCTGCTACGTCAGGTAAAGAGAAGTCTGATTTTCTGCACCATGAGAACATTCCCCTGCTATGGGGGACCTGATGGGTTATACTGAATACACCCCATCTGATGCCATTTGCAGTTAGAGCATTCCCTGGGAAATAAAATATCAACATAAGGATTTAGTAAAAAAGACTAGAGACAAACATGGTGATAAAATCTTGTGTCAAGAGCTTGCTGAGTTTAGCTTAGTGATTGCATATGACTGTCACAAACCCGCCATCTTCCATTTACCAAATTTATATGTCCGGATTTTTTCACACATATGAATATGCAAGATCAATATTTTACCATGAATAATGTCCACTTCAAAACCAGAAATATGGTGGAAAGGCTGGGGACAGATTTTTTCCAGATTTTCATTAAACCCACTAATTCTGGAAACCTCATGCAAAACCAGATTAAATAGAAGGAGCCATTTTCAGCACAAATGTACATAAATTCCTTGTTCAGTTACTACAGCAAATCCAGAGAGAGTCAACTTCCTTCTGATTCCAGCCATTTCATAGACATATGTTTCTCTCCTTCTCCTTATAACATCTGTCTTCTCCAGAAAACGGAACAAAGAGAATATTTAATACATTTTATTTCTTAGCATGGGAACACCTGGTTATCAGTTACACACCTGGTATCAGGGATCAGTACTTGCCCTTTTGAGTAGTGATGCTCACATCAAACAGTGGCTCATTTAAATGAGCATTCTCTATTGAAATGCACAAATCTGATTCAACTGAGATCAGTCCAGTATTCTAAGGCTGCACTTAATTTATGGATGAACAGATACTTTAGCTTTTTTAATACTGCAGGTGTTTTCCTCTCTGTTAACAAATACCAATCAATCTTAATTTAGTTGCTATATCACGGTGTTTTAATTTGAACTGTCTTCTGATAGGACAAAGTTATTCTTTATTTTAAACATGGTAATCTATGGGAGTGAAAACAGCAATGGGGAATTTCTGTGTGACATATTTAATAGTTCAAATGAAAAATAGTTGAATACTTTGCAGCTCAAAAGTGGTTTATCACCATGGGTATTGCAGTGCTTAGAGTTATTTAGTTTGACCATGTTAAAGCAAGAACGGATTGTTCAGATGTGAAGCATATTATTTGTTGTCTATTCAGTGGCTGTTTCTTCCAGAGAAAAATCTGTCTCATTTGGAGGAGAAAGCTCAAACCAAAATGTGCTGGGACAGTAAAAGCTTGCCATAATAAGCCCTTACCTAAGGTGAAAACATTACTGTTTTGAAAAACAAGATAATTTGGCAGTCTGCCTACACTTGCTGATTCCAAGCAGAAGTGACACCCTACCATCTTAGCTGTTAAATATTTTACTACTCAGCCTTCTATCTTTATGATGTTTCTGTTGTCAGTCTTCTGTACTCACATTCATTGATCACTGAATTGGGTATTTTATTATTGTGATTTTAATAAGCTTTCACATCAGAATCCATTTTTTGGCCTTGTTTTCTAAAGGATCCCATATACTGTGAAGGGTCATTAATGCCACGCAACAAGCACATGACTTGGGGGCAGCATTCTGTAATCCCTACTTACAATTATCTTAATATATATCACTCCAAGCAATGTCAAAATCCTCACCTTAAAAAAATGAAACACTCCCTAGATGATAACTTTGAAAAACTGATTTGCACTGTGAGGGTCATAGGTTTGAGAGACTGTCCCTTGAAACAGCACTGAAGATGCCTAATCCATTTTCTCATCCTTAGGTAATCAGATTAATATTCAAACATACTAAGCCTTAGCTTCCCACATGTAGGCAAGCACACAAACACCTCACAGCTACTATGTAACCAGCTGATTAGAAGCTGCTTTTATTTCTTTTATTACAAGTTTTGCTCAATTTTAACCCTGAGATTTGCTTTATGGGGAAGTGTCTGCATACTGCCTTCCTTTTGTCTCAACCAGAGGGTTTAATAGCTAAGGTAACTGAAAAGGACTAGCACCAGAAAGGCTTTGGTTACCAGAGTAACCGTAAAAACAGACCCCAGTCTCCATGGCAAAGAGAAAAGCTATTTGCTGCAGCCTTTTCAGACCTTGAACAGACACTGACAGTTTTCCTATAATCAGTGCAGATTATTTGTAGCAACTAACTATATTATAATGTTAACTATAGGAGGTCTTTCAAAATATACAGTGCAAAAAAAAAGGAAGTAAATATAAGGATTTTTTTGCTAGATTAGGTATGACTATATCATTTATTTAGAAACGATAGAGAAATCAATCTAACATTGTATTTCCAATGAAATCACCTCTTTCTAAAGACTCCTCCCCCCCCACCCCGCTTTTTTTGTTTGCTTTTAATTTTCTGCAGGAAATCTGTGGGGTTTGTGGTGTTTAAATCCGTAGCATTCTAGTAAAGAAGTTGTTATGATAAATACATACACTATTGTTTTATTGCATGCTGACTTCTATATGTTTCCCCAAATACTCTAGATCCACGATGCTTTTTCTTATCTGTATGACTTGATAGCTGATTCTTCTTGGTGTCTGTTTCAGGATCTGTTCAAATTGCACAATATATATTTTTTAAAAGATCTCTGTAATTCATGAGTCTACAAACCCTGCAATACAATTACCTAAATTACCAGTGCACATTCTAAGTGCTCCTTGTGGCTAATCATTCTGTCCTCAGTGAATTGCCTGACTTGCCAGTGGCTTATTCTCTGTAATGGCACTGCTCAGTCTCTGTCTTCCAAACCAATGTCTGTGAGCAGAGTCATTAATTCTAATATGACTTATGATGAAACTTTAAGTCTTAAACGTTTTTAGCTATACCTATTTAAATAGCTTATGATTGCATTGGGAAGAGGTATATTACAATGTCTTTCCCAGGTCGCTTAGTTTCAAAAGAAAAATTAAAAGTAAGCATTTTAATGAGTGAGGTCCAGACATAATGAATAGAGGAAGCAAATATTTAGAAGAACAGTTCATTTTAAAATCCGTGTGCACATATCTAAAATAATGCCATAGACATTTGGAGCAGCTAAGGTGTAGGAGTGGAGGAAGCATTCTTAAAAATCATTTGACCTAATCTGTCCTGGATTATACTAGCAACATAAAGTT
Organism: Platysteira castanea; assembly: GCA_013397175.1. NCBI lineage: Eukaryota > Metazoa > Chordata > Aves > Passeriformes > Platysteira > Platysteira castanea. The sequence continues at coordinate 89,548 of VYXC01011387.1, forward strand.
TAAATACACATTTTAAAAATTGCAGTATTCCACAACATATATAGCTATAGATATTTGTTTACATATTACAGTTAGTAACATAAGTTAAATTGACATATATAAAATAGTTTTATAAAACCTAGAAAATTCAATGTGTCCTTCAAACCACTTTATAAAATTGGCCAAAAATTGTATTGCAAATAAAAATTCAAATTTAAAAATGATGCTTTTATTTAAAATAAAGAAAAAAGAACTGTGTTAATTATGTTAAACCTATTTTTCACTGTCTATATCCCTGTTGTTGTGAAGGAAAGAATTGGCTAAATAATTGAATGAAAATTATTGCCAGATATCTGTCATAGCAAAGGAAAGAAAGCTTTTATGACCTTGTATAATACCTTTGCTTTAAAGGAAACTGAGGCAAAAATATTTTTGCTTAAAGCCACAGAGGTTCAAACATCAAATCTAATTCAGTACACCAGCACCCTTATGCCACAGGCCAGGATATGATTCTTCAACTTTCCTGTAAAATAAATGTTTCTTAAGTGTCTTATGTGTTTTGATCCTGAAATTAAAACCACAGAACTATGTGGGCTCAAGTAGTGTAATTTCTGGAAATGAGTGGTGTAAGATTAGTGGTGGAAGGCTTGGAGGACTTATCCTTCAAGTCAGAATGGATATTTTTAACTGGAGGCATTTTCACTCCATTTAAAACCAGAGCTTCACTGAGAGATGAGAAGCAGAGTTTACTGAAATAAAAGCTAAAGCACTGAGATCATAACCTGTTTCCTCAGTTTGTCTCAAAAACGGCATCTTCATATGATAAACAAACAAAAAAACCCCAACCCCCCTTATCTTATTAAAATCTACTAATTCCAATTAAATTTTTTCTGGAAAAATGTTATCAAGTGTGATTAAAATATAAAGAGATTGAGAAGGCTTAAAGCCAGAAGAAACAGAAATAGAAGATGTTAGTTCTTCTAAAATGACTGGTCAATGTACTTGGTTTGGAAGACAATGGAAGAGAGAGCACTAAGGAAAGGTCCTCAGAACAGGCAAAAGTCCTGCTACTCTGGGCTATGGAAGACATGCACCTGCAGCACCTCCTGCAAAGTCTCTTGGCTACTCTAGATTTCTGCCTCTTCCTAGAGCCAAAACTCTTAGAGCTCATCTGAAGTTAATAAATAATAGTGCCCAAGGGAGGCTGTTGGAACAACCTCAAGACACCTGAACTTCAAGTCCCTATTGCAATGAATAGCTGTTGCCAGGGAAATCCATCCAGAACAGCCAACAGCCAACAGGGTAGGCTAGATTGTCTTTGAGAGAATGGCAAGGCAGATGTTCAAAATAGTTTCCTACAATTTCAAATTGCCTGGGTTACAAGGTTGTTGGCTGCTCTGAAATATTTCTTTTCTCTTCTGCTTTCTTCATCCTGATGTGGATTGGGACTTCTGGGAATTTCAGAAAGTTTTGAGACACCCAGTGCCAAGTCTCAAGACTAGTAGAGAAGAACATCATTGTCAGTTTTGCTAGAGGAGACTTCATGCTGCACCAGTTCACCCAGTGTTTCCCACGATATGGGAAAATATCTTCTGAATAGTTAGGTGAAACTAAAAACCTTCTGACCCAAACCTGTGTTTTAAATTGGTCCTCCAGAGCATGAAAAGGTAGGTGTACATCATCAGATTGCCTTTTCTATATGGATTATGGCTTTTTTTTTTTAATGCTACATGCTGAAATAAGTATCTTGAAGATAAAAGAAGAAAATGTAAAAACAAGTCCATAACAGATAAAATATGATGTTGAATTCTAAGTATAATGATGAGCACTCCTGATGCCCCTTATATATTTAAAATTGCCATTCAGTTGCATTGAATGTAATTCATGCTATTTTTCCAAAGTATAATCCCACAAGGGTTTTGACCAAACAAAAATGCTCTAATGACTGCAAATGGTTCAAATATTCTGTCCAGTGAGTTGAAGTTAAGTGATAAAAGTTTCCATGTTAAAAGAAATAATAAGTGGAATTTCACACATATTATAGTAATCATGAAGCATCCAATTTACATAGAAATAATGTAAAAGAATTCTGACCATGATGGTTTAAGTGAATCATTACATGCATCGCTGATACATTTAGAAAACTGCAGCATGCCAGGTATGTTTCTTTTAGCATAATAAGTCTTGTAATGGAGCCTTTAAAAGCCTTAAATGTATAGGTAGATTAACCTTTCTGTTTGGATTAAAAAAAGGGAAGAAGAAGAAAAAGAAGAAGGAAACAGATAATCATTAAATAGCCAATTAAATCAACATTCATTTCCCTTTCCAAGTTAGTCTAGTTTCTTTTGAGTGTCCTCTCCAAGAAACATTTTGTTATTTACACTGCACTCACATTTAAATAGTTCTGCTATGCTAATGTATTTTAGTTCCATAGGAGTTCACTCCTCCTCTCTGGATCAGTTACAGTTCACAGCACTACTGAGGTACCCAACCCTAGGTGCCATTCCCAAGTAGTTGTTTAGCACAGACTGATACTAGAATACAGTTGTGGGATTCAGAATTCAGGTGGAGAAGAGTCTTCAACAATACAAATCTTCAGGAGCTATCATCTAAAGGTGCCAAGACAAATTTCAACAAAATGCATGGGAGAAGTAACTTGCCTACAAAAAGTTATACAGCTAAGATTTGTTAATGTTATTGTATATATTTGCATGTTTTTTTTTTTTAATTATTGACCCTGTCATTGTCTTTCAAACATCCTCTTTTCAGTTTTAGATTCTACCTTTGTGTAGTTTGGGTTTTTTCTTGTTGTTGTGTTTGGGGTTTTTTTGAATGAAAAACATTTTTTTGGTGTTATGAAAGGTGTGCTGAAAACAATAATTAAAACAAATCAATCAATCCATATCCCAAAGAAGTGCATTTTTATCATCACCACTGCAGAACTCAGAAGGACATCTTAAATTACATGTGAAGAAACCTGACCATCACATTGTCAGTCTGAAAATCATACCCCTCTCCCAGGCTGTTTCATCCCTATTTAGTTTTATTTCTTGTGTGGTCTGTAATTATCACACCATTTGTCTTTACCATTTCCTTCAGGCCTCGAGGGAATGCAAAATAATACAGATCCCAGAAACAGACTTGGATTGAATTTGATTCTTTCCAATAGAAAGTTCAAACAGCTAAAGAGGGTCACAGAATCCATATGCTCAAAAAATGGGTATTTCAGAGAAACACTCAGTCAGGATGCAAGAGGGAAAAGCAGCTGTTCTTCCTCTTCACTTTCACGCTTCCATATTGTTGCTGCTGTCCTCCTCTTTCCCATTTCCCTCTCTTTTGGAAGCTGCTTTCCATTCTTTTTTTGTGTACCACTCCTCCTGCAGCCAGCCCTCTCCCTCTCTGGCTGCTGCTCTTTCTTATGCTGGCTTCCTCCACTGCCTCTACAAGGTTTTTATGGCTTTGCATTCTAATTCATAGGCATGAGATCACAAATAAAATTCAGGTTTAAAAGACTATTCCACTCACTGAAAAAACTCCCAGTCTGACTACTTTTCATGATACCTTGTACTTTTAAGAGGTAAATTTTAAGCATGATGGAGAGGCAATATAAAGATGCTTATTTAACTTATTCAAAATCCAAGACCCTCCAAGATAAAAGATTTTGAGTATGTCCAAATAGATACAGAAAAAATCCCTGATGCCCTAACTTTTATTTTCACTTATTTTTCAGAACTTGTACACTTATTTTTAGATAAGTGTACAAGTGAATCAGTTCAAAGTTGTTTACCCAAGATCTCATTCCATGACTATTCACATTCCATGTAAAGCAGTGATGCCCCCTTCAAACGGTTCCTAGGTTTTGGGGTTTCTCAGAAATGCTGCAGACCATTCCAGGGCAGTTTCTTTAGCATTCATTAGCAGACTAGCAATATTCATTTAACTGCTGTTGTATTATTTTTTTGGGTTTTTTTGGTTTTGGGGTTTTTTTAGGTGGTGTTTATTCACATGAATTCACACTGCATATCCTCCACATACTAAGGTACAAATGCAGCAGCTTTCATGGTATCCCTCTACCATCATGAAGTGTCAGGATGAACTTGTCATTTCCTACCTCTAAAATGGGTGTGGAGGAGAGCACAAAGCAAAATAACATGAAGGCTTGAACACTTCTAGTCCTAAAGCAACCTGGACTCCTATGGGCACATTACAGCATGGAATTACAACCAGAGCCTCTCCTCTTGGAATCACCAGAGAGAAAATGTGACTGACAAAGCAGTCCTCCTTTGAGATCCACCTTAGACTCAAAATGCCATTCTAAAATGGCAGAGATCACCTCTGGGAGCCAAGTTACATCTGACAGCCTACTGCAAGTATCTTGGCCAATATTTCAGACACCTGAAGTACATAACATTAGAGGTCTGTGGTGGGTAGTTGAATTCATCCTTGAAAACTTAAATTTTCACAATATCTCTGAATTCAAATTTCCCCAGCAAAAGAAAATGTATAGCCATCTTGCTTGCAAAGTAATTTAGAAAATATGACCTGTGTATAACCAGAACTAGTTGAATCTGCTGGGAGATGGAAGCATCCCAGATATATTCACAGAGTAATTTGGTACTAATGAGGGTTTGCAGCATCCAGGTGTAGAGACTTTGCAGAGCTTTAAAGAGGTAAGATAGCTGGCTGGCTTCCTTAGCGTGCCTATGCAGAGCTGATAGCTGATGATGACAAACTGACATGGGCCAGACTCAGCCCTCCTGCAGGTATTGCATGTGAGACCAGGAGGAGCAAGCTGTTAACTTGGCCTGTTAAATTCAGTGCAGAACCAGGAGTGGCCTGAACAACTTTATTGTCAGTCCCTGCTCTTTAGTGGCCTCACAGCACATGCAACACATAAGGTCTGCTAGTTGAAGAAGGTGAACTTTGGAGGCAGTCAACTCATCAGTGCATGAATTAGTACCTTGAATGCTGGTGATTCAGACTCTTTTGGAATCTGAAAAGTCTTCTACCACTTTCTTGGCTAGAAAGAAGGAAATACACTTGGCAATCAGCTGCAGGACCAAGACAGAGGGAGACGTGTTCTTGGGGCAGATAAAGAACAGGGCTGGCACGGATTCTCAGAGCTCTGGGTTGTTAACATCCACTCCCTGGTCAGAGATTGGTCACAGACAGTTACAGAATGAGGTAGCCACCAAAAAGGGACCACACTGCTAATTTATGCAATTTACCACATACATATGCCACGGCAGTTCAAAAGACAGTGCCAGAGATGATTTCAGGACAGAAAAAAAAGCCTTTTTTTCCTGTCTATTTCATTCCTAAGAGGGTAAATTAGGAAAAAATCTGTCTCCTGAATTGTCAGCAAGGGTACCAAACATCACCTATAGAAGTAAAAGATTTAACGATTGTATACAAGGAAATCCATTGGAAAGGAAGGGTTTATACCCTGCTTTATGGGATAATGGCAATTTCCTAAGCCTCAGTTCAAGGAAGGGCTCTGGCAATTGCCTGCCTAAGCACGTGAATAGTTCTACCAGCTTTCAGACCATTACTTGTATAATTCATGCTAAGCGCATGTTTGCATCAGCCTCCTGAAAGATGCAAGGTACTAAGAGTCATTCCCACAATTTTCTGTACAGCAAGTTGGAAAAGATGAACTGAAGTTTGAAACAACTTTTCTTTCAGAGATTCCAGCTGGTGGCTGAAAGGTTCTTGTAACCATGAGAGCTAAATGAGGGATGTTCGGGAATGTGTTCCACAGCAAATATGTCAACATAGAAGAAGTATCTAAAGAGAATACAATAGACTAACTATATGGAGTACTTAGCACACGAAAAGATCACATTAAAAACCATCCTTCAGTGAGAAATTAAAAATGCCTTAACTGTTCTTTGTGTCATACTTTGTATGTTTTCTGCCATGATATACTATTTGTGTTAACTGATGCAAAAAAAAAAAAAAACAAAAAACAAACCAAGAAATCTATTTGAAAGCTGTGAAGAAGCTTATACACTGAGAAAGAAGTCAAATTGTTAAAGAACCATGTTTCATGGATATATGTAGAATATACTCTTTCCATCATTTAAACACCCAATGGTACAGTTGTACAGTTTAGAAGAAAAGAGTTTTTTTCAGGTCACTAGTGGAACAATAGATTTAAACAGACAGCAGGAGGTACCTAATTTAGTTTTGTGTGGTGGGGATATGTGTAAGCTCAAGGAACCAGAAGTGATTACAGTAAAGTTATCTTTTCATCAATGACTATAACTGGTCAAGATTGCTAGAAATATATCAGAAAGCAGAGAAGTGTTTCATGGGAGCGTATTCTTTAATCACAACCCTTAACAGAAATTCATCAAAGTGTTTCTTTTTGTTAAGGATTCAATGTTTCATTTTTATCCAAGAAAATATTTCAATAAATGCTTTAAATAGCTCAAAAACATTTGCAGAAGGAAGTTTTGGCATTTTTCTAATCCATGCTAACAGGAAATCTTAGTAAGAGTAAACATTCCCCATGAAAACCAAATGAGAAGTTCTGGCCAGTTCTAAAAATGGTTTGGAAGTGACACAGAACACCACCACATGCAAATCAATACTGCAATATTAGTTCTAAGCATCTCCTCCTCAGATGTTAAATCAAAATAGTTTCAAATTGCCCAAAATGACCACTTTCTTCCTCACCTTCTTACAAAACAAGCAATTTTAGAATGGCACTTTCCCAATTCTTAATAAAAGCTCGGTCTCCAACTTCATTGATGTTGGAGAAGAATTGATAAAGCCTAGGTCGCTGGTTGAACCCCTGGATGGGCCATTTACTTAAGAGTTGGACTTGATGATCCTTGTGGGACTCCTCCAACTCAGAATATTCTGTGATTCTAATGGATTCTAATGTTTTGTGGTGCATACGGGACTGCACAGGGCATCCCTTCCTAATTTTCATGGTGATGGCAATGGACACTGTCTTACAAGGCTACTAGCTTTGCTCACAGCTGCTCCCCAAAATGGCTGAAACAAATTCAGGGTTACCTGGGAGCCTCAGCTCCCCATTGCATTAATTTAATCTTTTGCATTATCTGAGAGAATGGGTCCTACAGGCAATAGCTGAAGGGGAAAGCAGCAAGAAGATACAACAGCTCAGAGCAGTTGAAACAACACTGGTTCTCCCCAGTACTTGTCAGCAAGGAAAACAGGCTTGAGTTAAACATGTAGGAAGAAACTTATCTTACCTTCAGACCCAAAATTTACCTTTTTTCCCCCCACTGTGTCAAGTGTCAAATCTTACAATTCAGTTACAAAAGCGGGAAATTCTGTCAGTCTGGTATTTGATACAATCAGAAGGAAAGGAAAGAATGCACGAACAATACTTTCGAGAAGATTTTGCGGTACATCTGGATGCACAAATTTGCCTTCTCTTGCTCTTGCTCTCAGCTGGCTGCATGTGAACAAGCTCTGGCCCATGACTTGTATAGCTGTGCAAGCATGGCAGCATGCCCAAGCTGATAAACCCCTCTGGGAACATGCCCAGCTTGCAAAACAGGCAGGTGACCATATATCTCTCTGCATCTGGCCACACCAATACATATTTAAAGATCCATTTACTGCCTACAAGAAGATTCTATTCAATACACACATACACGGATGTCCCTAGATGCATAGAGAATACTCATGTCCACATATATGAACATCATATGTATCATCATATCATATTTTTGCTGTATTCACATCAGTGAATAGAGCAAAAAACCTTGTATTCTAGCATTAATGAAATTCAGACCTGATAAACTCAGAGGTAAAAAAATTACTTAGCTAATTTTAATTTTAGCATACGAAATACCAGGAATATAATACAAATACTAATGCCAAAATCTTATCACGAATACCTTTTGGTTTGGAGAGATTACTGGAAAATACTACAAAAGAGTTATTATATGGTGTAATAAGTGCAGTTGTTACAGCACTGGGAGGACAGTGGGTGGTGGCAATTCCAGCAGACTTAGTGGCAGCAGAGGAAGATGTATTAGAGAACGCCAGACTCACTCATAACCAATTAGTAGCATGGAACTGAGGAGAGCACAGCAAGTAGACCTAATAATAAGCATTCTTAAATATAAGAAACTGATGCAGAGGACAAATTAAAGTCAAGTGCCATGATTTTTTGGAAGCCCATTCTAGCTTAGCATGTATTTAGTGTAGTTTCTCCTGCCAACTGAAGCAAAGCTCATTACGTGAGATTAATACCATATGTATTTGAACTCAACTGTGTTCTCCATGCTACTTTTTGTTATTGTGACGGGTGTACCTTTTAAGCTAATCAGTTTAAAAAAAGATGATGATGTTGCTTAGTGATTTTTCTTCTCCTATTTTGTACAATAATGAATGCTCATTTCACTCTGAAATGATAATTAAAAAACCCTATCAGTGTAGGTGATGACTATCCACAATAGAATCTAGTAATAAGCAAAGTTCTTAATTCTGGAAAAATAGACTGATGATTTAATAAAAAAGTAAAAGAGACATCATCTTTCATTTAGATTTTATTCCATTCCCAGACCAACTCTTTACATGAAAATCGAAGATCCTGTACAGAATTTAACTAATTTCAAATAAATACTTATGGCATTCTTAAAAAGAGAAATGGATAATGTTTTTTTAGCAATTTTTGAAGCAATATATCACTTTCATGATGAAAAAAAATTAATGTAAAAGAGTTCTGACAAGTCAAGTGTACTTGCAACTTTCATCCAATTAATAGTTTCAGCCACAAAAAAAGGACAAACCCTGAAAAGTCAAAATTATTTGCTACAGTATGTCTGAAACATTTAATTTTTTCAGTTCAGATTCACAAGTTATTTTTATAGTTGCCTTCATATTACTGCCAGTGATGCCTTCTCCAGCTACCTAGAAACAGAGACTAGACAGGAGTAAGGGAATAAAGGTAGGTATTTATTTGAAAGGCCTTCAAAGGTACCACCTTGGGGAGCCAGAGGCTACTTCCAAAATGGACCCCAAGATGGACGACAGGTCACGAGTTCCTCACACTTTTATAGGTTTGGTCCATTTGCATATCAGCATAAATTCACCAATTAAAACTTTAGCTTTCTTCAATTTCTCCACCTCTCTAGGGGCCCTAGTTTACACTTTTTGGGCCTAGGACAGCCTGAGTGTCCTTGAATAGCAAGCTCAGAGAAGCTTTGTTGTGTCTCTCTGGCCTAAGAGAGCAGCTAGCAAGCTACAAGAGACTACAGAGTTACACATTAGGCAATACAGAATTTGAAAAAATATAAAAGTTAAAACCGAAGGCATCACCAGTCCTGCAAAAGTTGGTAGAAGTTCATTTTTATGTCAGTATAATTTTGATTTGCAATCTCAATTTGCACAGTTCAGTGGATTTTTTCTATTTATACTGGGAGATGCCAAGAGAAGCTCACTAAAAATGATCTTTTTAAAACTCAAGACTAACCCATACACTTGGTTTGTGTGAACCAGCCTATAATTTCATCATGATTTTTTAAACTTCTTTTGGGTGGTCATTTCATTTCAAAGAACTTGGGATCATAGAAAGCAAAGATCAGATATTATGACAGCAAATACAATTTACTAATAAATTACCTAGAAAAAATGAGAAAAAAAAATCAGCTGAGTAAATTCTACAGTTTTGTTCCAGGGAACCATATGAAATTGCTGGTAAAAAGTAAAACCTCTAGGTACTTTTGTTTTGAAGGAAAAATTGGGCAAAAACCTGACAAAGAAAAAGAAGACATGAAAGAAATATTACCGTTTCTCTACTGTTGAGATAAATCTTCTTTTAACTAAGTGTCCTTAGTAATTTTCATCAACTGAAAATATCCTGGAAGCTTATTATTTTAATTAAAGCCAAAAAGTGAACCCAACTTCAGTAGAGACTTGCTAGTCATAAAGCTAGCTTAGTCTATGTTAACTAGTTTAAACACTTATTCATGATGAGAAATCGCATTAGTAGATGTCACAACTGAATAGGAAGATACCTGGGAACCAGAGGAGTGGCTCATTTCACTCCTGAACAACACAGTTACTCCTGGCTGGTGTTGGGCAAACCCACCATGAACTGTCATTACATGGGAGATGAGGGCAGATGTGTGGAACTGCTTATTTTAATAGGTTCATAAATTGTGTGAGACTGAGTTGAGCACTTTTTGGATGCAGTCTTTTACCAATCACACAGACTGATCTATATCTGCTCTCCTCAAGTCAGGAGAGGTAGAGTTGTTGAAGACAGATGGCTCTCTCTCTCCCATACTCAGTGCCACTTTGATGATTTCCAGACGAAAACAGATTTCTCTCAGTCTTTCTCTTGGTCCATCTGTCCAGTGCCTTGGATTTCCCTTCCTGGTTTATGCCATATCTTCTACTTCTCTCTCTCTCCTTCCTCTTCGCACCTACTCAAAATATTTCATGGAGCCCTATATTAAAATATTCAAATGGTCTTTTGGACACGGACGAGTATTTTGGTCCTACTTGATCGTCAGTCTTGCATAGGTTAATGCAGCCCATAGCAATCCTCTTCCTAGCAAGCTCAGAGGAATCATCTGGAAACTGTTTCTCTCTAGTGCACAAGAAACCACCTTCATGTGTGCAAGAACTCCTGTTACTCAGCTGCAGCACTCCATCCAGCTGTCTGGTCATTATCACTGCCTGAGCCTTAGGCAATTTACAGCTGGATTTTTGGTTTCTGTGTGCTTGCACAGATCTTACACAGGGCCTTTACAGGTCATACAGCTTGGCATTATAAGATAAAAACCAGAAGTAACAGAAAACCCCCAAACCGTGCAAGTCTAAAAATCCAAAGATAGGGAAAAGAGAAGTACTGGCCTTCTTAATGCAACTGAAATACTTTGCACAGCATGAGTAAAGCTTTGCAGCTGTGGCATCAACTAATACAATTCTGGAGTACCTAACCTAATAAAGGTAGCTAATTAAGAGTATTAAATGATAAGACATGGTTCTACACCTTTGTCATGTTGCATTGGATACACTTCCAAGAAACCTGCCATAAGTTCCTTTAGCCTGAGGAAAGGCAAGAAAACCTGGCATAGTCTGCAATAATGAAGGGAAAAAAATTACTAATGAAGCAAAGAAAAATTCCTAAAAGGTTGAACAGTGGCAACTAATTTATGATAAAAAAATTATTGCAGTTGTAAATAAAATACACCTCTAGTAGCCACCATTTTACTGCTTGATAACATTTATGTGCACGTTTGTAAACAGATGTAGTATTACACTGGCATGATACTGTCAAAGAACAGGTGATCAATGACTCCTTTTTTCTTCCTAGATACATTTATCACTCATTTATACACTTATGTGTTACAGTAGGTCTTTGGTATCTCCTACTACTGAAATAATACCTTTATCTCTGTAAAAGTGGGGTGGAAACTGAGGATGGCACTAGATCATGCATACTCTGTCCTCTGACATGAGCAAATCAAATATCTTCTGATGTACCCGTAACAGTAGATATGAATTAATGAGGACTATCAATACAGCTCATTCACTTTCCAAAGCTGTATTTCAGTGTGTTCTAATAGAACAAGAAAACTCAGGAAAATAGTATTCTTTTCTGGGGAGGGGAAAAGGGCAATTGGCATCTGCAGATGAACAGCCAGAGAGCTCACTCTTATCATTCAAAGAGTCACTGGTCAGAACTGGCAGTAAAGGAAAGAGGCAGAGAAAGAAGGATGCTTTTTAATAGGTTCTGTAGCATTTCCTCGCTTTTATTAGACTGTCTTTCATAAGTTTTCTGTCACCCAAACTGCTTTCACTAATAGCAAGAAGAAATGTCTTAAGGAGTGCTGATTAATAAATATTTGATGTAGCTTTATGCTTTACCAGTAAAACAATGCTGAGCATCAGCTGAGATCCAAAATCTCCCAGCTCCATTTATTACATCTTATGTTTCTAAGAAAGAGTGGAGCAAAGCTCACTGGACTTCTGCCCACCAACAGATACACTGAAAATCAAAACGACCCTTTTTGAGATTAAGTTTTCTTTACCCAATCTAGAAAAGCAGAAATATTCTTCCTATAACTTGAAAAACACGTGTTTGATACAAGTATATTATTCTCCATAACTTTGAAAATTATTCCACAAATGTCTCATCATAAGGATTTAATTTCTGAACTCTATTTTGCAGCATACAGCTCCACCTGTTGAACAGGTTCTAGGAAAATAATCTCTACTATGCTCATTCACCTTGTTGTTTCTGAGAACTTTGAAATTTCAAGGTCTCTTGAGCAACTCAAAAATAAATTATACAGTAATTGCTGACAACTCGAGAGTAAGAGACAACATACTGCCAACCTCAGTAGAAGTCAAAGGGAGCTGCCTCCAGTCAGCAGTACTGGAGTTGGTGATGTATTTCTGACAATATGTTAGGAAGAGAACAGTCCTCTCATCTCTTGTTGAGGGAAAGGGTTTTATCTGAAGTACCCCAAAGATGAACCTTACAGTAAATTAACCTTTGATAAAGTGAGTTCCTGCTTTTCAACACAATTAAGCAATGAAGCAGGTGTAGTAAGTGTTACCTTTTCTTTGAAGTGTCCATACTTTCAGGATAGAATGAAAATGTTAATTATCTCATTAACTTTAAAATAAGTAAAAATTCAAGCTACTATAAAATTTTGAAAGAATTTTTTAAGTAATATAGTCTCATATACTATTAAACAGAAACATCAATAGTCACCTTGGAAGACATAAAAATACCATTGGCCAAATGTACTGAATTAGAGTGGTACTAATCAAAAACCTGTCGGCGGAAGTCGACAGCAGGTAAAGGAGAGGGAAACACAGATTTCTGCCAGTGCTTTAAATGTGCTACCAGACTGAAGGAATAATTAGGAATATCCTGTACATATTGTTTCTACCAATGATTCTCAATAACGTAACTCAGTAACTGATACATATAATTATTGTTTTGCTACCATCTCTCCTAGGTAACCTGGTATGCAGGACACGAATGCCTCTTTCAGTTATACAATTACAAGATCTCTGACTGGGCTTCAGTGACAAAAACTTCCAGTAATTTCAGTTCAAAATCAGTATTAAAGAGAGCATTGTAGGGCCTGGTTTTCATGTGCCAAAAATTAGAAAGGCCACAAAGAGACCCCATTATAAAAATACCTCAAATAAAAATGCATACATAGACTTAACTATATAAGATTTTCTTGTTAGCTTCTCGTAATACCAGAAATAAAGAAATAAATTCGAAGTGAGTAAGTAGTTGAGATTGTATCAGAGATTTATTCTGGGCATTTCTTCATTCTCAGAAGATTTTTATGATGTCCAGAATCATGTTGCTGTCTAACCGTTGTTGTGTTAAGATAACAGGAAGGGTGTGTAACAGGGGACAGATTGCCTCGAATTTGTTTCATTTTTCACTTCCTTAAAAAGCACCTAGAAGTTCATAAGAAGTAATTCAAAAATTAAAATGCTTTAATTACTTCCATTATTGTAAGAATTATGAAAATAAGAGATCTGTGCTGAATGACATGGAAATTAAATTGCTACTTTTACTGAAATACCTAAAGGTCAGCAAAATAAACAAATTGCATTGTGTACAGCAATCACATGAAAGCTGTTAGAAGTTAAAAAAAAATTACCTATAGACTTTATAGTGCTAGATATTATAAGCTTTTTGACCTGTCTCACCTCTCTTTGCAATGCTAATTTCTGGCAGGCTGAAGAGTACACAGAAAAAAATATTGCATTGGCAAAGCAAGCCTGTATTTGGCAGGGGTGAATTTGGAAGTAAAAGGAATGTAGTGTTGGCCAAACTTCTAAATGTGACCAGCTTTTCACCAATGTAAATTTTTATAAAAATGTGCATTTAACTTGAATTAAATTTATCTGAAGATCCTCATGAAGATCCCCATGATATATTGATACTTATCTTTTAATTTACATTTATATAACATAATTTTACTGTACTTGACACTAAAATACACCTGTGACATGCCTCATGAAAGTTATGGCATGCAAGGTGCACCTGCCCTGTAGACTGGTCCCTTGAAGCCCTGTGGCCAGGGGCTTCCTGTAGTGCATGACAGTGAGTCCCTGACTGATGAGGCTGCTGTGCATCGTGGGAGTTCCACTGCCTGTCCAAGAAGCCCAGCTGCAGCATTCAGAAGGATTTCTACTGTGGATTTCTGAGGTTTAGCCAGAAAATTTATGAGGTTTGTTTTTGGCCAGTTTTAGCTCGCTCCTTTTTTTCTATACTGCCTCTTTTGAACTTCTTTTAAGGAAAAAAAAAAGCAAGACAATAATAACGTTTCCCTTCTCCCTCTCTTCTAAACTTGTCTCATACACTGACTGATGTCCCAGCAAATCCTATTTACTAGACCTGCCTTTTTTATCTTTTGACAAAGTGTAGAAAGCCAGAGCAGGTAGGATTTGAATAGGTAGCTGCACAGCATGAACGGTGTACAATAAGCAGCAGCCTGCAAAGTTTACATTCATGTAGTTCTTTAGCTTAGATACAGTCTTGACCTAAGGAAAAGGACACATCTCTAGTGTACATATATAGTGCCACAAGTAGAGCTCCAGCAAAAACCTGACACACAAGACGTTCAGCTGACATAGGTAATTATGATATAAATGTAACAACTTCATGAACCTTCAATTTTACTGCATCCTTGCCATGCCATACCTGTAGTCAATACCGTCATTTCCTGAAAGCCGCATGTCAAGCAAAAGGGGCTGTAGTGATCACTTGCAAATAATCGTTGGTAACCAGATGAAGGCAGATGTACAATTTCCCTCCCCAAGGCTGGGAACTCTGTAGTGAGGACTGCACAAAGGTACACACACCCGTCTGGCAATTCATTATTCCCATTAAGAGTAAAGGTAGTGCAGAAGCTGAAACATGAAATCTCATCCTTCTGAAAATCATGATAACAGAAAGCAAATTTGTTAGGTAGAGATGTGACTAAGCTGCATTGCGGACACTTTCAATTTGTTAAATGAAAATAGCAGATTTTAGGTAAGAATTTGAGGGTTTCAATTATTTTCCCCTGTTAAAGTGTTTCCCTTCTCATACACAATCCCTTTGTGCAGTGCTATATTGTGTCTGATGCAGAAAAATGTACTAACAACCAGCAACTTCTTACATATTTTCTTTATAAAGCATCACAGAAATCTATAGTACTGCATAAATAAAACACAGCCCTATTAGCATAATGCTAAAAACCCCAGATCGTAAATGTTGAGTTGTGAGTTTGGTATACTGTCAGCAGTATTTTATGCAATTTATGTTTTCATCAGTGCTTTGACAACTTTTCTTTCTTTACATACTGGCATCTAATTGAAGAAAGATCCTGCAGCTGGACACCACAAAGGAAACTGATTTCTTTTAGGGGCAGTTGAATCTAAGGGTAGGCTTGTATTAAATATTTTTCCTAAAATGATGTGAAATGAGATCTTGGAAAACTGAACAGAGACTGAGGGAAAAGTAATATTATTAAGAATGAAAAATAATCCTGAATGCAGAGAAAAAGAAGAAAAGATATATTGAGTTTCATTTTAAAATTTGTTTTATGGGACATGTGTGCAGTTCAAGGTGATGATGCGAAAATTAGCAGACAAAGATGTCACTCTAGCTTTCTCTGAAACCTTAGGAGAGACAGACTGTGATATTTCACTGCTGTCCTCATGTGAAACATATTAACCTGACAGAAGTACTTCCAAACTGTGCCTGAGGGTAAGAGGTCACCAAAGGGGACAGCAGAGTCCTAGGGAGTCATACTAAGTTCTTATGCCAAGGCTAGAGAGAAGAGAGGTCATGGGACATGGAAACACGGAGATAGGCTGCTGTTCAGCGATTATCCCTTTTCTCTGCAAATACTGCCTTCAGTGCATTGTGTCAAGGCTATTCCCTCGAGTCTGAAGCAGAGCTGCAGTGAATGGCAGCTCTAACAAAGTGTAGGGGAGGTGGCAGTTCAATCAGGAAGGTACAGACAGTACATTCTATG
The DNA here is from genome assembly GCA_013397175.1 of Platysteira castanea. Classification (NCBI taxonomy): domain Eukaryota; kingdom Metazoa; phylum Chordata; class Aves; order Passeriformes; genus Platysteira; species Platysteira castanea. Next base: position 105,528 of record VYXC01011387.1, read on the forward strand.
GGTAATTGCAGGATTCCCTGTAGTATGTAAAGCAAATTAGAAAATACAAATAAATGAGGGGCAATTACTAAAATGTTTGCTTTGGAAACCAGAAATATTTTTTCCCTACTGAAATAGTTATTGTCACCTCATTCTCTCACGGATTTAGAAGTGGGTCTAAACCAAAATTTCCTGAAAAAAGGAAAGTTGTTTTGTGACCAGGGAGTGTTTGAATAACAGGCTCAATTTCTTCTGTCCAATGGAGACTCTGTGAAGTCTAATAACATGTTTTAGCTGGCATATATCATTTTACCATGACTGTCATTTTCAAGAAACTTGACAGAATTTCATCTGTCTAAAACTCCACTTCTTTACTAAGATTTAAGTGGAAGGGGTCAAAGCATACATAATTTATATGTCATAGCTGCTTACAGAAGACAGTGCATCCAAATAATTCACCTTTTATAGAAAATGGCTAATATCAAACAGGAAATCTGTTACCTAATTCCCAAGTAACTATCACAGAATCAAAACAGTTCTCAAGAATATCTTAGAGTGGATATTCTGATAATTTTATTTTAAGGCAAAAAGGTGAACTGGAAGGGGAGAATAGTACATCAGATTCATTGCACGAACCATTTAACTGTCCACAGATTGAACCTATAATAACAAGTTTCCATTTGGGTCCTGTTTACGCTACTAGATGTAAGCAACTTTCCAAGTTCCTCTGTCTGCTCTGGCTTGATAACCTATTAGACATGATGGACAAGTTACATGCATTTTGCATCAGAGATAGCCAAACTCCACAACGCATTCCTGGCCACAAATAATTTTCAAAAAGCAAAAATTAGGCTGAAAAAAGCACTCAGTATTCTGATCCTTAGAGAACAGGCAGCACAGTATAAATAAGAATTATTAGTTGAATAAGTATTCAGCACACTCAAACAACTTCCTTTTATTGTTTGAGGCTTTTTAAAAATCATGAACACTGCTATGGTTTGTAAGCATTCATTGAATACTGGGTGGGTTAAAACTACACCATGTCTCTGTTTTCCTCAAAAGGCATCCACTGCATGTGCTTTGATGCTGATCCAAAAACAGCATTCTGTGTTTGTCTCATGCTGCAGGGTTTTTGGCTAATCTGTGCCATAATGTACCACAGCAAACAGAATCAGGCATGTGACAGTTTGCTACATCTGTGCAGCGATAAGTCATTCATCTCAACCTGACACTTTTCTCTTTTCCAAAGTGACACTGCAATAGAGAAATATGCTTGCTCATTTATGGGAAGGAGAGTAATCAGCCCTGGCAAACGCAGTTGAATTTCATTCATATAGTACATAACTCTCAGTTTGTACTTTCCTTAAATTTCCATGGATAGTGTCCCACTAATTTCAGCCAGAAAGCTACATTTCTAAAATTATTTTACCATTGAACTATAAAATGGGGTCCTATGAGGTACTTTAAGAGACATTCTGTAGCATCAGGAGTAAAAATAGCAGTACTTTCTTCAGAAAAATTATAGCTGCCAGTTCCAGATTTTCCGTGGTAATTAACCTAGATGCACTCAAGTGATGAGTACTCTCCCTAATGACTCTATTGGTTCAAAAAGGGAACATTTTCCTGTGATCTCCTCTGACAGTATCATCAGGATGTTGTCAGTGCAAACAATACCCTTATCTAGCTTCTTTTCAAGTCACCTGATTAACTGGAGAAAATAGAAACAGAAAGAAAAGAGCATGTCCTTGCAGAGAGGCTGTAAATGTCACTGAAAGGCCAAGGGACCATTTCCACCTGTCCTTCCTTCGTTAGTTCAGCTTCTCCTGCTGAAGTGGTGGCTTACTGGGGTGCTTTATTTCCCAGTCTCTCTGCCAGAAGGTGGATCTTTACTGTTAGAAACCCAGTTCATGTATCCTGGCCACAATGGCGCCTTTGTAAAGGAAACAGTGGGTACAGGGCTTGAAAAACAACTTTCCTTCCCATTTAGAACCCTATAGGCTCATTATTCAATAGCACAGTGGTAACATAATGCATTTTCATTTACTTCATCCTAAATGTATGTAAATTAAAGGGTGGGTTTTTTATTAAAAATAACACTGATGTGTTTTTTGTTATTCAGAAAAGAAATTGTATTAGTGAAAAACAGCACTAATGACATTTCACATTCAAATTTGCCACTTGCTGGAAAAAGGCAGGTTTCACCCTGTGCTCAAAATATAAAAAAACCCCCACAAAATCTCTAGTAATCGGTATTGTCACCCATATGGTTAGTCCATGTGTGTGTTTTGCTTGTTTTAACTTATGATTGTCTCTTTAGATGTAAGATTGCATCCTAATAAAAAATGATGTCCTCTTTACAACGAAAAATAGATCTGAAATGAAGTGGCAGAATCACTACACACCATTGCTGGAGGAATTTTGGGTGGCAAATGTCATGTTTACCAGGAAGGATTTTTAAGTGTTTAAGGCTTTAGGAAACCAGGGACACTGCAAAATGTGACAACTTGCCTTTAACATTTGAATTTTTGAGGCAGCTGGGGCTTTAAATCTAATCTTATTTAGCCCAGACATTTAGAGGCCTATACTGTAAGATCTGTTCCTGCGCCCAATTGACTGTTTGGCTTCATAATCAAATCCACCAAAGACTTCTTCAAGGCTGCCTCACCTGTGTGAGATCTGCAGAAAAATGATGGATTGTCTAGGTAATTATAAAGAGACAGTGTATGAGCACAGATTGAAGTATTTACTCACATCTAATCTAAACTTCTTCTAAAGCTAGAACATTTACTAGTCTTCTCAGTTTTCTGTTTGAAGCTCCTTTAGTCATATTCTGGGATATGATGAACTCACACACTGAAGATAAAGTATATAAAGAAAACAAGGGGGAAAAAAAAGGAAAAACCAAAAGACATTTACTATATGTATTGACAGCAAAGTAAATGAAAGCCAATCAGAAAATTTAGAGGTTTGTATTTTATTCTCAAGGTGTTCAAGTCTATGATTTTTTATGATTCAAGCTCTCATTTTTGCTACTTTCCCTTCCAGTTCTTTTGATTCTAATGGATCAGATCTATCATGAAGGCTGTCTCTTCATGAGACAGAGAGGAAAACATAAATGCTGAAAGAGGCAGGATCAATCTCATGGAGAACTGTAAAAATCAGAAAGGGACCTCAAACCATGGATCAGAATTCAGCTGGGTGAAAAGTGAATCCTGAGATGTGTTCACAATTGACCTTCGTTGTCAAGCAGGCAGTCCACTGCTTCCTCGATCAGTTTAAGTTCTTCCCCAAGGTGTTTTGTTTCATTCCTAATATACTGAAATGAAATACTGAAGCCCTGAAGTCAGTTATGTTAGACACCAGGGCTAAACATCAGTTCAGACACAGATAGCAAAAAAGCAGATGAAAGGTCAGATATGTTTTGGTGGACAAAGCGTTAGGACACTGAGCAACCTCTAAAAGTCCAAAGGATCCTACTAAATGGGGAAGCAATTTAGAAGACTCAAGGAACATACTCTGAACAGTGGAGGAGATACTAAAGTAAGCAAGTTATTGTGAGAACTATCCCTGATTTCATCTGTAACTTGCTAGTTTTAATCTCAGTAACAGTTTTGGCCAGGCAATGAAAAAGTGCAAGATGTCTTTGTTAAGCAAGGTACAAAATAAAGTTCACAAGGGGGTCATAAAGAGGTAGATGCCTACTGCATTTGTCTTGATCTGTTTTTTTCCAGTGTCTGTCATCTCTATTTAGATTTTGAACACTCTGAAAGAATTAGAGGTTTTCTGTTGGTATGAATAAATATGACAGCAAAGCAACCCACTGCACTTTTATGAAAACAGGGAAGAAAAGATATTTCGGTTGAACCTCTTCTGCCACTTGTGGACTAGGATGTTTTTATTCAGTTGCCAAAGAAAAAGGTTATGGTAGAGCTTATCTGTAAGGAATAAGCATGGATGTGATGTTCTGTACCATGTCCTGGATTCAAATTTGATTGGTGCTACTGTCATCTTGTGAATGGCAATAAATTAGGCTTATGCTGGTCCTCAACCACCTTACTGAGAATAGTGACTTTAGACTAAGTGGCAGCCTAAAAGTTCAAAAACTTGAGTTACTACAATGTCTTTTGAGAAATATGGTTGCTATATAGCCTGCTCTAGGTCTCTCTCTTTTTTACTTATGGATGTAGAGACAGCTAGCAATTTCTTTCATGGCACCATTCTGTTACTGGGGGTGAAGGGGAGCAGTACACTCAGCCTTTAGACATCTTCTGATAGTGAAATCAGACTGCTCTACCTTGTGATCCAGGAGTCCATCTTGAACACAGCAACGGTTAGAATTAACAGTCCTCAAAACACAAGAAATAAAGTTTCAGGGCTAAAGACTTGAATTCTGAGTTAAACAAACATTTTGCACTGTGAGGCATATGATACTTTCTTGCATGACATTTAATAATAGTCTGAAAAAATGCATCTTATAATTTTTTCTCTGACATCTGCTTTTCATTCTCTAAGCATTTTTGTCCTGACTCACTCTCACAGGTAATCTCAGAGTGGCAGAAAAAGAAGTCCATTGACAGGTGTCTTTTCTTGTAATTAGGGAGCAGTGCAGTGCCTCAGACGTCTTACTCTTTAATATTTTTTTTTGGGGGGGGAGGGGGGTGGAAATCTAAAAAGCAATGCAGAAGGATTTTCTATGAAGACATCAATCCATACTAGATATAACACAGGCCTTCTTAACTTGCACAGTGTAGCATACCTACCGGGGTTTTTTCAAAAAAGTATGAATCTCTGTGCTCCCTATTAAAAAGAAAGACAAGACTTTATCATTCTAAAATAAAATTATATTCCCATTAAACATTTCACATAAGCACTGGTTGACAGCTCAGCAGCATCTAATTTGGATACCCAAATGTCACATTTTTATTTATGTACAATGAATGAAAGTCCATGTGTGATCATTCATAAGAAGTGATCAGCTTTTGATGTACTTTCATTTGAAAATGAAGCAAAATTTCACAGCAAACACAGGTATAGCAAGGGAAACTCTCTCAGAATGTCTTATGTTCTTCTGTTACATAATAGGTCAAGGTTAATCACTAATGAAAATAATCTGGGAAGCACAGCTACTGATTAAACATCAAAGCCATCTGTGCCATGTCACTAAGGTCCAATATAAAATAACTATAATTATTAATACCTTTTGGTGTGCTTTAAAAATTATTACTTGTGAAATGAATTTTCTACATGTAAACTCACTTCCAAGAGACAAAGTAAAGGTCTAAAAAGCCTTTGTGAGTTAATGATGGATTTTAATTAGTGCTGCCTAAAATGGATCCTCAGTCTCCAAGTATGCTGAAAAAGAAAAAACGGTAAAACTAATTTTCTATGTCTTACTGGTATTCTAATATGAATAAAAGCTATTAGAATAATAAACTCAGTTCTAATTGGAAACACTGGAAGTCTCAAAGAGAAAAAAATTTGGAGTTCAGTAAATGTGGTATTTTTGGAAGGGTATCTATGAAGTGGAAATCTTGCTTTTAGTTATCCCATATTGTATGGAAGACAACTTAAAGGACGAGAGAGTAATCCTGAGAACCGTGAGTGAGAAATGAGAGTTGATTGCTCTTGCCAGTTGCCCTTACAATACCTTGTAAATTCCACAAGATACAGTAAAATGAAGTAATTTCTAAGGGACTGGCGTATGTAAAACAAACACTGGGATTCTGCATGGACCATGCTAGCTTGCTGTGAGTATGAGGCTTGTGTAGTTGCTGGGGTAGCATCCACATAAGAAAGATGTACACCATTACACATGCCACTTTCTTAGATGGGATAACATAATACAGCCAGGCAAAATCTGACCACAGAAAAAAGTGAGTTTTGTCCAAACAAAACACTTGCTCCCAGCCCCACCTCAAAATGTTCCTTGGAACACTGTGGCGTACAAATTCATACATGCCTAGTAGGCCAAGAGATGTACCTCATGCTCAGAGGCAATTGCAGCATCTTCATTTCCATGAAGAAATCTTTCCTATTATCCTATCTAAATCACCCCAGGTACATGCTGAGGCCATTTCCTCTTATCCTGTAATCGGTTACTTGGAGAAGAGGCCAATATCCACCTGCCTAAACCTCCTGTTAGGTAGTTGTAGACAGCAATAAGATCTCCTCTGAGCCTCCTCTTCTCCAGACTAAACAATCCCACTTCCCTCAGTACCATCGTGCTGTACTTCTGGACCATAGAAGGCTAAAGTGAAAGGATTTTGACCACTTCATTTATTGCTTCTACTCTCTAGAGATTGTAAAGAACCATGCAATCTTAAATTAGAACAGAATTAAAGGTAAATCTGACAGTGCTTAACCAGGTTGTAATGACCTCTATTGCAGGGTGGCACACAACACAGGTATGTGCAAGTCTCCTCTCCTTTATGTTCTTTCAGAAGGGAAAGAAGGCTTTATATCCCAGGTGGGGTGTAACAGCAGTCACTTCTGGGTAACTCCAGGTGTGTCTCTGATTAAAGAGGAGATGCAATGGACCAGAGAAGGAGTTGGTAGACTCTTTACAGTCTAAAACACTGCAGTGACAAGTCTTCAGGCAATCTCTGCAGTAATACATCATATGGATTTTTTTACCTGTGTAACAAAAAAGGGAATTGTCGTGGTTTGACACTGGCCCACTGCCAGGCACCCACGAGCCACTTGCTCACCCTCCCCTTCCACAGCTGGGCAAAAGGAGGGAAAAGAGGAAAAAGGGTTAACAGAGGCTTCACGGGTGAGATAAGGAGAACGGGAAAAATATTTCAAGGGCAAAACAGGCTCAACCTTAGTTGCTAAGTAAAATTTATTGCTAACAGGATCAGAGGAGGGTAATGAGAAGTAAAATAAGCCCTTAAAACACCTCCCCCCCTCCCCCCCAGCCCTCCCTCCTTCCCACCGACAACACAGGGANTTCTCACTAGCAGCAAAAACCCCTTTGTTTTGATTTTCTTCTTAAATATGTCATCCCAGAGGCATTACCAACCTCTCTCACTGGCCCAGTTCTGGCCAGCAGCATGTCCATCCTCAGAGCCATCAGCCACTGGCTCTGCCGGACATGGTGGGAAGCTCCCAGCAGCTTCTCACAGGAGCCATCTTTGTGGCCCCCCTGCTACCCAAAACCAGGCCGTGCCAAACCAGTGCAGGAATGAAGACTTAAACATATATGGAGCAGGCTTAACTATATATGGAGCAAGTATGCACCATTAAACAAGGACTAAAAGTAATTAAAGAGCTGTAAGTAAAACAAGCTTATTGGCTTATGTGCTTTGGTATCCTTTCAACTCAAATGAAATATGTGTTACATCAGCTTCTATTCCTACCACACTTAATCAACCACTTACCACTGTAAACATTTTATATACTGGTTTTTTGCATGGGGACTAAACTTGTACTGATGTAATTTCATATAAGTATATTGAATTGCACCACGGATTAATTTGGCCCTGCACCTCGGCAGCTGTGTGGAAGATGCTGGCTTTTCACCAAGTTCACACAAAGATGGAAATATTCATTTTCCACCAGTAATTTGCAGCTCCCACATTCATCAAAAGCAAAAAGCATATTTTTACTTCCTTATTTATTTTTCCCGTGAATACTGTTTTTGCAAAGCACAAACAGAAAAAAACCACAAATAGAAAATATAGCTATCTCCAATCATAAAAATTCTCCAAATTAATGAAAACTTTCAAATATGTTAAAAGACACAATTTGAATGCTTTGAAGCAAATTTCTGTAATTCAGAGAATTTTGACAAAATATATTCTCTATGAAATTTTAACAAACTCCATCCTCTGCTTTCACAATGGTCCTTGCTTATGGCAATGAGCATCCATACCAGCTCTGTATCGCTCAAACTCTGGCCCTAAAAGTTATTTTTTAAAGCCTTTTACTGAGACCTGTGGAGGTATGCGCAGAGATAAAATTGAACAAGAATGGGTGCTGACGTTGAGTCAGTTCAGTCCTCAAGAATCAGCCTGGATTCCATGATCTAGAAGTAGGCTAGTGTTTACGGATCTGCAGTCAACAATGACTGGGCACAAACTGTAGGTTGGAGCTGATAGACACAAATGTGCTAAATTAGTTCAATAATTACCAAACATTTAAATGAGCATTAAGAAGAGATACTGCTGTACTCTGGATCAAGTAACACACGAACCATGTTGTGTACAAGGCACAACCCATCCTCAGCTTTTAGCACCAAAGGTTCATTTGCCTAACCTTTCTAGAGAGGGAGCTACCTAAAACTTCCAAATAAGACACAAAGATGGGTGGTGTCCACCCAGGGAGAGAGTGTGACACATCTGACTGGGCTACAATGACTGAGTGAAAGATGTATTTGAGCCTGTGTGTTAAGTGGTCTAACAAGGGATAAAAGGTTGCCTTCCACTGGCCTACCATACTATGTATGGTCCTCAAGTAAGACTTATATTAATCAAATCTCATTGTCTTATTTCTTCTTATTAAATTACTTTCATTGTAGTTCCATATTTTAAGATCTTTGAGGGTCCAAGCTCTTTCAAATTATATGTCTTCTTCCTTTATAGTTTGTTTAATCAGGGTCTGTGGCAACAATGCCAGGACTAATGAGAAAATCATGATCCCATGGATTTCAGAGAAAACAAATCTTGGGGACTTTAATAAAGTTTGAGTTGTATCCCTCAATATTATGCTGAGCTCTGCTAAATCTTGCTCAGCAGAAAGTGCCAAGTCAATTCATCATTGTGTGCTCTTTCCTCTTCCAGATTATCAGGCTTAGACTGCACACACTTGTATCAGCAAGTCACTTCCACATGCTTGCTAGAGGTAGTTGGGAATTTTCCAACAAAATAAAAACTCTGTATCACAATAAAAAATCAGAAGCATTTCCCTGTTCAATAAAAGTTTGAAAAATATTCTGAAATTGTCAAACAAAAATTTTGACATTTTCCAAGGAGAAAATTACTTTCCCACTTAAAATATCATCAACCAAAATATCTAGTAGTGAATGTAATTTTATATGTAGTATACATACAGTACTACATCACACAATTGTATCTTGGGTAGAACATACACATGTTAAAACATAACAAAACCAAAAGGTGAAGATCAAATCATATCAAACTATTGCAGCCAAACTTTTTAATTTACTGAATTCAAAATAATGTCTGGATGGGTTTTCAAAACTGAAATACCAACTTCTTTAAGGTGAGAATGGAATGGGAATTTTTTTTGAGTTTTTAAAATTTTCATAGGCTAGAAAAATTATTTTTGTCCATGTCTGGCAGCTTATACAAAAATAGGTAATGTGGCTTTTCCATGCTGACTGGGAGAAATAATTCTTTAATATACAGTCATGTCATTACCTCCCCAAGCCAAGCTGTTTATCAGGGTGGGGATAGAGGGCAAATAACAAAAGGTCTTGTGTCTTGGATATATCCCCTGCTTAACTGAGTTCTTAGAAATTAGAAGGTACAGGTTTGCTGCAGTAACTGTTGCTTGCTACCCTGTGAACTGCTATTGGATCTTCTCAGTTCCCACTGCATTCAGGGTAGAAAGAGCATCCTAGACATCCTATTATCTCCAAGCATTGTCCTTCAGGTTCTTTCTACAAAAGCTGAACAATGTCTTAAGGGCATTATGTCATATTATTTAGAGTGCTGTTTCCTATATATTTTTTGCTGTTTCACTGTAAGGAAGCTGTTGCTTTCCAACACTGTTGTATTTTTCAGATAGAAGACCTTACAAAGTGCCAAATTCTGTTAGCCTTAGTCGTACTAAACAGCATGCCATGCCAGGATTGGCATGATTTCAACTGAAATGGGTGTATAACACCTGTTAGTGAATGCCTTTCTCTGTCCAGACAGAGAACTTTTGTAGAAAAGATGCGGTATTCAGCTTTCTAAAGAAGTGCTAAAGTTACTGCGTTTGAAAACATCTGAAAAATGTTGAGCCTACCTGTGTTTCACTGCCTTCAAAACATGAGTAGGTTTTCAACAGCTCAACAATTGAAGTCTATAAAATGAGGTCATTGTTGTCAGGTGAAAAATATAATTAACACCTTCACGTCTTCAGTGGACCACACAATCATTCAGATTTTGGAGCTTTTATCCATTGCAGTGTGGCAGTGCTTGCAGTACATAACTACTGATGCTCCATTTTGGTGTCATTACGCTTTGCCTGGCTTTAATCTGGGACTGAAAAGCACAAACCTCTGGCCCGTTTGCAATCCAGAAACTGTCACTGCTGCTGCCTCTTATAAACAACCTGGCATGAATGAGGACAACCATTAAATGGTGGTAGCATAACCCCATTTTTGAAAATATAGATATTTTATTTGTAGATATTCCTATTAATTTGCAGCCCACAATACTAGGGCCAATGCTTAAAAAATGGATGGAATTTGCAGAGATAAAATTACATAGTTGGACATTACTCAATTCTACTAGACTTGAGCTTCATTAAGGAGGATAAAAGCAACATCTACATAGAAAATTCTCCATTCAAATGTCCCTGATGGTCTAATGTTGTGCTTGCAGTACATACCTAAATAAATAAATAAATAAATAAACTCTGAGAGTGCAGTTAGACAAGTTTTCCAAAGTACTCACTACCTGGTACAGCTCTCTGCCATGCTGTACAGACACGACATCAGAGGTACAGTCCTAAGAGAAAAGAAAGGACTTAGGTGGTCTTATAACCACAATAAAAAGTTAACAAGAATATTTGTTACTTAAAAAATTAAAATAATACAAGCATTAGAGCACCAGTGGGAGAGTAATGATTAAATTATCTGATTCAGAGAAGATACCTGTAATGTGTAATAAACACTAACATTAGAGCCTGACTTGTAGTAATGATAAGCAGTAACTGATTATAACCACTTTGCCACAGTGTTTATTTGTCTGCACCTGGATATTGCTGCTTGGCAATAATTGGACTCTAATCACTCAAGCAAACTTTAAATTTACCAAGTGTGAGCAAAACATGCCGCGTTCTGTTTACTCAAGAACAAACAGATCTCATTCAGAGAAAAGATGTCTGGTTGCCTTGCCTGACAGGAAAAAAAATCGACTCCGCACAAGTAAATAAAGCTGACCATTTTCTTTTAGTTGTCCCTATGGTATTTACCTGAATAATTGTCCAGATGGTTTGGGGTACAGATATATTTTTCTACACTTCTAGGAAGTCTGGTAGTAATCTACAATGTGGAGACTTGGCAATATACCTTACTCTTGGCAAGTCTTTTAGAAAAATAATTTTCTTTTGAATGGCAGTATATTAAGAAATGCCAGTCCTCTGATATTGCTATGAGCTCTCACACAGCTAATGAATGGATGCTATCTTTTCAGAGGGTTTTTTTTGTTTTGTTTTGTTTTGGGTTTTGTTTTATTTTTGGTGTATGGGGGTTTTTTTGAGTCCAGTTTCTCTGGTGAAAGGAGATGGGATCAAATATTTATGGGTAGCTCATTAGCACCTCTAGTGTCTGCCAGTCTTGATCAAATGCAACTACTGCACAAATTGAGCATAAATGGTACCTTTAGGAAAGTGCCTGTCCTTTTAAAGGGAAAAAAGACCCTCTTATGAGGATGAACTAAATTTTTAGGCTTATAAATATTCCCTTAATCAGACATTTATATATATTTTTAACCAGTCAGGCATTATCAGGCATGCTTAAAACCTGTCCTTTGGACTTGTCTGTGATGGGTGCTGGAGCAATGCATAATTAAAAACGAAAAAGGCTTTTAGAGCCTGTTTACTTCGGTGACTACTGTGAAACAAATGTTTCTTTCTCCTTGCATTGCCCACCCACAGAAAGGGAACAGAACAAAGATGGCTCTGTCAGGCCTCTTTCCACTAGAGAACGCCTTGAGAGGCCAGAATGTATTAGGGCCCTGCTGAGCCCATTCAGCTTCACATAACACTCATACACACCGTACAACTAATTACATGTCAGATTAGCGATTTCATTATTACCACACTACCACTAATTAAAACTGCTTTGATATTTCTCAAGTAGTTTTGTGTGTTTACATAGTTTTAAAGTCTGGGGTTTTGGATTTTTTTTTAAAGAAAAATCAAACTGGTATTACTTAATGGGTGAAAATAACACATTAAGGAAGCAAAATCTATACTGTCACTTTTCTCCTGCAAACCAACTTTTTACTAGTGAATTCTAAGCGTCAAGTCCCAACCATACCTTAATCTGCAAATTGACAGATTCATGTCAGCTTTCCATTCCTAATACTGCCCAAAGCTTAAGTTATCCAAGTAAGTAAATTACAAAAGTTACATCATTTTAATCTACATTCATCATTTTAATTGCCTGAATCTTCACTCAGACAAAGCAGCACTGTAGTTTTATGGTATTTGATTAATGAGGGCAAGAAAATTGAAGTTTTGCAATAAAACTAAAAAAAAAAAATCAACAGACTTTTATAGTTTTTTCCCTTATGATTTTAATTTAATGGCTCGTGTTTTCAATACTGCAGAGGCTGTACACTTTAGCTTGCAATTATGTCCCATCTGTGAAGCACTGTGTTATTACAGTTTATTCTAGTAGCTTTTCAATCACTTTTGAGTTGTGCTTTACAAGTATTCTTGCAGCAGGTGGGCTTACTGGCATGGGACCAGAAATACACAAAGCGCAAAGCTGGAGTTTAATGGCAGCCATATGCATGTAGCACAGAGCGCCAGCCTTCCCCCATATGCTGCTAAGCAGCCCCTTCAGCCTGCCAGTCACTCTTCTTACTGACTACAGTCTCTAAGTAGTTTTCTGCCAGGGAAAAATATACCAAGGCAGCAAATTTCTCCAGTGCACCATCCTTATTACTGAGACAACCCTGTCATTAGCAAAAGCACAATGAACCTGATCTGGAGATGCATACCAATTAGGTTGCATGGAGCACTTTTCCTTCTTATCTCTATGGAAACTCGGCCTCCCTGGCTGCAGTGGACAATCAGTAATGTTTCATCCACCCATATGTCACCTAGTTAACACTGTACACTTTTATGTGAACCAAAAATCTGCTCTAACCCTCTCAACAAAGCAAAGTAAAGAAATTAAAGAAAGGGACCAAGCAAAGTGCCTCGCACGGTTCTGAGCAAGTGTGCCTTTGAGGTGTACAAACCTGTACGGTCAACACTCCTGGCTGCAGATAAAGCACAGGAACTGTAACTTTAGCTGGAGTGAACACAAAATCTACATTTTCCAGTTCTACATCTGAAGAAGCTCCTGTAAATACGTCAAAGCCAACTTGCCTGTTGCAATAGATACAATCTTTAAAATATCGTAAAAATGCTCTGCCACCTGCTTTGTCCAAGACAGTGCTTTGCTCTACTTTCCTCCACATACCAGCCTTAAGTGTATTTCCTCCCCATGCACCTAAGGCATTTTTTAAAAGCTAAATTTTACCCTAAGATTAACAAGTATTTTTGTTCACGTTTCCCTGACTAAAGAGGAAGGACTTTGGAAATAAACAAATGCACCTGATTCATTCCTTCTGTGCTTATTTTTACACCTTTTTACTATTTAAGTATTTGCTCTCAGTTTTACATTTCTTTGTTTAAAAACGGCAACGGGAGTGACTGGGACAAGACTGCCATAGTATTGATTTTAGCCGCTACAGGTTTTATCTGCATTTTAACATAAGAGAATGGATACCAATAGATTTGCCAGAGTTGCATCAAAAGCTACAGTTTTGATAGTACATATACCACATACATTGAAAAAATACAGCCTCTTCAAGGCAAGAGAAGGTGCTTTATAGCTGTTTACAATCTGTGTTTCTCACCTCCCATGTATCGCTCCCGTGTGCTTTGTTCTACAGTATTGTTACTTCATTTTGTATACCAGACAGCAAATAATGTGTGGAATAGCCTGTCCTCTGGGCAACAATACCTTTCCTAGGAAAGAATGTCATCTTTATAGCAATACTTACTTTGTAATTAGCAAAGAAACACCCCATAGATAGTTCAAATATTGACCGAAAAATAGAACAGGTCATAAATGTCAAAAGGAAAAAAGGAAATCCCCTTTTGAAAGCATACAGAACTGAGTGAGTACAGACTTTGAGAATACTCCAGATTAAAAGCAATTAATATGCTTAATATTGGCAGTGGCGTATCAGCAGAGGTGAACTCCCTATTCCAGAAGAACAAACATTTAAAGAAGCTGAATGGAATTTAAATCGAATCTACCAAACAATGGGTGTTGAAAAATAAAGCCAAGCTGGGAACTGGTGGTGACTCAGGAAGTTGCATGAAAAGAAAAAGGAAGAAAAAGGAGTTCAAGGAATGCTGGCTTCTCTCTCAGAATTGACTAGACTTATGTCAGTGCTGTTGATATTCCCTTGATACTGTCACTTATAGAACATTTATTTTTTATTACAAAAGCAATTCTGGATATGTGTAAAATTCGAAGTCTTCTAGTGGGAGCAATTTAAAACTGGATAATGCTGTCCTGAGGGGATTATACTACTCTTTGGGTTTTGTTTTTAGGTTAAACTCATCACATGGAAAACTTCAGGAGTAATTATTAGTAGTTGTGACCCTTGAGAACAACGGAGAAAGAGTTAGTAGAGACTTGTGTGAGAGCTGTACATTCAAGTGTTAAATACGCTCTTAGCAAAACAGAGAGGACTGGAAATCAGATTGAAATGGGCCAGGAGAATTTTGGCTAGCCTGATCAGGGTTGTTACCAACCTGCCTTTCAGCTATATATGGGTTGCTACAAGCAGAGATTCAGCCAGTTTATTTGGAGATTTAATTTGAGAGATACAACAGTATATTTCATAATTTTTTTTCTATAAAAGATGTCGTACCTGATGTGAGCTTTGTCCTTTATCAGAAAAAGGGAAAAAGAAAGACAGAAAATAACGTAAATATTTCACCTGCATCTCTTTCAGATAAGAAATCCATTGCATTTCTCAACCTGCAAAATGAGATGAGGTATGCTTGCTGTACTTGTACCCTATAGCCCTAAAAGGGTAATGTTACAATAAGGGCACAATTCTGTGCTCAGTGAATAGGGTAAGGAACACTTTTAAAATAAGTTTCCCTTTTTCCTTTTAGGATCCAGTCATTACTTATACACATTTTAGTCTCCAAAATAATGACCGAAAATACACTGTAGATGACTTAAAGGAAACAGAAAATAAGAAGGAGAAAAAAAATTATACCAATGGAATTTTTATTATTATTTGGCAGAGACTTGGACATCTTAAAATTGAATATTTTGCTAAAAACAAGCATAGAAATTTGATGCAAAACTAGGACTTTTCAATTACAAACTATTTACAGAGGATGGACATTTATATAGTAGAATAAAAATAACTACTCTAAGGTTCAAGGTCCCTGGAATTTCACAGTTATTCTTGTAGCTTTGGAGCTCTGTTGTAGTTACGTGCCAACTGTGATTGCTGTGTAATGAAGTAGAGAAGTCTTCATATATAGCTGGCTTTTGTTCTGTGGAGATGTGTTCCTAGTATGGTTTTTCAAATATGTCCTTAGATCCTGCCAGGAACTACACATCACATCACTTACATAACATAACTGGTTTTTTTCCTTGATTTATTTCACACTTTTTCTTTGCTTAAGACATATTCACTGACCTTTTATTTTATTTTTCCAAGGGACGTTAATAAGATACTTTTGGCAGGTGGGTAAAAACAGCTCCTTTACCTTGGTGTTTATGATGTTTGTATAGAAACTTTTGAATTTAGACTAGGTCAGTTCAGGATCAGAGGTTATTTCAGTAAAGAAAGGAAGGAATGTAAGTGTCAGTATTCACGGGCACAGGATAAAATGGACCTCAGTCAGCATAACTACATGATATTTTTACTTGAAGATGTGAGAATAAGTTCAATATAGTACCCTTAGTTTTTTCTTGATATTATATCGCTGGCACTATGCCAAGTTAACATGTTTTACTTATGGATGTTGCTGTACAACTTAGTGAGCACAGTCTCAATGCAAAACCAGGCAAACAAATTTCAGTGACTCAAACTGTGGTCTGCTGAGGACTTGAGGAGAGATGGAAAGCTGTTTGAGCTGCATTTCTCCAATATGATTTCAGAAAAATATCAGGAGCATCAAAAGGCACATGCTGGATTACAGCAGCTGCAAAACTCCTAAACCAGCTAAAGTGCAAAAGCTTTATCTGATTTCTAATAAAACCAACCTAACTTTAAATGTAGTGTCAAAGAGCTGAGTTAGGAGCTTGCCAAACTAATTTCTCTCTATAGCTGGTGAAGAAGAAAGCCTTCAGCCTGACAGAAATCTGGGTCTTCTTAAGGTGAACTTTACTCTTCACGGGCAGTCATGAAGTCTGTGACAAACACACTACTAGCATTAGCTTCTGAGCCTAACTTTGACTGGTAGTAGCCTAGACATGAGTGACTCACCTTTTCCAGAACATCATAGCACGCTAAGGCACCCTGGCCTCAAGACTAAGGGACAAGCCCCTCTGAATTGTCTGTAGTCAAAATCATAGAATTTTTTAGGTTGGACAAGACTTTTAAGATCACTGAGTCCAACAACTAACCTTACTCTGCCAAGTGCACCACTAAACCATGCCCCTCAGTGCCACACTGGCACACCTTTTAAATACCTCCAGGGACGGTGACTCCACCACTTCCCTGGACAGCTGTTCCAATACTTGAAATACCTTTTGGGAAGAAATTTTTCCTATTATCCAATCTAAACCTCCTCTGGCACAACTTGAGGCTGTTTCCTCTCATCCTGTATCATTTGTTATTTGGGAGAAAAGGCTGACTCTCATCTGCCTACAGCCTCCTTTCAGGCAGTTGTAGAGAGTGATAAGGTCTTCCCTGAGCCTCCTTTTCTTCAGGCTAAACAACCCCAGTTCCCTAAGCCACAAGCACTGCTGTGTTAGTGAGCAGTGCTCCCTAAGAATGAGTGTACTCTTGATGGAAGTGATATGAGTGACAGATCTACAAAATGAAGTTGTCTACTTACACCAGCCTTTACTGAAATGGCCCTTCAATTTCCAGCTATTTGAAACCATAGCTTATTTTTCAAGAAGGCCAAGTATGGCTTGTTATTGACAAAATAGAAGAGGATTTTTCTGCTTTTTTTTCCACTTTTTTTTTTTTTTCTCTGGGGCAGAGTGGAAGCACTACCTCAGCTGATTGCTTCTGATGATGCTAACTGCTGACTAATGTTGAGTTCAACTTGGGTTTAAAGTCAGGAAACTTGGCAAGTTACTACATATTTGTCTGTCTCCACCATCCCACAAAAAAGCAAAGGCTATTCTGTAGCTAATAACTTGTAACTAAAGAAGAAAAGGTGATATACATATACTAATGGAAATCAATACTGAAAATCCAGAAAATGTAAAAGGAAATAAAATTCCTTGGGAAGCACTGAAATGCACAGTCATGATCATTACACAGGCTTGAAGTCCATTCCTGCCACAATTGTTAAAAACAATTAGAGATGCAAGGGTAACATTTCCATTCATTAAATAGGCTTTTTAAGATTTTTGCTCCAAAATGCAAAAAGAAGGTATTTTTCTGTAGTTTTACAGAATCTAGTATAATTATTATATCCCTTGGGACAATAAAACACTTTGTTTCTGAAAGTCTAAGATCCAGAAAACAGTAAAATTATTTAAGAAAACTAAGAATATGGCTTCATCTCCATTGCATATATCAAGCGCAAATTGATGCAGTTTTGTACATCATGCAGAAAGGCATTTCTACTAAAGATATGACTTCCAGACATGATTTAGAGAGGTGAAGGGGAATAACGTGCATAATATAACAAATGTGGTACATTTGCTTGGAATAAATGTAAATTTTTCAGAGGGAATATTCTAAAAAAAGGCTACTAATATGGAGACTTCTGAAGTTAGTGTAGAGATGAAGTATCAAAATTATTGTCATATATATTGTATAATTTATGATATCAGATACAAAATCAGCATTCAGGCTTGAGATTTTCTTTGCAATTATTATCAGGCTGGATTGGAAATGCAGGCTATTTATCATCACAAATCCTGGAGATTTTAGGAAACATGTTGATAAAAGGATAATCTTGTAGTTGAGGAAAATTTATACAGTAAGGATGGCGATATGTCAAAGGCCAATAGTCCACAATTACTTCAATAAATTAGGAGTGGTCTTTAATATTTTTTCATCTTTAATTCTGCTTCTCTAGTTTTTGCTAAATCATGACTGATTATGCTTTTTGACACATAAACATTCATTTTGGGATCTGCTTGGAAGCTGGTTGTCCTAAACCTGTCTTTTTATTTCCAGTAAGAATTGGTATAACATATAAACAGGCTTCACTGCAAATTTGCAATTTTACAGAACTTTTTCAAAATTTGTGATGAAAAATACCAGCGTGCTATTTATTCAGCTTTAATTAATGTAAATTAGATTGCTAATTAGCTTTTTCTGGTTATTGGTTGTTATAGGGTATTTTTACCAGCTCTTCTTTGGATGTTTGTCCAGTTGAGCTACACAGCTGAATACCTAAATTCTATCATGTAATTTCTGTTCTCTTGAATAATCCAAGCACACACACATATATATGTACTTATGTATACTAATTTCTCTCTATATACACACCTATATTTTTATATGCACAAATATATGCATTTGTGCATTCACGAAGACAGACACAAACACACACACAGATTAGTGCCATGTCTGCTAATATCAACCACTATTTCTTATAAAGAAAATTGTTTCTCCATCCAATTACAATATCTACCAGTCCCTAGCTTTATTTTGCATTAGCATGGTCTCAAAAGGGGCTGACCTGCGTAGGAATTCACAAAAATCAGGACTCAAGATACTCAAATCAAGATATGATTAAGATTCATCCAAAACACTGTGGGTCTTCTTCCCTGGGTGCAGACTCACTCGCTATCCTATGCTGTAAGGATTCCTCTTGCCATACAAATTAGGACACCCTTCTCTGGTGAAACGCACACACAGAAATGCATGAGAAGTTTGAGGGGAACTGGCCTGCTTCCACAACATGCAGACACACACTATTTGAGACAGTTACCTTGCCTTTCTGCTTCCTTGAAACTGCCTTGCATAAATCTTTTTTTCATGGTTTATGTACCATCCTAAACCCAAAGCATTTGCATTTTTTCAAGACACTATCATCAGGCAGGAGCACGCCTGGAGAACCATAACCCCCACAGGAAGTGTACACTGACACACTCAGCCCATCAAACGTACCTCTGCCTAAAAGGAATGCTTCCCTTCCCCTTCCCCATCATTAAATCTATTCCTCATATCAATGCACACATATTAATAATATGCACAAATAATGAAATAAAGTAAATACTTTAAAAGCAAACCTGGTATCCAGGCTAAGAGAGCAGAAAGAGGCAGCATCCTCATTAGTCTTGGGGTGGGACGTGCAGCATACTGTGCTCAGAGGCAGAGAAGGTGCATGCCACTTCTCTCGTAGCTTTTCTGTTCTGCATGTCTGCTAGGTGGTCTGAGGGAAGCAATGAGGAGATGGGCCTCACAAGACAGGAGCAATTAGCCTGATTAGGCTGATGGACAGACTACCCCCATACTGGTGAGTGGGCAATGGAGCTCGACTCTCTGCACTGGTAGGCAACGTGACATGTTTCTGCCGTGGCATTGGCCATGCTTTCTACCTGGTCTGCCTCCAGCCATGCCTGGGTTCTGTACTCTGAGGTTCCAGTACCATCTTGAGCCCAGCACCAGTTCCATGGTTTGCACATGGTCACCCTGATAGGGACCTAACGCCAGAAAATTTAGGAAAGGTAATGGCATTTATAGAAAAGAGTGTAATATTGCCCTTCCATGAGAGATGTGTGATCACAGAATCACCAAGTATTTTTGGTTGGAAAGGACCCACAATGGCCATCAAAGTCCAGCTCTTGGCCCTGCAGCTGCAAGAATCCATGTAAGTTGCAATGTTGTCCACTTTCATGATGTCATTCTTCATCTTGTGATTTTTAGTATTGTTTTCTTTCTTAAAGCTCACAACTGAAGTGATTACCTGACTATCTCAGCTTAGTTAAAAAAAAATAGGCAAGAACATAGTCCTGAATGCAGAGTTTAAAATGTAACTCCTATTTCCCTCAATCAGACAAAATATGTCAAATCACAAAACAAAAACTTGTATTTTGTTCATAATTGCTTTTAGAACCTTGAATTGTAGGATGATTCATCATGTGAAAGTGAGCAATCCTGGCACCTTCCAATGACACACCCACCCACTCTTGAGTGCCAAGTCTAGTCCAGGGAAGTATAGAATCTGAGACAGGCATCCTCAGGCTAACCTAAAATCTTTCCTAAAACAATTTCATATTTCCAGACGTTTCCTTCCAGACTCTGACTCTAGTCCCTACAAAAGTAGTGTTCTCTAGAAGTACAAAATTTCTGATTGACCTTATTCTATGTTTGCCTTATTAGGAAGCAAAAGTATAAACATGTCTGTACACTGTAATAGAAATGATGTCTTTTAATCAGTGTAAAAAATATACAGGCGTTTGCAGCTTTTTCCATTTTTACCTTCATGCTGATTGAATGTTCCTGGTTAGTCTTTCCAGGGCATATTCAGTATTTTTAGCCTATGTTTTCTTTCACATGGCTCAGATAGTACAGACAGCAAGACAGCCTTCAAAATTTAATCAATAAATCTCAAAAATCTGACTTCAGACCAGGAATAGAAAGCTGCAGTTTAAAAGTCTAAAAACACCAAAATTAGCTTGATATGAGATCAATGTCCTAAGAGGGTTCTATAAACATAGAGTTTATGATTAAATATTAAGACAAAGGTAATACTTAACATACCCATTTGCTGGCTTTCAAATATATGTTACCTGCCTCCCTTTTGTGTTGCTCAGTTCCCAGAAACCTACCTAAAAATAAACTTTAAAATTGCATCTCTGTTGAGACCACAGATAGCAAGTCATGGCTCACTCCACCTCAGTTAAACCAGACAACTAATGACTCTTCAAAATTGAAGTTTTTAACAGAAATGCATTTCTGAAAAAATGTTGACCCCTTGAACACTGGAAGCACCACAAATCTTGCAGTGTGGCCTGACTGAAAGCCTACTGAAGCCAGCGTAGAGGAATCCATCAACCTGAATGGCCTTTGTACCATCTGTTTAGGGTCATCTCTTTATATATGGAGGGGAAGTAAAAATGTTTATAGGAAATCCTTCTAAAGCACAGAGAGAACTTGTTATGAATCAGCTATTCATTATTTGTACAGCTCAATCAGTAGCATTTTTTCTTTATGAATTTTCCCTTTGCAGGGGATGTGCATATTGCTTATGAGACGCAAAAAAATAACAGTTCTCTGCATCATCACTCCTTTTTTGCATTCATTTTACTTTACCCATACTGCCACTCCACAGGGCAATCTCTCTGTGTAGGACATGCCCTCATCATGAGTGGAAATAAAATAAGAAGTTAGGCTAAAAGTGGATTTTTAAGAATATCTGAATAATGTGCAGTTGTTCCCAACCAGTTCATACTGTGTGCTTACAACAACAGGGCCTAATATTTGTTTCTCAATAGAAAGTAAAGTGTAGGATTATTTTAAAGATGTCTCTGAAGTAAAATATCCAGATTAGATGTCCTCTGGCAGGTTAAACTGGAAAATATTAGGCTGGTATCTGATGTTATCTTTTTTGCCTTTTTGACCAGAACTGACTACACTCTTAAAGCTTATCTATGAAAACTTGGCAGAAGGTAGAAAACAAATATCCAACTACAGCATCAGTTGATAAAAAAAGAGCAAAAAAAGAGAGCAAATTGGTCCAAAGTAACCCTGGGAAAAGTGAAACTGCCCCATCTACCCATAAGTTCTGACTACTGTGGCTTCAGTATATATTGATCAGCTGAAATAAGTACACAAAGCAAATGAATTCTTTTTTCTTTCTTAAAAGAATTAAATGGTCTTCATTTATGTCAGGACTTGAGGCAGCTAGCTAAACTAGTTAAACTCAGAAATCTAACAAGGAGCCACAACCTGGAGTCTGCTGAAATTCCACCTCTGCAGCAGCTGATACTTTCAAGTTACACCTGCAGATGTTCTTAAACTCTTGACTTTTCTCACAGTATTCTATTTCAGTAATATTTAAATGAAAAAAAAAAAAAAAGACAAAAAGAGAAAAAAGAGGTATCTTTTCTTCTCCCATCTCTGTCCATTAAATGACTGATTCCAATTTAATGCATTGATGTTGAAGGTCTTTGAAATTCAAAGATATGTTTCTCTTTCCATCCCTAATGGGATAATAGCACATACTAATGCACATGCATTTGTTCTTTTAGTCACAATTTCATAAGAATTGCAAGTTGCAAACATTATCGCTTTATGATTATTGTGCAATTAGACAAAAGAAGACACACATAGAGACAGGCAAATGGAGAGGACAGAAGATGATGATACCCAATAATATAAGATTCTTTTTCTACAGACTACACAGAATTCCATTTATAGTTCACATATTTCTCAAATTCACCCTTTCAAAGAACTCCAAAAACAAATATTATATATGGCACTACTTATATTGCTTTTTTGCCCTCTCCTTAAACCCTTCACCTGATACAGAGCAAAAAGAAAGCATGATGTCCCAGTATAGCCATGTAAAATGTACAATAACTTACTTTAAAAAGGAAGCACTTAAATGCTAGCAAGCACCAGTGATCTGCTTCGAAGCTGTCACAAAAGGACACTTTAGACATTAGAGTGCATTATTAGGTAGTAATAGTAAATGGCTTTAAAAAATCTCACTGGTCATTATTGCCATTTCATAATTCTCTTTCCTGTTTGCAAAGTGGATAAATGAGCATTTTCAGGCTCTCAGAACAAATAGTATAAATCAAAATGGATAAAATAATTTTAAATTGTTTTCACTTTAAAGAAGCATTGTTATGATCTACTGCAACACTCCAACTATATGTAAGCACAGCTATCTTCTTGTATGTTACTGAATTTAGCTTACTGCAAATTAAAACTGGAATTCTCTTTTTTTACAGTTTCAGACTCATTGCATTGTATGAAGCTCAGGAATTTGACTCATAGATAGTTGTATCATGTAGGAATGTGTCACAGTCCGTCGTGTTTCATCTCCACCTGTAACTATGAATTCATGAAGTGTACGGACTTCAAAGGATACTCATGTGTATCACTTTTCTTATGACTGAAGCACAACCTCTGTAATGCTTAAAAACACAATTAATAGAATACCTTTCCTCCGCACTGAGTTTAGCCCCTGGAGTGCAGTTTGGGAACAGGATTTCACATAGGCAATGATTTATACAAATAGCAGCCTATGCACCTATCTCTCAGTCATATATGCCTGTCCTTAAATACACCATAATGCAAAAGCACATAAATCTAAGTACACTGCATCATTTGTTTATGTGCAAATGTGCTTCAGGGTGCCAACAAGGTTTACTCTCAGAAAGGAGGAAAACCATGGAGATGGGAATCTGCTGTGATTATCATCCATGAGTGAAAGGAGCACACCCTCGGTTGGGTATGCACCAAAGCAGCCCTATGTTTGCTCAGCAGGAATGGGCTGTGCTGTGGATGGGAAATACAGAAGGCTGGCATGTCCTTCTTAATTCTCCCTCACACCTCTAGTAGTGCTCCAAAAAAATCTTTATTAAAGAAACTGAGACAGACTCCACTTAAACAGTGAAATCCTCTCCCCAGTGTACTCAAGGGGAAGGTCTGTCTTTCGAAAAGAAATCACCCAAGCCATATTCAAGATACTAGAATTAGTCACAACACACAGAAAAAATGCTTCTAGGATTTCATTTTAAAGCATTTACCTGCTCAAAAGAAACACATTCTAAACCAAAACACATAAAAAATCTTCCCCAAACTCAGTAAGAAGGAAGATTAGAAAAAGATTAGTGAAATATCACTCTTTCTGCCCAGTGTCAGAGACTGGAGTTCCCGAGAGCTCACTGCGCTCAGTGATGGGCAGAGGGGGAAGCTGCCACTGCTGCAAACACCAACAGCTTCTCTCAGAAGGAAGCGCAGCTGATTAATCAACTTGATATTACCCGAACTGATTAAACAATGAGACGTCCTGGGGTTTTGCTGTCTGTCCTGATGAGTGCTCATCAAAACTATTAGTACAAAACCCCAGCATGTCTCCCTTGGGAGCAAACTACCTTCTAATGTTTTTCCTCTAAAGATTAATTCCATTGTTATGGAACCTGTGTATAAAGGAATTATAAACTAATCATTAGTCATTTTCAAACAATTTGACCTTTCCAGCTTTGACTGGTGGAGTGTTTTTGGAAGAGGTCTTGTTCAGTTTGCCTTATTCACATAAGCTGGTTTACTTAGACAAATAGAAAAGGGACTGATAGGTTTGCAGTATTGTGCTCATTTCAAAAGCAGAAAAGTGGATATTTTTAAATGAACTTAATTTTTATTTTATGAAGTAATGTTTAAAGGATTAACAACTGTGGAAACCATGAAAACCTTTACTTTGTTCCACCAAATGACCCAAATCTGTGCCTAATCTTTAATACAATAAGCTCTCTCTTTGAAAGATCCCATGAAATGTGAGTGTTACCTGCAAAAGGAAACAGGTTTTTAAACATGCACTCAGATGTTAAACAGTGCATTTGTCTTATGTCAATAAATAATTTCCAAAGTTGAATAAAAATCAAATCATTCTTGATAGGCATGTTGTTTGTATGTTTGAAAAGGGTTTCCCTTGCCTATCAGTCTAGATTTTTACATGATTACTGGTCTATTTATATGGCAATTATTCAGGTGCAGAGAGCAAACATGAATAAATTACCCTGGAATTCCTCTTTTAGGAGGAGGCCCCTATTTCCTACATTCCAGTATATCCTCATAGGTGCTACCAAATATCAACATTTCACCTTGCAGGAAGACCATTCACAAGTTCCCTACATCCCTGCTTGTAAGAAAGATTCAATCTGATTGAGACCAAAGGCAGGAAAAGGCAATTACTTCTAACTTTGTATTCGGGCTTTTTTTCCCCCCCTGATTTCCAGTGATAGCAGCTTTAAAATGCTTAACAGCTTTGTCAGCTTAAAACAATTTAATATCCATTTTAATTCAGATGCCTAGTTTCAAAAGTGGGAAATATTTTTTTATTCTATTAAATCTGCCAGTCCCTAGGGAAAAGAGTTTTAAAATAGTCATATGCAGGAATTTTGACTAGATTCATCAATGAGTGTTCTACCATGCACATCCTCTGGATATATTCTAGGTTTCTTCCTTTCTCCAAGTTTTTCTGATATGTATGCAGGTCAGAGCAAACAGATCCATGAAAAGTCCAAGCCCTTGAGCACAAAGGACACAAAGAGCAGCTGTCCAGTTTCAACCCTGCAGGCATAATAGCAGTAGACTCGTGATTCCCAGCGCTCCAGTTCCCCACAGGGACATACATCCCCACACAAAAGCTTGCAGGGCTGCTGCTTTTTTTTTTTTCTTTTTTCTTTTTTTTTTTTTTTTTTTGTGGTTTTTTTTTTTTTTTTTTTTTTTTTTTTTTTTTTTTTTTTTTGGTGGTTTGTTTCTTTTTTCTGTTTTAAAGGTGTGCACTAGCTTAGAGAAATGACATAATAGGGCCCACTCACATTCATTGCTCACAAACTACCAGATACTCAGATAAAACAAGTAAGTCCAGAGGCAAGTGCTAAAACTTGTTTAGGTTCTGAATTCTGCTGACATCTTTCTGGATTATTTACAGTCTTAAATATTCCTAAATCTTTGGAAGTATCCATTTATTAACCTTCCTGGTAAGCACCTAAAATGAACTCATATTTCTATAGCTTATCTAAAATGCGTATCAGCTCAGCACACTGATATTTGTAGTCACTGTTGTTGAGATGCTTACAGTCTTCCTCATTTTACATAATTGTGTCTAAACACCTACACATATTTAGGCTGGTGAATGTCATATAACCAAAATGTTTGACAAAACACATTCTCCCCTCCCCACCCCAAATACTCCCATAAACCTGAAAATATACCTATGGTGGCTAACAATTCAATATAGGCAGGGTTTTAGACATCAACATCTTTTTTCCCTTTGCTTCACAGCTACATTTTAATCTTTTAGGAAAACCTATGGTAAAAACTTGACACCTTAATTTCCATTAGAGCCAATGAAAATTTTGCTGAAATATGGAACACAATCTGTGCTTTTCAAACTGTGCTGATGAAGCCCAGTGGTGTACACTGTATTTCTGATGTGTATTTGAAAGCTATGTAAGAAAAGTCAGACTAGTTCCATAGACATAAACTGTACATGAGTCCATTGAAAAGTGTTATAATACCCTCAGTTTAAGAAAGGCTGACAATCTTATGACTATAGAACTACATTTACAGTTTATGGACAAAACAGATAAACCAAAGTTATCCAAATTAAGTTATCTTTTCTGTTTTCTCAAAATAAAATAAATTTATAGATATTTTTCTCCATTAAAAAAAAGTTTTTAGAAGTGTAATGTTTATTTCAAACCTCCACTCCATGAAACAATTTCCTTTGATTGTATCACTGGCAACTGGAAATACAATTTATGATTAATCTTTTACCATAAAATTTTATAAGATTTCTTTCAACTGCAATTGCAAATGTTTAAAGCTGTGAATAGGGCCTGTGAAAATAAGCTACTACACAAGTTTCTCTAAAAGCCAGCAATTTCAGCTACCTATACAGTAAGTAACTCACACTCAGCTCAAAAAAATAAACTTTGAAGTCCAACCATGTCCCCCGCCTGTCCGGCTAACAGTGAGATTTCATTATTTGTTTGTTTTGTAAGCAATAAAATCTCTTAGCAGACAAGGTATTGCAATTGCCAGAACATCAGTATGACTAGTGTAACTTCAGATGCTGGTTGACTTGGGATGTCAAAGCTCCCAGGATTGCTGGGAGCCTGGCATTAAAAGAACAGATACAATCCTAAGCTTAAGTGTTAACAAAGACTGTTGGCATCCCAGAGGAGATTAGGTTGCTGATCTTGTAAGGATCAGCTACTTACTTAGTGATGTTTACACTGACATTGATGTAGTGA
This sequence comes from Platysteira castanea, assembly GCA_013397175.1. Taxonomy (NCBI): domain Eukaryota; kingdom Metazoa; phylum Chordata; class Aves; order Passeriformes; genus Platysteira; species Platysteira castanea. The sequence continues at coordinate 132,571 of VYXC01011387.1, forward strand.
CATCCTGATCTAATTACATGTCAATAAACCATAGTCCTGATGCCCTGAGAAGATCAGAAGAGGATTACAAGAACTCCACTGCCAATCTTTAAAGCCTAAGGAAGCAAACCTCTGATTTAATTACCATGAATTCAGTAACTGTAAAACTACTGTTTTAAATTGGACAATTCTTTTCATAATTAGATTGCATCCCTCCCTATAACTATCACCCTCAAATTTTCCAAAATTCTGCACCTAAATCACTGCCAAAGCAAACACTCCAGAAACTTGTTTTGATGTCTCCATTTCATTTGTGTCCAAGATTCTAGTTCTACTTTGAGCCTAAATATTGTAAAGGATTTGTTTTAAATGTACATCATTATTTTCATGTTCTCTGGCATAGCACCAGAGAGTAACTTCAGGACTACGTTAACACTGCTGTGGTGTGTTGACCCTGGCTTCATACCAGCTATCCACCAAAGCTGCTTTATCACCCCCCTCTGCAACTGGACGGAGGAGAGGAAATATAATGAAAGGTTTATGAGTTGAGATAAGGACAGGGAGAGATCACTCATTGATTACCATCACTGGCAAAACAGACTCAGCTTGGGGAAATTAATGAATTTATTGCCAGTCAAAATCAGAGCAGGAAAATAATAAATAAAACAAATCTGAAAAACACTTTCCCCTACCCCTCCCTTCTTCCTGGGCTCTACCTCCTCCCTCACAATGATGCAGGAAGATGGGGAATGGAGTTTACGGTCAGTTCATTACATGTTGTTCCTGCCTCTGCTCAGAGACAAAAGTCGTTCCCCTGCTCCAATGGGAGGTCCATCCCAAGGGAGACAGCTTCCCATGAACTTCTCCAGCATGAGGCCTTCCCATGGGCTACAAACTGCTCTAATGTGAGTTCCTTTCCACAGGAAAAACCTGCTCCAGCATGGGCTTCTCTCTCCACAGGTCCACAGGTCCCTGCGAGGAGCTTCCCATGAGGTCACAGCCTTCTTTTGGACATCCACCTCCTTTAAAATGAGTCTCCTCCATGGGCTGCAGGTGGATTTCGTCATTCCCATGGTCCTCCATGGGCTGCAGGGGCACAGCTGTGTCACCATGGTCTGCACTGTGGACTGCAGGGGAACCTCAGCTCCAACACCTGAAGCACCCCCTACCCCTCCTTCTCCACTGACCTTGGTGTCTGCAGGGCTGCTCTCCTCACATTTTCTCACTCTGCTCTTCTCTGAGCACAATTACCACTGTGCAACAACTATTTTTCCTTCTTAAATGTTATCCCAGAGGCTCCATTACAGTGTCTCATTGTCTTGGCTTCAGCCAGTGTCACTTCCATCTCGGAGTTGGCTGACATTGGCTCTGTCAGACATGGGGAAAGCTTCTGTCAGCTTCTCACAGAAGTCACCCTGTAGCACATTCCTCCTCCTCTCACCCAAAAACTTGGCTACTCAAACCCAATACAGTCAGGAGGGTTGTTTATCTCCTCAATGCCAACAGCACTGGATGACCTATGCTGCAGTCTTAGGGATGGCTGCTCCTGCTAAGGGAAAGGTGGACTTATCATCCTCAAGGTGGAAAAATGTAATTTTGCCTATACAGCTGGGAAACTTCCTGATAGTGTTGCTGTAAACATGAGAAGGGTTCAAATCCGTAGAACAAACATAAATTACACTATGCATCCCACTACGGGTGAGGCTAATACCCACTTTTAAGCACTTTCAGCTATGAAAAATACAACTTAATCAGTCCAGATCTACTTTTTTTGGCCAGTTATTATTGTGCTTTGAAGGCTTTATTAAGCAAGATTTGACAAAGGGAGATGGATGTAGAGTTTCCCTTATCTTTGGATTTTAAGTAACTGGAGTTGCTAGTGTTATTGAGTCAAATTAATTCCCTACCCTTTCTAAAATCTCAGAAGGAGCTCATTCTGAGCGTTGTGTCTGCCTCATTTAGGTGGGATTTTGGTCATGGTTTTACTAGAAAAAGCAGACTTCTAATGTATTACTGAACCATAGGTAGGATCCTGTAGCACAAAATCCTCTTCCGGGACAGAGTACTCCCAAATGTTTTGTACAACAAGAAGCTGGGTATTTTACCTGCTTCATTTCTTAAGCCCTGGGAAAGTGGGAGAGGCTGCTGGAATTAGGTTAAAGAAAACCAGCTGGTTTTGCACAATTAATCTTCTTAGAGTTTAGGAATATAATTTTTTTTGAAAAGGAACACACTCTATTCTGTCTGCCCTGTTCTGCCTGAGGGGTTGAACCAGATGATTTCCAGCTCTGCTCCTCCAGCCTTGCCTACTACTTTCTTTAGTCTCTTTTTTCACCATTTTATTAACCCTTCATGTAAACTACTGAATAGTGATGCATGAAGCTTTCATTACGATATCCAAAGGTGCAGGTGCACAACAATTTCATATTACTGGAAAGGACACAATCTTGAAGAGCAGTTGAGTAACTTACAAGTCTAAGCTCCACTTTTATAAATGACTCATGCTCTTCGAAAGTCAATGTTGTAGTGCCTTTCTGTGGGAGACCACAGCTTTCAAACATTTCCTCTGATGCAAGAGATTGAAAATAAAGGAGGTGTTTTTTAACAGTAAGCTTTTGAATGATGAAAGCACTTGGGGGGATATGGGTGACATTGAAAACTGACTCTCAGAGTGTTTCAGTGATTTTGCAGACACATATTTTTACAGAAATAGATTCTAGTGTGACCTAAACTTGATTTTATATAAACTGTGTTACAGATAAAACCATAAAGGAGCAGTTTCAACCCTGATAAATTTCTACTGGCCTCATTCAATGCACACCAGGGATAAACATGCACCAAGTTATTTCAGTGTGAGTATGTGAAATAACTACTTTCCATGAAAAATTCCATTCCACATACCTACAGCATACTCTGTAATAGTAGTAATAACATGAAGCACTTAATGCTTTCATCTTCAAAGCACACTGCAAATATTAGTTAATTGGAGAAACTCTCATGAAAGGACAGCTGGTGAAGAAACAGAAATTTCTTGGAGTAGTTTTTGTTGTATATCAAATGAACGTTCATAAACTGAACATTTTTCAATTCATAAAAGACTGCAAAAAGAAAATATTTTACTGCAAGTGTATCTAAATTTCATTCATGTAATATACTGCAAGGACAGAAGACCTCTAGCAAAGGGTGCTTCATATCTTCCTGACCACAAAGTTCTGATGCTGCAGGAGACTAAGATATGTGCACTGGTCAGCAGCACGTGTAAGCTTTTATTCATGTTTCAGCATGGACCTGCTTTCTCACCTGAGACACTCAGCTTCACTTCAAGCAGTCAGTGTGGCTGCTCTCACTACCCTCTAAAGACTCATGGCTAATTTTAGCCCCTAAAGGAACTTAAGTTCTAATAGCAATAGTTCCAAATTCCACCTTAATTACAGACCCAAAATAGCTGATGTGGATGTCTGCTCTCCCTGAGGGTGTCTGCTTCTCTGTTTGAAGTTCATTACCTGCTTATGGTCCTTCCTGAGACTTCTGTGGGTAAAACTGGTGTGTTTTGGAACTAAGAGCTGTTCTAGACTCATTGTAAAGACACAGCAGACCTGGGGAAAGCCATTTGTGTACAGTCAGAAAATAACTATCATAAAAAAAGACTGATGGCAAAGTAGTCACTCAGTATTTAGTTCATTGCCTGAACCCTAGAATATCTGTTTTCAACTTGTTTGATTCAAATTGGAAATGTGAATTAAAATGTCTGCTTAATTAAAGAAAGGGAAAAAAAATCAGCCTGAAGGAAGAATCATATTGACCTTGAAGAAAAGCATTTAACTTCTAAAATTTTTCAACCTCATAAAATTCCAGTTTGGCAAATACCAAAATGAAATGGTTCTTCTGTACACACACAAAAAAATATGGGAGAAAAGTGCCATCTTTAGGAGCTGGTGGAGAAATTGCAAAAAACCCTCATATGCTGTAGTATACACAATTTTTAGCCCTGGGTAACCATATAAATCCTGTTCAATGTCACCGAATACTCTCCAATACTTCTTACCACACCTCAGTGGAGGGCTGGTGACATGGAGTACACTGTATTTTCCCATTCCTTCTTGTCTTACCACACTATGAATTCCTGCATCTAACATGTACTTTTTGGGAGTTTTCCCATGAGGAAAGGGAGCTAAGCCAACAACCTACCTTTTCCCACACACACAGAAAAAAGTTGCAATGGATATGTTTTATTATCACCAACAACAATCTAATTAGCTTCATCCTCTCCCACAGCTAAGTGAGAACTTGTAACAGAGACACAATGAAGAACATCAATGGAAAGGGAGTGCAATGGTGATAGAGACTACATCAAAAAAGGAACATCATTTAAAAGGCTAATATACCACATTAAGCTCAGAAGCTGAACCCTGATCTAAATTCCAGGCTCAATATATCCATTTGTCTAATTTCCTCACTTCTGAAATTAAGCATTATATAAATGTGTCGTAGTGCTCCAGTTGTTCATCTCCTAAGAAATGAAAAGCTGTGAGTCTCATTCTGCATACTTAAAGAAAAATAAATTGCAGCCGAGAGATATAGGGCTGACTGAAATTGGATTCAGTGTTTATCTAAAGTGGGCCTCCTTTCACTGCGACATGGGCAGCATTAGGATACAGCCTACATGGTCCCCAGCTCCTTCAGTGGGGAGAACTGAAGTGAAAACAGTGAAAACAGAGCATTTGCTTAGGTTCATTTTGACAGTGCAATTTTCGTTTGCTCTGTAAGATTATAAATTTTGGTGAGGTTTTTCTCCATTGTGGGCTACAGGATATTACACAAAATTACTATCCAAGTGAAAAAAGCACACTTTTCTGTAACCTCAAGTAACTACAAAACCTGCTGTAATCACAGCCACTGCTATGACAGAAACAGCTTGTCAGTTCATATGCACACAACTTCATGGGGTCTTCTAAAAAGTGAGAGAGCGAGCTTTACAATACTTGGGATGAACACAGCAGATTTCACTTAAAACTGTCAAGATTTATCACACTCATGGTTCTAAACCATTTTCCATCAACACAAGTTATAATCCTTATTAGTAAAGTCCTCCTAGCCTGTTCAATGAGCTATGCAATGAGAATGCTTAAGAATTTAAGTGTCACAGTCTTTCAAAAGGGACCTTGAAGCAGCTCTTTCACTCACACTGTTGCAGTTTTAGGATTGCAAGGACAGTGACTGTCATTATTCTGGCCAGGACAGGGTTAACTTTTTCAGTAGCCAGGAGGAGGCATGACTAGGACCCAGATTCTGTATCACTTCAGGTCATTTTCCAGGGATGAGGGAAGGGGTCCCTCCCAGGTCAGGTATTGTGGCAAAGGTAGCAGTTGGGTCTTTTTGCGGGTGAGCACTTGTGTGTGAATAGTTTGTTTCTTGCACAATCTATTATTAGTATTGTTGCTTCTATTGTTCATTTTTTAAAATCTCATTGCTCTTTCCAGTAAATTTTTATCTTATCTCAGCCCGTGATCTTTGCCTTTTGTGCCTCCAATTCCCCTTTCCATCCCACCACAGGGGAGGGGGCATTGAGCAATCAGTGCATGGTTTGGAGTGGTTTCAGTGGGAACTCTAAAGTGGGGAATATCACTCCTAAACCATGACAGCGACAAATTAAACCCACACAGTAGCAGCAGCTGCTGTCTGCATCTTTATTCCTTGTTTTGATCCACCAAGGGTAAATCACACTTGACAAACCTGATCACCTTCTATGGCAAAGGAAGCTGGTCAGGTGATGAGGGGTGAGCAGTGGGCACTGTCTACCTGGATTTCTTCAAGGCTTTCGACATGGTTTCCCACAGCCAGCTCCTAGAGAAGCAGATGTGTTGTGGTCTGGACAAGTGGTCCATGCGACGGGGGGGGAAACAGCTGACAGGCTGCACCGAGAGAGTGGTGGCAAACAGCTCCTTTTCAAACTGGCAGCCTATCACAAATGGGGCCCTCCAGGGATCAAAAATGGGTCCAACACTGCTTAGTATCTTCATAAGTGATCTGAACGATGGGGTCAAGTGTACCCTGACAAAGTTTGCTGATGATATTAAACTGAATGGGGAAGTGAACACTTCAGAAGGAAGAGCCACCCTGAAGAAAGACCTGGATAGGCTGGAGGAGTGGGTTAACAAGAACCTTAGGAAGTTCAACAAAGACAAGTGTAAGGTCTTGCACTTGTGAAAACTTAATGAAGGAGTGCAGCACAGGCTGGGATCTACCCAGCAGGGAAGACGTGGAAAGAAACCTGGGGTTTCTGGTGGACAAGGAGTTCCATATTAGTGAAAGAGTGTGATTCTGCAGCAAAGCAAGCCAACAGGATGCTGGGTTGGATCAATAGGGGCTTCACCAGCAAAGATGCGGGAGCCAATACTGAGCCACTGTACTCGGCATTTGTTGGGCCACACTTGGAATACTGAGTTCAGTTTTGGCCCGTGCTATACAAAAGAGATGTGGCCAGGTTGGAGAGGGTCCAGAGAAGGGCCACAAAGATGATCAAAGGATTGAAAAGCCTGCCATATGAGGAAAGGCTGAGAAAACTGTTTTTGTTCAGCCTTGAGAAAAGAAGGCTTAGTGAGACCTTATCACTGTGTTCTACCATATAAAGGGTGGTTTACAAAAAAAAAAAAAAAA
>VYXC01011387.1:141210-166907 GCA_013397175.1 Platysteira castanea
AAAAAAGTAGAAACTCCCTTTTTACAAGAAGTCACATACAAAAGACATGGGGTAATGGGTACAGGTTATTCCAGGGGAGATTCTACCTAGACACAAGAGGAAAATTTTTCACAATGAGAATGATCACTCATTGAAATAATCTCAGTGAAGAGCTGGATTCTTTAACATTGGAATTGTTTGGACAGGTTGCTAGGCCATCTTGTCTAGACCATGCTTTTACTGAGAAAGTTTGGACCAGATAATCCTTGAGATTCCCTTCCAGACTGGTACCGTATGATTCTGTGATTTTGCCTTACTCCCTCCATTTCCCAGGAGTTCCTCTTGTCTGTAAGGCATGCAACGCACACTCTCTGATCCCACACCTCTCACTGCATTGTGTGCACAGGCAAGAGGCTCTTTTCAAGAACTTTCAGAGGTTTTTATTGAAATGCACCACTTCAGTATTTGTTGTTTTTGAATCAGTTTCAAGTGTAAACCTACACTTCTTGGAACAATATAAATATAAGAAATACTGTTTTATCACCTCACACCTTGTTGCTAGCAATCAAAGCTCTGTAGAAATTAAATTATAGTAGCTCATAAATCCTGTATTGAAGTAAACAGCTCTTGTTTGAATATAAAAATAAAGAGATACCATTACTGGCAAGAATGTCAGTAACTCCTGACTCTTGGCCACTCCAGAGTTGCAGAGGAATCTCTTGGCTTCTTGGGATGCCTTTGGCCCTCCTGACACTGCTGCACTTTTAGAAACATCAGCATTTAGAAACCCTGGTCTCCAGCAAGAACATTTCATTGTAGAGGGGCTGTGAAGAGGGAATCATACGCAATTGCACAATATCAAAATAGAAAACTTCTGGGTGGGAGTAAGTAAGAAATTTCTGCTAGCTCCTTAGGGATGCTTGCAATTAAATAAAAGAAGGCTAAGGACACAGCTCAAAACCAGAATTCCAGTTTTCCTCAGTGCTCAATTGTTAGCTCTCACATTAGTTCCCTCTACCCATTTTTTTCCCCTGAATGATTTCTCCTTGTCCTGTCACTGGGCACCACTGAGAGTCTGGTACCTTCCTCTTGACACCTGCCTTAGAGATGTTTATATGCATTAATGAGATCCTGTCTCCGTTTTCCCTTCTCTAGACCAAACAGGCCCAGCTCCCACAGTCTCTTCTCATAAGAGAGGTGCTCCAGATCTCTCATCATCTTCGTGGCCTCTCCTGGACTCTCTCCACTAGCTCCTTGTCTTTCTTGTTCTGAGGAGACCAGAATTGAACACAATACTCCAGATATGGCCTCAGCAGGGCCACATGGAGGAGCAGGATCACCTCCCTCAACCTGCTGGCCACACTCCTCCCAGTGTCCCCCAAAATACCACTGGCCCTCCTGGTTGCAAGGGCACTGCCGGCTCATGGTCAACTTGTCATTCCCTGATACTACCTGGTCCTTCTCTGCAGAGCTGCTCTGTAGGGTCAGCCCCCAGCCTGTGCTGGTACTTGCGGTTATTCCTCCGCAGGTGCAGGACCCTACACTTGCCCTTGTTGAACCTCATTAGATTTCTCTCTGCCAAAGTCGCCAGCTGATCAAGGTCCTGGTGAGTGGCAGCACAGCTGTCAGGATTATCAGCCACTCCCCCAGTTTCATATCATCATCAAACTTGCTCAGGGTACGTTCTATCCCTTCATCCAGGTCACTGATATGCAAGTTGAATAAGACTGGACCCAGTATTGATCCGTGGGGAACGCCACAGGCTACAGGCCTCCAGCTGGATTCTACTCCACTGATCAGGACCTCTGGAGCTCTGCATTCAGCCAGCTCTCGATCCACCTCACTGTCCTCACATCCCACATGTCCCGTTTTACCTACAAGAATGTTACGGGAGAAAGTGCCAAAAGCCTTGCTAAAGTCAAGGTGTGCAACATCCACTGCTCTCCCCTCATCAGCCATCCTGTCATGCCATCATAGAAGGCTATCAGATTAGTCAAGCATGATTTCCTCATGGTGATTCCACGCTGGCCACTCCTGATGACTGTCTTTTCTTTTACATGCAGAAGCCAGTGGGACTCTGTCAGTGCACGACCATTTGTGCAAGTCTTTCCAAGTCTACGGAGAAACTGGAGCCACACAACTCTTTTTTATCTGCAAGCAGAAATCCAAAAGGCAACTCAATTCTTCTGTAGAGAGCCCTAGAGATATAAAAGCAGTATCCTCTTCTTTCTAGCCCCTATTTCATTACCTTCTATCCAAGACTTCTGTATCTTTTGCCCATTGTTGGTTCATCAACAACAATTCTGTTAAAGCATCCTCTCAAAATTCTCAAGTAATTCTTAAATAAAAAGTTGTAATTTTGTAGCTCATATCACTGATTTTAAGCCCTGGGACTATCTTCTGTGTTACATAATCAGACTTCCTCCTGGTTTTATATTTTAAAACAATAAAAAATTACTTAGAAATAGATGCCCTCTATCCTAGTGGCTGCCTCTGGAATTGTAGATCCTACCTCGGCAGAGAACTCCAAACTAAGAGGAAACAGCCTGCAGAAGCAGAAATGGCAGAACTCTGGAAATAATCTGCTGCCTCCTGCATTGCCTGTAACAAATCCCACCATAACATGGTACCCACAAAATGACACCCACTGCTAAACGGGCAAAGGTCTATCCCAAATGAATGCTGACACTGAGTTAAGGTGCCTTAATTAGAATTGTAGCTGTCCCTGTAGTATATAGAAAGAAAAAAGAAGCTTCAAGGGGATGATTGTGTTATTTAAGACCTGAATCACTTTCTGGAACGGTACATTTTTCTCCACTGCATAAGAAGGAACATTGCCTTAAATTAGGTAAGTCAGCTGCGTGCTAAATTTAAATGGGATGAATGTTAGCCAAAACCCCCATCTGCATTAAGTAGCTGGGCCAATACTCAGCTTATCTCCCTCTTTAGGAACTGATACACTGGAATGCACTGGAGCATCAAACTGATGGTACAAAGGCATGTAAATACCTGCACAGGGCCTCCCAACCTCTTCTTTCATAGGACTTGTGTATGGTTTCTGCTGCTGCCCAGGAAAAGAACAGTCAAAGTCTTTCCTAAGTCAATAATCGCAGGAAGCAGATGCAGAGAATAATAGAAGTAATGTTTTCATAACTGCAACAGAAGGCCATAGGATTATGTAAATAAGAACTAATTTCCAAAAAAAAAAGTGTAAAATATTCCTGTATCAGATAAAAACATTTTTTTCTGTACGTACAATCTTCATCTCAATTTGACAGGAATGCCAACCCTCATTGACTGCTCTGTGCATAAAACTGAGCAACTGAAACTTTTCCCCATCAAGTCTCATTTCCAGGAAAGAAGAAAAGGGGGAAAAAGGAAAGCGAAAAAAGCATCCACATTGATTACTTTAAAAGAGAAATAAAGAAAAACAGTCTGGGAAAACAGACTTTTCACAAGCTGAGGATATGCTGCACTGTGTCCAGCTACTAATGTATAATTAAGGCATTGTCTCTGTAGCAACAAGCAGAATGGGAATCTTCCGGAGCAAGAAGAGGCCTGTTTACAGCTTTTCTTATTCACAGTCAGCTTTTGCTTGTGGTTGTATATTTTTTAATGGTTCAATATTTACAAAAAGACTACAAAATTAAAAGAGATCCCACAGTTACAGAAGACAACATAATTATAAGGGTCAACTTGATAAGACATATAATCTTCAGAAACCTGCAGGTTTGCCTAATAAAATATTTATATCAGTCACCATAGGACACCAAGTGAAAGCAATGGAAATGAATTCCTCAGGTGTAACTTTTCAGTACATGTGAAATGTCAAAGAAATACTGTATTTGGCAAGGTTCTCAGAGGAAGCCAGAATTTTTCTCTTTTTCTTCCTTACTTGACATAATTGCAAATTAAGTTAGCACTCTCTCTGAGGAATATTGATTTATTTCTTATGCTACTGTCAAGGGATTGTTCTTTATATACTCCACATATATACAGTTGATCATAAATTTGTATAAAACAAGTCAGTCTCTATCATTTTAAAATCAATATTCTCAGCTACAAGCAAACCTCAGTGTGCATGGTGGAGAACATTTATTTTTGTGCAACCATGGGACAGTGCAAGAGAAGCAGAATAATGAGATCATGCATTTAAGCTTTAAGTTTTAGTGAAATAATAAGGATCTACTTTCAAATTTAGATTTTGAATTTAACCCTCTACAGTTATCTTTACAATATCTTGAAATGAACTCTTTAAAACTGGAAATACTAATAAAAATATATAAGAAAATAAAGATAACAGGACTAGTAGAAAAACAGGGAAGGAAAGGATAGTAGTATCAAGCATGGACCTGAGAATAGATACATCACTTTTAGGGAAAGGCAGGGAAGAAACAAGCAAATTGCTGTGAATCCAATTGAAAGCTATTTCTAGAACCTGTATCAAAGTAACTAAACATCAGGTTCTAAAATTGCATTGAAAACACTTGCTGCAGTATCTAATTCAGCAAAATCTGTTTTCTTGCGATATTACTGTGGCATTGAAGGCAAACAGGAGCTTCTGACTCCTCTGTACAGATGTGCTAGCAGAAACCAAAGTTTGGGGTCTACTTTTGGAAAGCCAGACTTCTAGCTATGTAAGACATATTGACAGAAATTATGGAGAAGTTTCTAAATGGAATAGTTCATAAAGAGCTTATTGCAGAGGAGTGCAATAAAACACAGGAGTAATTTAAAACCAGTGTTGGGCTTATGAGAATTTTAAAGACTAAAGGCAGGGCCATGGTTTTCATAGGAGGTATCACCAGAGACACATAGAATGATGAATAATAAAGAGAAATCTCTCAGCAGATGATTCTGAATGGTCTAAACAGAAGGAAAGGAGGCATTTGGATGAAAAGACAAGGATTTAACAGGTGGGAAGCTAGGAATGGGTCTGACAAACTCCTTCTGTGGCGAAACAGTGTGAATGATGTGGTACAGCAAGGGACGACAGAGATAAAGTCAGATAGATATTCACACCACCTCTTTCATGTGTATGTGTGTGTTTTTAAGACATACTGTTCTAGAGCAGCACAGACCCATTACTATTCAGGCACAGATCTTTACAGAAGTGCCTTTTGTAACTTTCTGTTTTGTGCTGAGACAAAAGAAAAAAGCAATCAGTGATGAGAAAAGAGAGAATCAGCCAGCTCAGTTTAACAAGTGTCACTGCTGAGCCTCTTTCTGGGTGGTAGGAATTATAGTGCACTTCTCTTCTGGTATGTTTCGAAATATAATTGCAAATTAATTACTGTCTGACAATAAACAAGCAGCTACAGTACACAGCATATTTACTGTACAGAGCTTTATTCCATCTCTCTAGTACTCCAAACAGGTGTTCAGTGTTACCTACAGCTAGAATTGGGGCTACAAATCAGCATGAGATTCATCAAAACGGATCCCTGCCACTTCACACTATTACTCCAGCAGATATAATTCATACTGCTCAGCAGTGGAAGCATTATATGCACCTTCCCCCAGCCTCTTTCTCCCTCCTTGCAAAAATGTCAAGAGAGACAGAGAGAGAATATCGAAGGAGATCCTGAGTGTCAATGAAATACCCCACAGTGCTGAAGACAGAAAACACTGGCAAGCTGCTTTAATAAGGGAACTCTGTTGCACGTATCCAAGCCCTAAAAAGATGGAGCAAAACTACAGGAAGGGAAGATAGGAAGAAAAGGGAGATTATATGTACTGGCTACAAGATTTATATACAAATACTCAGGAAACATGTAAAGGTCTGTACACTGTTTATCTGTACTAACATTCAAGACTCACCATTAATAAGTTAACAGAGGTAATAGAGAGCTTTTAAAAGACATATTATGTATGAGGCTAAATGATGAAAATAGCATTGTATCTTATTTTAACAGATGCTGGAGATCCAGTAAAGTTGTGCTAGTTTTGATCTCTACATGCAGATTTATATTTCATACTGATATGCTTGTGCTGACTGTTGCATAGGCTAGTTCCACTTGCAGGAAATATGGACATAGGTCCAAACTTAAAAACAAATCCAGATGTCCAGAGCCCTGGAAGAATTTAATTCAACCCAGCACACTTTTCTCCTTGCTGCAAGGAACTTCCACATGACATTGCAGATCCTGTCATTCCAAAGCCACCTGAAATGCCTGATCTGCTGTGACAGACGATTTTCTCTGCTGTGCTTGATTTTTGGTCCCTGTGAGCCTCAACTGTACTATGGAAGTAGTGCCTCCATTTCTCATGGAAATTATGAGACATTTTTACCTTTAAGAATGGTGTGGTTAGGGACCACCTCTAGTGAGACTGTCCTGCTATCAGTCTGCAGTTCCTGAATGAGAGATTGAGAAGGATGTTGGATGGAATCCATCATGGTCTCTTACAAATTCTGGGACTCTCACCAGTCTGATGCCAACCCTAGAGATGCTACAGATATTGTCCTGCCTCTATTCCCCTGCCTTTTTCTTTTAGAGAAGGAAAGTGATAATGGTCCAATTTGTACTGTGGCATAACCTCTCCTTTCCATCAATTTTCAACCTCACTTGTATCCTAATTTAAGATCACTTCAAATTCCAAAATAGAGGAAAAGTTACATTGTAGGTTCAAGTCATTCATGCTGATCCCTGCAACCCTTTGACTGGTGAGGTGAAGCACTGATCCTTTTCTAGGTTGTCCAGCAATTAGGTGGGTGATTTTCATTTGACCAAACTATCCCCATTACGTTGGCATTATTACTTTCAGCACAGCTATATGGCACAGCAACAAGGGAGCAGCCTTCCAGCTCCTCAGCATACACCAAGAAAGAGACTGTGAAAGGAGATCCTGGGTATCAGTGAAGTATCCAGGGGTGCTGAAGACAGAGAAACAGTGGCAAGCTGTTTTGGTCCATGGCCCAGTGCTTTCAACTGCACATCTCGGCAAAGATGGATTTGGTGTTACCAATAGTAATTTAGTGCATAGACAGAAACTGTGATTGGAACAAATGGGTATTTTTAATATGCATGCATCACAAAGAGTAATGCTTCTCTTTTAGATATAGAGCCATTACCATTAGACATGCATTTGCCAGTTTAAATTTAATAAAACATGTTGTACACAACTACATTCTAAGGACTATATTCTAAAGTTAAATGAATGCTGATGTTATGGGTTTGTTTTTACCAAACAAAAAAAAAAAAATCTGACCTGATTGCATCTTATTCTGCAATGTCATCTCTATATAGCACTGTTGATTGCAGGCTGATGGAGAGGTTTGATCCAAAACATTCAAACCTTCATACCTAAATTTAAGACCCTTAATCTCTATTTAAAGTACCTAAAATTAAATGGCCTGATTTTCAGGTGTACTGAGCACTCACAAGTGTTTCAAATACGAGTGGGAGCAAACATTAACATGCATACAGTAAACTGGTTGCAGCCAGAGAATTGACATGGAGACTGCTGCACTCCTGTCGCATGCCACAGAGATGGTACTGTTCTTGAAGAGATTAACAAGAACTAAAAAGTGTGCCTGTCGACCTCCTGCCCTCTCCCAAAAATCTGTCCCTCACCAAAACAGAAGTGAATTTATAGCACTTCCAGTTCATGCTGTGGTATTCGTGTTTAGGAGTCTGCAAGAAACTTCACCTGTGTTCTCAAATACAGGGAGATCAAATCACCATCAGCACTCTGAGCAGTCCTGCAGTAATACATAAATCATTCCTCTCTGTTCCCAAGACTTTGAAGAAAAACTAATAGTTTTTTTCCCAGAAAATGTGCTTCAAGCAATCATTAGCTTACTGGTTCGACTCAGTATAATTATATGGTTTTGTGCATCAATGAATATAGTACTGGGAAATATATTCCCAAATTTTCTATAGCTTTATTATCTACTTAACAGTATAAAAGCAATGGCAAAAAGGAGTTCATTTCCCTCTTTAGGACATGAAAAGTATTCCAGGATACAGGGTAGAGACTTGTGTTTTAAACTAGTTGCAGAAGAGGATGAAATCCTTTCAGTCCTTTAAGAACTTGTGCATCCTTGTCCACCATTGCCATGTACAAAAATAATTGAATATTTGACATATTTGACCATCAAAATTAAACTCACCAATCTCATCAAAAGAGCAGATTTCAGATTTTTTTCCCCTTTAATAAGGAAACCAAATGTACATATAATTATCTAATCTTTTGGCTCTTATGGGGCTATGCATTTGGCTTTGCTCAATCTGAAAGATGGAGCAAAGAAAGTGCAACTGGTTCCTCCATAGAATTTTTTTTTAAAAAAAAGAAAAGTAACTCCACAAATTAAGTCAGTGCAAGACTATGATCTGAAAAAAAAGTAACAGTTTCCTACTGTTGTGAGGTTTTTTTCTGCTGTGAACAAAAAAGCAGTCTCTTGCATACACAAAAACATGATTCTTGGCTTCTTCAAATGTATTGCAGTCAAAAAATAATATTTAACTATTCATTTCAATTACACTCCACACTGTAGAATAAACTGTAGTGTCTGGAGTTATGCAGACTTAAGGCCCTTGAGTGGGAAGCAGAAATAAATGAAGTTTCAGAATAAAATGTTCATTACAACTCTCTCAAGCTAGATACAAGAAAAGCTTGCTTCTCCTATTACTACAAGCCAATACATAGCAGTACAATATAAGTGTCTTCCATTTTCCCCTATTTCACGCTAGATTTGTCTGATAGATGAGTGTACTTAAGTAAATAGCACATGCAATTTTAATAGGACAGGTGCTCTGAATGTACAGGGAAGGTCACTCCTATTATTTCAATTAACAGCATAAGCTACAAAAACACATGAGGGTGAATTAATTTAAAGCTTCAATTTAATGCTACTAGTAAGGACATCCTTAGGCCTCTTGGTTGTCTTGACAACTCCTGCATCCCAGCCTGCAGAAGCCAATCTCTGCTGCTCCCCTTCTCAGCATACAAACAGTTCAGATAGTACATTAGCAAAGAATATGATGCCCATGTAAATGTTGAAATATTTTTGTTGCCATAGAGATAAGAAGAATGGCAAAAATACAGGAGCACTTGACATACTCCAAGGCAGACTTTTAATTAAAAAACCTCAAATGACAATGCCAAGATGGCTGAACATACCATAGTGATTTTATGCTAACCTACTGCATAAAAAAATCTGTCCAAATAATATACTTGCTGCTGAAGGCACTAAGAAGCACAGATAACTGGTAAATTAAGAGATCCTGGATTTTCAAGAGGCAAAATAATAACGAAATTTTTAAAAAATTAATCCTTATAAAATAACATGTTTTAAAATAGTAGACAATTCATTACAATACTGTGATTTTATATTTTTTCAGAGAAATAAATGTTACAAATAATACTGGGGAAAAAAAATTATGCTGGGAAACAACAGTAATTAAAGAGTCTTGTAAATGATGTGACTAGACAAAACAACCTTGTACCCAGTGAGGGTTAGTATTTCAGCTCTGCATCTATTTTAAATATATGTTCAGTTCCACACCTACACTTGCAAACTTGCAAGTAACGCCAGAGTCGGGTGAGTCACAGCAAGTAATCAGTTCAGCATCTACATTTTGAACATGCCAGGAATTACTTAAACTCAGCATGCTTTTACCTGATGAGACAGAAAACCAGCCTGATAAAGGGTAATAAATTATCATCCTATTCAATGACTTCCTGTGCTCCTCTCTAGCTCCACTAACACCTTTTAAATATTTGACTTTACAGCCAAAGTAAAAGTGGGGAACAGGACTGCTCTGATGAATCCCCAACAAAATAGGAACCATTCTGACATGTGATTAACAGGGACAGAATCCCAAGGGATTAGAAAAGTATATGCTTAATTAATGCTGTTGCCATTTTGTATAGAGCTGTCTGACTTCAAACTTGCCATAGAGATGTCTTATTTACACTAAAGACATAGAAATGTTGGCCTGAATCCAAATAAATATTTTACACACTAAGTGTAATACTGGAATTCAGTTCTAGGTGAAATACAAAGTTTTAACTTACAGTATATTTTAGCTGGTCTTATTAGTTGCATTTGGTGTTTTTTTTTTTCCCTCTCCTAAAGTTTGTAGATAGGCTCATGTTCTAAATTCTAACCTGAACAGCTTATGAAGAGACATGTTATAAAATGCTCATGCATAGCTCTATTGCTGCTGGTATTAAGGCTGAATTTGCTTTCTTTCCCTGTATTATTGGAAAGCAACTGTCTAAAATTTCACCGAGACAACTCTCCTAAAACATGTTCTCAGTTCATGAGTAGACCTTAAGGATATCTTACAAACATCTGCTTCACAAATTTGTATCAAATGTATCTCAGAAACTTAACTGAATCACAGATTTCTGTACAACTGTCTTGGTCAGACAGATTTTGCCCCCTCAGAAAATGGTATTTCATGTTATGATAGTTCTGTGTTACATACATACATGAATTTATTTCTGTAACTCCTGGGTCAGTCCCTTATCTTAATACATTTTTTCTTTCTAGTTATCTCTACTGAAGCAAGGGTACTGGCTCTTCCCACATGGAGGCAAAGATCTCTGGCAAATCACTTCTGAATAGTCCAATTATCAAGGAAATGCATTTTATGCCCCAGGGAGAGAAGAAAACTACACTTGACAGTGGCAAATTGTGTCTGAACTTTCTTAAAGTAGGAAGTAAATGTGCTGCTGAACTGGGCTTCAGCTGCTGTCCGTGTATCTGATATTCAGCACAATCACGTTCTCAGGTTGGCACAGAGAAGTGTAGTCAGTGAGTTACTGAGATAGGCTACGAAAGGGAACTTATGTTTCAGCATAATTGCATTTTTAAAGGAACAACAAAAGCAGAATTGCACAGGAATACAGAATTCCAATTGATCGACAGGTTTTGATGGGAAATGTGGTTTTATTTTGATTCAGAATAAGATTATGCATTTTAGTGGGTCTTAATGAAAAGTAAATTGATGCCACCAGCAGTGGGACAGACCTTCTTGCAATTTGTCTCCCAGACTCACGTGTAGGAAGCTCAGGCTGGGGAGGTATCAGGGCTCTGTGACAGCAATTTTTTCAGGCACCTGGCCTGTTTACAGCCATCTCAAATGAGTGACTTGATCGCCAAAGAACATCAAGCTTCAAAGAAAGTGTTTTGTTATAATTCTTCAGCCATCTCTGTAGTTTTATTTGCCAAAGAATTTCTGACAATATCAGCTATGTATTGACTAGGTTAGATAATAAAGTAAAAGAAACATACTCTTTTTTATGTATCTTGTTTGCTGTCCATCTCAAGCAGCATTCCCATGGGTAATTCAGGTGGTTATCTTCCAGTGACTACCATTTTCAGAACCCCTATGAGCTCATATAAGCCATTTTCTGAAATAAAGCTTAGCATAAAAAATGCTGCCTTGATGTTTTAAAAATCGCACTCTGTTAAATGCATTTGAATAATAACAATAACCAAAATTTTTGCCTGTGATTCTTGTAGTCAAATCCTTGAGTTAGTCTTACAGTACCCGCCAGATGTATCACTCTTAAAGTGTTATGCCCAAGTAATCCATGTTACCTCTACTCTAGTCCTTACTCACAACCTTTGCCCAACAATTTTATTATTCAACACTTACATGTTTACAAATACTGGAAAGAACATGCACAGAAGCCATGGCTCACCATGTTTATGTTGCACTTCTCCAAACTGACATGTAGATCTTTAAATGAAGAATGCAGAGCCAGGTAAAAATGCTTAATGCATCTCTGAATATCCATTTTAGCTTGGCATTCACATGAAAAGCCACTTAGAATTGTTACGCTTCAGTAATTCCCAATCAACTTACTGACAAAAAGATGGGCTAACAGGTCTAATTGGTCTTTCCATTTCAAATACCAGTAATGCAATGAACAGATTGTTCATAGTAATAATAATCAGTGAAGTATTTATGACAAATCTCTCAGTATTTTTGTATTAAGAAGGTCTAAAAATTATTTTGAAATTGTGTGTGTAGAGGTAGGAGAGTTAATTCCAAACTAGTTAGACTGTTTCTTCCTTGTGCTTGTGTAGAAATTTAAATGAGATATATTTTTGCTAAAATATAAGTTTACAACCTCCCTCTGTAATAACTTCAACAAACTTTCCTGAGAGCCTTTCAGTAAACAGTTCCTGTATTGGAACATTGTCTGTCTGTGTCAGAATTCAATTAAGAATTGTTCTATTTATTTCCATTAATAAAGAAAGTGGATTCCAGCATCTTTGGAGATCTAGAATGGTAGATGCATGCTAAGAGGCTTATACAGAGTCTACCTTCTCACTTGAAAACTGTACTGAAAACGCTCAAAAACATTGAAAACAAACACAGCACACCATAAACGGTGAATTCCTACACAGTAAGATGAAGTTAAAATGTGTAATAGCTTTTTGCAGGATATAATGAGTAGTTTCTTTAGCATGTTACAGAAATTAAAATAGAAAAAGCCAAACCTACCAGTCTGACTCACTCATTTCCTTAAAAAAGCAGAATTTGACATTGTGAGAGCCAAATCCAATGTACTCTCTGTTTTGATTAGGGTGTAGACGGCTAAATTATATATGTAGAGCTACATAATTTAATTTCTCTAATTTACTTTCTTTTATTGATATTTTTCAGTATTTGTTAATATCAAGTGTTCCCCTCCCCAGTTTCAAATATCCAATAGTAATTTTCCATTCTGACTTTTCTCCAGCCTTAGTGGTTGTGTCTGGATGATCACATTCATTTTTTCTCTGCCTTCATTGCCTGTATTCTCACCACCACTTTTTTCAAACCTGCTTTATATCTTGCCTGAATACAATCTAATTATCTGTCTCAGCAGGTTGCAGTTACAGATAGGATGCCTTCCTTACTTCAAAATATCTTTGGCGCTTCTTGTTTCTAATTCTCACTCATCTATAAGCAGTTTAAATGGCAATGTTTGTAGGGAGGAGTAATACCATTTATTAGATTAAATGATGCAGTTGGGAAAAAGTGTTTCCAAGCCCATAAGCCATTTCTTGGGTCATTTTGACATATTAATGCTTCTAATTTCTTTTCTGCCAAGAATTACACTTTCTGCTTTATTTTATATGATGAACAAAATCAGAAAATATTGAGCTAAGCTATAACCCTGTGTTTCCTCAGTTCTGACCCACGATGATACCTTGCAGAAAATTTAACCATCAGGTGAAAGAATCTCCTAGAAAAAAGTGAAAATATTTCAAAAAATATACTACAGACAGCAGCTAAGGACTGGTAGGAAATGGATGTGCAGACATATGGCAGCTTGTAAATAAGAGTCCTGGAGGCAGGAATCCTGCTGCCTGGAACTGGGTAACACAGGTTGCAAAATAATAGTCTACTCAGATGAACAGAAGAAAATGCAAGGAAAAGTGACAGAGAAGGGGTGAATTTCAGGAAAAACCAGAAAAAAGTCAGTGTCCATGTTTGCACACTCTGGAAGTCCACTCAAAATCTTTAGCAGCATTTTTAAGGAGAAATTCTCATCTTTTCACTGATACTAAACATTTCCTATGCTTGCAAAGCACCAGGACTTGACAGTTTTATCCTGTGGCATGCTTATATTGAGACAAGTTGTTTTATGTCAATTAAATTGGCCTCTCCGATGACTTGGGATCAGAGTAAAAAAGCTTTGCATTCAGAGATATAATCCCTCCTCTTCTCATTCTCCCTACAACAAAGCATTTCTAATAACATTTTAAAAATGTCAGTGGTGTATCCCTGTTTATTTTGTCTGTAATCTCTGATCTCACAGGAAGAATGCCTGTAGACCAAATCTTAACCTCCATTTCTGTTGACCTGTATAATTCACAGGTGACTTGGTTGCTGATCCTAAAGAATACACAAACACACTATTGTGTGTCCTCATTCTACGGATGATTAAGTGAGAAGGAGAGGAAGAGACAGAGACAATATATGATGTCATGGTACTGCAAGTCTATTTGGGATGGTCAGATTGCTCCCAGGAGCACAGCCAATTCATTCTGCTGATCCTCTGTCAGTCACGCAGGTTGTGCAGTGAAGTCCTCTTACCCCCCGTGCCATGGGGCTAAGAGAGGCAGGCTGCTCTGAGGCAGGGATTGTGCATATGCACAGCAACAGGGGTGTACAGAGTATCTCTACAGACAGGGTCCTCTGCAGATGCTGTGCCACATTCTCCTAGGAAGAATAAAAGACTCGCAGCTGATACAATAGCTTGAGAAATGACTATACTCAAGATCAAAAGAAGCTGAACTGCATAATGTCAAGGAAAGGAAAGCAGAAAGGAGCTGGGTTACTGAGGACTAGAAAAATAAAGGCTTAATCATCTAGGAAGATCAAAAATCGTATCGTGAGCTTTCTTGTGAAAGCCTCAAGTTTGCACAACCTTGTGAGCAACACTTCTTCTGTCTGCAGTGCAGCCATACGAGGAGGGAGAGTTATGTGTCACCGGTGCACACGCTGTAGATTCCAGGGTAGCCCAGCAGGTGTTTGAGCATGTGTGGTGAGAAGAGGTTTAAAGTACTATTCCAGCCCCCGCCTGTATAGGAGGCAGGAGTGCTTGCACTCCTTCATCTGCTTTGCCCCAAACTGCCCTTTGTTGTATAAACATGCATGCAGTTGTGGAAATAACAATTGGAGCCCAACAGGCTCAGCATCTCTCAGAGCCCAGGCTGAAGCAAAGCACTTCCATTCTCCCTTATGCTTCAAAAATGGCATCTTTTGGCCTAATTTTCAGAGGTGACTAGTGATTTTGATCACTGCACTCATGTACCAAAGGACGAATGCCCTGCAATTTCCAAAGAATAGGCTGGTTTAAATCATCTAACATCTTTTGAAATTTCAGGCCACATGACTTGCCTAAATTGACACTTACGCAGGTGTGTGTGTGTACAGGGATGAGGGAGGAGGAATTCATGTATTTATGAGAGAGTGCATTAGCCCACTCCTGATATGGAACATGAAAACTGTCTGATTAAAAATAGAAGACTATTCATCCACCACTAAAAATAACATTAGACTACCTCTTCCTCATGCAGCCGTGCAGGGGACTAGGCAAGCTGAGATGAGGTAAACTAAATTAGAAATAAGAAAATGGAGTCAAAAAGAAAATTATCCTGATGGAAATAAGGTCATAAAGAAAAAAGGTGAGGAGGTGTTTATGTAAGTGCTGGAAGCAAGGTAAATATATCAAAGGTAAAGATATCCTGTAACTGCACATAAAGGGATTTTACTTTATGGCTGAATGAAGCAGAATGATTTCAAAATTTGGAGGAAAAGGACCCATATGAAGAGAACACAATATTGAGGCAGAAATTTTTGGAAGTCTAAGGTTTTTGACCCACTGTCAATCACAAAGAAATAGCAGGGAAAAAAAGAAAGTCTGAATTGAATCATACATTTAACCAAACAGAAAAAATATTCCTGTTTTTCACAGACCAGATACCAGCTGATTCAAACAAAGCTCAGCTCAAAGCTAATAATTTGACAATTACTATGCAAAATATAACAAAACATTTTCACACTTTATGCGGGATCTTTACCTTCCTCTTTATGAAATGTAGGAAGAAACAGAAGATATTTGAAGAAAGACACTCTTCATCTTATTTTTCTTTGGAAAAGTAGAGGAGACACTTTCCCTCACATGCTTTCTCTGGGCTTTGGAATATAGGGGCTTCTCCTACCCCAAATGCTTGCAAGGAAAAAATAATCCCAACTTTCCTCTTTCATATTGCTCTTTGAAGTCTGGGAAGATAGGCTTAGAAGAACAATGGTCTTTCTGCTTCTTTACAGAAGAGAAAATTAAAATTATGTATGTATCCAGAAGAGCTAATTCAAAGGCGTTTGGATTAATTCTCTGTTTCTCATAAACTGGGTCAATGCAAAAGGAGGACTGAAAGAAAAACAGGTACAAACAAGAAAGAAAATGTAAGTTTTTCCCTAAACTATGAATGCTTGAAGCATTACAAAAACAGCAAAAAAGCTCAAATAGCAGTACATGAGAAATTTTTGTTGAATTTTGAAAAGACTACAATTTAGCAAGGAAAGAAACTCCTTGCAGACACTGGAGAAGGCTGAAAAAAATAGCTGGTTCTCCATATAACACCCCATATCACAGAAGCAGAAGTGTATATCCTTCCAGATTTAAAAAAATGCAAAAACCTTGGGACAAAGGAGAACATGGCATGGCAAAGCTCAAATAGCCTGCAGGCTCCAAGAGCAATATTTGCAAAAGGTAGAGCCTTTTTACCCATTCATTCATGTATGTTTGGTAAAAGACAACAGATAAAGGGGAGTAACCTCTTGAGGAAACCGGACAAAGTATCCTGTGTTTCAATTTTTTAAAATTTTTTAAGCTTAAAGAAAAAAAGCAGGATATTTTCCCCATTTCATCAAGATCTGTTATTTGACCTTCATTTTTGAAACCTTTATATTTTTTGACATTTTCTATTGTATATTTGTGCATAAATTAAAGCACTCATTTTGCATTTCAAATTTTACTTTTAATCTAAAACAAAATCGGAGGACACTTAGGAGTAAATGGAGGCACCATTGCTCTCAACAGAAGAAGCAGTACTTGAGCCTAAATTAGTGTTTAGAACTATAACCCAGTAATGTAATAAGTTGATCTCTGTCTAGGAACAAAAATCAAAATCCAGTATTTTAACATGTATCTGTATGCAAATGCATACATAGGAAAGCATAAGTTTACCCATATTTAAAACTAAAAATTGTTATGACAATTAAATCTGTATTAATTTGTCCTGGAAGAGGTTTTCCAGAAAGCTTGAGCAATATCAATCTTGAAGATATACAAAACCCATCTGGAAGTGGTCCGGGGCAACCTGCTGTAGCTGACCCTGCTTGAGCAGAGGGCTTGCACTTCATGACCTCCACAGACGCCCTCCAACCTCAACCCTTCTGTGATTCTGTAAATCTCCTGGGTTTCATCCATTATTCACATACGCTGTGTCATTTGACATTTGAAATTCTAAAGCCATGGGATTCAAATCATCATCAAAACCTAAAGGCATTTTTAAATTCTCTTAGTAGGTCACTTCTGGAAGTATCAACTACATGCACATATATTCTAGAATCACTGTTGGCAATCCTAATTACTACAGGAAAGCACTTTACAAGGAATCTGAGCTGAGAATAAATGGAAACTGAACTCGTCCTCAGTACATTTCAACTTAGAGCTAAACTCTAGATTTTCACTGATTAGCTCCAGTATGTTATCAGTAGGAACTATGGCAGACAGCCACTGCACCTCACACTCAGATTTTATGCCAATTTTTATTGGACAGTGCATAAAATATTTTTCTCCTTGTGAACACTTTTAATAATTAATAATTAATAACAATAATTAAATTAATTATCAGTTGGGATCCTTTTCCTCTTGGGCCTGGATCCAACAGGTTTTGAAGGTCATAGCAAAATTTCAGCTTCAGTCACACACAGCCACTATGCCCATGAAAAAAGAGCTGACATCATTCTATTTTAGCAAAATTTTGCTACTTGAAATTGAGAAAGCTTGTCTGTATTTACCAGGTATGTTTCCTTAACTAGCACTACTAGAATAAAATATCAAAGAGGATCACTTTATGTTTATGAAATATAAACATCTTCCTTCTACTGGGGCTTTGAGATAATCACTAACACAGTCAAACTAAGCAAAATCACAAATGCCACCCTACCTTAACTAGAAAAAGATTAGCATGTCAGTGTTCATTAAATCTGTTCTCAAAGGAGCATGTCCATTTTTATTGTCACACAGAGCAGCTAGGATGACAAAATAACGTCCCATGAATACCATCAGGAGTTCACCACACCATATCAAGTAATGTGACAATCCAATCCATGGATTAAAAACCAAGATGCTGCTTGTAAGAATAATTTTTAGCTCATTCTGTATATCATTGTATTTCCCAATCTGGCACCGTGAACCATAAATAATCCTATCATTTATTAATTACATTTTCTAACCTAGTCAAGAAGAATCCTGCAGTGTGAAGCAGCAGATCGTGAATAAATGGTTCATTGAAAAGCAACTCTTATTGCCAAGTAGTTGTAAATTAGGGTTGTGATAATTGCTTACTTTAACCTTTTTAAACAGGTTCCTCTAAAAAGCTTCAGGATGGATGTTTTACTGTAACAACTTTGACCTCCAATTTGTTTTGCATTATGACAAAGGGATGCTGTGATTGAAAATTTGGTACATTACCTTGTGTTATAAAACATCCAAACAGTAGGTTTGTGTATGTTTATATACACATACAGACATACACACATATGCATCTAACCATAAAATGGTCATCTATTGTGCACCAAAAACAGCTATAAAAAACACAATAGGCAGCTGAACTGCAATATATTGGTGCAGCCAAGGTAGCACTTTGCTAAATATACTGTGATAGTAACACCTTTACAGAAAAAATCCATGCGTTCCTCCTTGCCCTGCTGATCATATAAACTGTGATTATTGAGCAAACAGGGTGAAGATTTGTTAGGGGAAGCAGCTGGTGCAGGCGACCTGAAGTCTGCACTCTTCAGGTGGTTTTATTTCAGATGGGGACTATTCTGTTCCCAGAGATGACATGCCTATTAGTGATTGGAGAGCATTAGGTGACTCCCAGAATGCATCTTCCAGTTTAATCCAAGAAGAATCCACTAGAGTTTAATCCAAGAAGAATCCACATACTAGGAGGCTGTTCTGCAGTGGGAACCACAGAGCATTACATGGTGTTAAAAGGGTGACAGTTTCAAACACGTTCCTGAGCCAAAATAAAACGCAGCTCCTCTGTGCCAGCAACACAAGATCACACAGCAGCCTAGAGGCAGCATAGCCATGCTTCTCATCAATGCTGCTAAAATGACTGCATGCCTTTGACCCAGGAATTGGCTCACAACCCCTGGCATGTGGCTGTCTGTACCTCTCCCCATACCGCCTCGGTGGTAATGGGACCATTCCCTGCCACAAGATAGCCAAGCCAGCTGTGGAGCTTTAGAACACTTCAAAGGACCATGGCAGGAGAAAATTTAGTTCTTAATCTGCTTTTCTTGGTGGTCATAAGAACTGTCACTTTTCCCCCTTCTGTTTCACCATAGGAGGACTGGCTTGAAGGGAGAAATTGGTAACCACCTGCCCTAGAAAGAAAATAGCAATCACATATATGGCCTTCGCTATTGGTGGCAATAATTGTTTCTCAGTTAAGCAGCAGAATAAGTTTTAAGATTCAGTGGGGAATTTAGGAGATAAATTTGGGTTATCAGCAAACAGTCCTCTTCAGTGTAAACAGTAAATACTGCACAACCCCCACCAAAATAACCCCGAAACTATCACTCAAAAATCCCCTCAAACCTCGTCGTTGTACATTGTATCATTAGCCTTTTTGCCACATGGGAGATCTTAATTTTAGACTTACCCACTTGTCCTCTCTTTCCCATGTCATTTTAGATTAAAAGACCCAGTCATGGACACCACTCTGGAGTTCTCTTCCAAGTCTCTCACTAAGCTTTCCTAGCATTTGCTAGAACATTGGGTTTAGCCTGCAATTGTGAAGCCATCACCCACTTGGAAACTTTTTGTTGACTCACCATTCCAGTCATGTCAAATTCACTCCTCTTATAGCTATATTCACTCCTCTTATAGCTTAGTCCAAACTGTTAGAGCGCCAACTGATACCTGTCAAGGTGCAACATGTGGTTTAAGTTTTATAGTATTTCAGTACCCCTTTAATGTACAGACACAGAAATGTCATAATCTGTACCTTCCCTTCTTCATAGAAATGATAGGAACAAAATCCACCGAAAGCGGTAAGTCTATCAGTCAGCAACAGAAGTGGTGAGATGTTTTATTCCTGTTTGGGAGAGAAGTACCATACTCCCAATTCATGAAAATGTGGCCTGGTTTTAAGCATCATCCTTCTGCCCACTTTAAATGTATTAAGAGCAGGATAGAGGGACCAGGGCTGGAGGAACTGCCCCCTCCAGGAACAAAAAATTATTCTCGTGGACAGCTTTGAATAACCAAGGTAAGATCTTTGAAATATGTTTTGCAGACAATGTGGTATTAGTTCCTTCTGAACTAGGGATAAGATGACGTGCCCTAAGGAAAATAACTGCTCTACATTCACTGCAGTTGTACCAGGCCTTGCGTTCCAACAAAGCATCTCAGATCATACCTTACTCTTTTAACGTGGCAGAGGTGTCAGACAGTTCCACTGGGCTGCAAGTCTGGCCCTGCTTCATTGCTACATACAGGTGCCTCAGAGCCACTTATGTCACTTTTTTTTCCCTAATAATGAGTTTCCAGTAGTATTTTCACTCAAACCAAAACCTGATTAAATGCAATAGCAAAGCACAGATTTCCTGAGTACGTGGTTTGCCTTGTCCAGGCCGCAGCATGAAAGCCTGAGGCCCAAACCCCACCTAGTTATAGGCAAAGGTGGATATTTACTATAAAGGCCATTTAAGGACCTTAGAGCACAAAAAAGCTGCTTCAAAGCTACTTACTGACATAGAAACAATTAAAAAACCACAAGACATGCTTTTTTTACAAGCACCCAATACAGGTAGTAGAGCGATGAGACATTTTTTGAAAATATCACTGTTATAATCTTCCAGAGGAAAAGAAAGGGTATTTAATGACTGTTTGTCAGAGCAGAGTCATGGAAGTAACTATCAGCTCTATGACTAAGCATAGTATCATATGCTTATCAATCAATATTTGCTTGTTTCTATGGCTCAAAGATTAAGACAGTGGAAAATGAATGAAAGTGTTTTTAATATATTTTTTTTTCTCCTCCCTTGGGATTTTTTTCCAACAAAGACATGAGTGGCAGAAGTAGATTTAATGATGACATTTCAGCTCTCACTCCTTTGGTAGCAATTATAAACGGTTTCATGATATGAAACAGGTGTTCCAGCATGTTCTATTGGGCAGCACGAGGAACATTTTTCTCCCTGATGTCATTGTACATGATGTGTTAAATAATTGCTCTTTTCTGAAAGAGAATACATTTAGATGTGCACTAGGAAGAAATTCAGCTGGCTTGTATGTTTTGGTTGGTCTGTTAAACAGGAATTCCTTTATTTTCTGAACCATATCAGGTTTTCCAAACCCTTGCCAAGTGACAAAAAAATCATACAGGAAGGACTCTTTTTTTGATTCAGTCACAGTGAGACTAAAAAGTCCCACACACTCATGATAAGAAACAGATGATTTCCAGAAGGTTTTCCTTTTTTGAAAACCAAACATATGACACCAAAACAACTGCAATAACACATCCGAGGATGTCCTGAACTGACCCTTGATGACTGTCCTTAAAGATGAATTGAGGAATGCAAGAGTTTACAGGCCCAAAATGCATCTCAGTGCTCTTTTATGCTGTGATCCACTGCTTGATAAACACAGATTTCCACTTCTCTTCCAACACTGTGTTCTCCATCAAATACAAGTCTGGCACACAGTTAGAGGACAGACTGTTCAGCATACTCATAATACTATCCAGAGTACCTCTATATGCTTAAGGAACCAGGATTCTGGGATGCACTAGACGCATCACTACAGTTAAATCCAGTTTTGCTTCATTGCTGGCAAGGACAGGAACACTGAGATGAAAGCTTGAAGGAATATTAGGAAAAGCAATTTTGGGAAAATATCACCTCAGCAAGGTTAGAATGAGAGAAATAACATTAATTATGATATGATAATTATACAAATGATAAAGCAAGGGCTGTTGGCAGGATGAAGAAGCAGCTGTAGAAGAGGACAAGAGGAACATAAGGGCAAAGTCAGCCATTAGACTCCTTGAGCAGCCATCAGTGCCTGGCAAGTGTGGAATTTACCAGGAGTATCTGTAACACAGGCTGCCCTCTATTTCTCTTGTGCTGCTATAGCTGCCTCTTCCCAACATATGATGCCAATGGGTGTTCAGGGAGGGCTTGTACAGAGGCATGGCAGAAGCTCGTAGATTTAATTACAAAGAGAGATGAGCAGGTGTCATTGCTGAAACAGTCTTTGTCATCAGTTCAAATGAAATTCAGCAAACACAACAGTGGAGCCAAAACTAATCTCAACTGATTTTTTTAAACAGTCTTTTTTCTAAAATATAACTTGAAGTGTTTTGAAAAAAGGAAAAAAATAGTCATTCTGCCAAAATCAGCAAGGTGCACTAAATCTTAGGTTTCAGCAGAGATGACTTTTTTCCCCTCAGAAAGTCTAACTTATTTTCCTTCTGTACTAACCTAAGAGGTGACTTCCTTCCACTGATGTTTTTAAATAGGCCACCCAATAAATATTAACCATAATTCACACAAGTTTTTTTACAGTCATATTACACAGTTAACAACACTCGAAGCCTTTGTGACACATCCTTTCCCCTTATTTAGAATTTGGTACACAAGCAGCATTGATAGTACTTCTCAGTTCACCTTGCTAAAAAAAAGAGCCCATATTATTGAAGCTATAACCATAAACTGGTTTAATAGTAATTCTTTTTGTTATAACTAGGTATTTTGTCTTTTCCTTGATATATAAATTTTGATAGTACTGTCAGGTTTGAAAGATATAAACACATCTTTCTTTATGTTCTTGTAGGCAGCAGAAAAAATACTAGACAAAATACACTGAAATTGTATTGCCAAAACCTCACATACATCCAATATGTATTTACATCGCAAACTATGCTGTGAGGGAATAAAATAATTAGTACACTTTATAGCCCGGATAAATGGTGGAATAGAAATAAATAATCTCTTTGGTGTGGAATTACTCCTCACATGTAAGTAACTGTTCCCTGGAAGTAACCAGTCTCTATTGTTTATGCAGCAACCAGCAAATAAGCATTTTAAAAGGATATGCTAAGCACAGTCAATAACCAATGCTGGCCTTAGACAGTAAACATCAGACACCATCAGGATCTGAGCTTCCCCTAAACATAACTGCTAAACTCTGGCTTAGCCAAAGTCAATCACAAAATTCCCATTAACCAAGGTTAGGCCTGGCTCTGCATTTGGCCTTTCTAGTTACAGACCCCAGTCACACCAAGGTGTGGATGAACTACGTGAGCTCACAGACCCCCTGCAGAAAGTCTGTGGATGCAGGGAACCTCCCAGTTCATCTCGGTTGAAGGGTATCCCTGAGACCGCCTGCTCAGCTTCTGCATTGCCATATGTTAGCTGTCCTACCTAGAGAGTCAGTCTCCAGAAACTGCTCTCCTATTTTGCAGTGGCTTTTAAAATGAGTTTCATTGACTGTACACAGAATGAAATGCAAATCCAGACACATGGTTCAAATATGCAGCATGTACAGAACACAAGTGCATCCATTCCTGAGACTGAATGCAATTAAACCAAGCACATAGACCACTTCCCATCATTAAAGGAAAAACCAAAACCAGCCCAACTGGTCAGAAAAAGAAATACATAACTCAGCCCTTTCAAATTCTTTTCAAATTCCGGGTACCAAGTACAATTTAAAATGGAGAACAATCTGAGAATTGTTTGTGCTGAGTGAGTGATGGAAGGTAAATGCTGGGGAAGACCCATGTTAATTGCAACAAGCAATGCTGATGAAGGTTAGGGCAGTACAAGTATCTGCGCACTGTCAGAACAGCCACCTTGTCAAGCCTGTGGGCAGAAGCTAGGCAGTTCCTGCTCTTCCATCCTCTCTGTCATTAACTATTGATCACTTCCTATTTTAAGCTTCACACCAGTGGCAAAGGAATAAATTGACAGCTTAATTATTTGGCTGTCCTAAAGACATTCCCAAAGCCTATCCTCAAGGGGAAAAGCTGCCTACAGATATACATATAAAACCAAATGGGAAAAACAGAGATTCTGAGCAGAATACCCAGAAACACTGAGCCATTTCTGAAACTGACTTGTTGCCCTGGTTTTTGTAAGCCTTCTGTTTTTAACCTTGGAGTCAGATTTTTTTACACAGATTCATGTAAATAATAGCCAATGTTTACTTAACGGTATTTTCTGTTTTTTATTCCCTTTGTGATAAGAGAACTTTGATGAGCACCTTTCTTCTCCAGTGGGATTGAGAAGGAAGTGACATGCTCTCCAATCCCTTGTGGAGTTGAGACGTGTATAAGAATAAAATAACGTAAACAATAAAGGTCTTCATTCCCTCCTTTCTGCTGAACCTGTCAGGTCTGAGAGCGTCTTTATTGTGTCTTCCCAGACACACTGACTGATCTCTCTTTGTTCATCAGTCAATGCAGATAAATGCAACCTACCTTCGCTCCAAGAAGCAAAGTGTACTGTACCTTTAGAACTAATTTCAACACAAGAGGAATTGCATGTGACCAGGCAGTGCAAGATCAGGCCAGACTGCTGTTGTTTGAAATGGGAGACTCCTGTTCCTGGAGAATGTGGACCTGTAGCCTTTTGGGGATGGATTGATAGTCCCTCAATTGGACTGGATTCAGAATGACAGAAACTCCTTGATGATGCCATTGCAGAACTTCCCAGAGCACTCTGCCGGAGGGATGGGGTTTGGTCCATGGACTCAACATGTACCCCAAACCTCAGGGCTCTCAGGAACCTTCCCCAAAGTACCCAGGTGCCAACACAGCACTTGCCACCCACCCAAGGCATGGGAACCCAATGCCAGCAAAGCAGGGTTCTCTAAGAGGCACCCTGGCCAGGCTGGGAAGCTTTGTAGAAAAGACAATTTGGCTTCTCTGTAATGCCTGTAGAGCCACAGAAGGACACGTATGATGTCCTT
Organism: Platysteira castanea; assembly: GCA_013397175.1. Taxonomy (NCBI): domain Eukaryota; kingdom Metazoa; phylum Chordata; class Aves; order Passeriformes; genus Platysteira; species Platysteira castanea. The sequence continues at coordinate 165,925 of VYXC01011387.1, forward strand.
CCAACGGTTTCCTTCTCTCCTGAGCTTCACAAAGTCCCTACTCTCTCTCTTCTTCTACAGGCTGGAAATTTATTCTCTTATTTGACATTTAACTGCAGGAAAGGACATAGCATTCCAGTGTTTTGCCTTTGGGCTCTCCAGTCCTATGCAACAGCTTTCAGAGACTCACATGGAAGCTCATGCAGGCAGTACTTTCCCTTTCTGCTGCCACAGACACTGGCATCACCCTCAGACAAGGCAGCTCAGTGTGGTAGTTCAGTTGGCTCTGACACCCTTTTTCTGGGGCTTTTTCTCTTCTTGTCCCACTGAAAGCCACTGCTCAAAGCAACGATTTCCCACCTGGCACACCTTGCTGGTATGGACTAAGGGTAAGAAAATTGCTCTATTTGTTGAACTCCGTGACAGCTGGTAATACGATAAAAAACCCCACCTCTTAATGTTAAGGTCTGTTCTGTGGGGTTATAAAGTAGCAGGGTTTAAAATCCTCTTACTACAGAGGCATGGCAGAGCAGAGAGAAAGCTGGCTGCCTAGTTGTATCGGACATGTCCACTTCATTGCAAATCCTAATTAATTACCATTTGGTAGCTGTCTTGAGTGTAAGGATCTGTTAGATTAAAAACAAAATAGCAATAACCTTGGTAGGTAGCTACAATTTTATTTGTATGCATGTATTGCACATAGGCAAACAGGAGTTCTGTGCTTGTACTTCCAATTTCTCTAGGATTTTACCCTGCACACTTTGTTTAGGTCAAGAAACTTCTCTAGGACTGAATAGAAGACAATGTCTGGAATATCACTGCAAATGTAATGGACGGAGTAAATTGACAGCAGCTCCAACTAAATTACAGTTTAAAAGACAAGGGAAGACTCAAGGGACATCAAACAAAGGAAACTCTAGCTGACCAGCGCTCAGGTAAAATTGAATTGGAAATGTTCCCTGACTGATTAACATAACAAAAGTCCCAGTGTTTAAAAAGAAAGT
>VYXC01011387.1:166959-219661 GCA_013397175.1 Platysteira castanea
ATCTTCCTCCAAACAACAGTAGGTATCTTAAAAAATATACATTCACAGAAAGATCTAAAATACTAGAGTAAATAAGGAGGGTTTTAACAGTTTTTTAACACTCGGAAACATATATATTTTTAAATAGAATATGATTTGAAAATGTCACCAGCATCATTCCCCCAATTTATCAGACACCAATAAAAGACATTCTAATTAAAGATTTTAAATTGAAAATTGGAAAAAAATATTTTTAAAAGACAAAGAGAAATTTAAAGTAACTGAAAATTAAAATAAATGTATGTAGCTTTATTTCTGATAAAAACTAAAGTTGTGTGAAAATATAACTATTGAGAAAATCAATTTTTATTTACCATATCTGTAGATTAGTGGAGGTGTTTAATATGTAACAATGGTTACATATCTCTCAAATACATAAGAAACAGGGATAAATACTGATGTTTTTTAAACCAAGTGTTTTCTGTAGTGTTTCCCTAGTTAGATTTTTAAAAAATTATATTATTAGTTATCTGCATGCTTGGAGCATGCATGCAGGAGCAAGCAGATCAAAGAGGATCTTCATAGCATTCAAAACTTTCTGGGTCAAAGCTTAGGGAAAATCTTTGTCTTGTCAGAACGTTGTCTCTGTGTGATGTTGTTTTATCATCCAAAAAAACTGCGTGACACGATACATTTCTTCACAGCTTTGCTGGTGGTGAGAACCCCTTGGAGGTGGTGCAGCAGCCAAGCCCCTGCAGAGGCCAGGGAAAGCCCAAATTCACCTATTTTTCATGAGGGTGATCCAGTGTGAGCACCCTGCCAGTTTGTGCTGTTCTGTCTCTCGGCTCGCTCGCTCTGAGACAGAGAGGTTAGCTGCCCTGTGCAGGGAAATGTGAGGGTTGTGTCACTTCATCTAAAGAGATGCTGATGAAATAAGAGGTATCAGTCTTTTTTGTAGTATGTTAGTTCTCAGGTGAAGGACACTAAAGTCTGGATCTACAAACAGATTCAAGTCTGTGAAAAAACAGCAACAGCAAGACTCAGAGCTCAAATTAGATTTTGTGCTTCTTAGTTCTTGCTGACAAGTTGCTGGTTAAGCCAGGATCTCAAGTACATCACCCCAGTGAGAATGGTGTTGGGAGCAGGTTCTAGTTACTAGGCATAGCCATAAGAAGGAATGCTCAGAAGAGCATGAACTGGAGTGGGAATGTAAAAAATCAAAGCTAGCTTTGCTCAAATGTTTTGCTGAAATGTATCTAAGATACAAAAGGGAGACTTAACAAGACTGTTTCTTTTTACAGTACATGAAAATATTGAGTTTCATGAGACAGCTAAAAATAAAGAGGTTGAGCATTATGACTAGCCATGACAGGGGGATCTGCTGGACCAGGTTAGCCAGTAGGTTTTGTCTTTCCTACTTGTGTGCTTTCCTACTGCTGCTGTAACTCCTTGTCCTCTCCAGTTCCTTCTAGCCCTCAAGTTCCAAGACCCGGGTGTGGGCAGTGATACTCTCCTTGCTAATGTACCACTGAGTCAGGAGAGAGGGGGGATGTGAAGGACCACCACCTGGCCTCCAGGAACAAGGCAGGAGACACAAAACTGTAAAAAAATGACCTTTGATATTGCACTGCTCAGAGGAATGAAGGTTTAATTATTTCTCTTTTTAATGGGTGAATACCAAGAGTAAGCGGCAGTTGCTGGAATAGAGGTGACTATACAACTCTAAACCCTCAAATTTCTTTCTCACAGCCTCCTGCTGTTGTCTCAAAGAGTCACAGCCTTCTACCAGGTCCAGTTGGCATCTTCCAGCCCAAGGTGAGTGTCTCACACACCCTTGCCTATGCAAAATGCCTTCTAACACACATATTTGCAAGTATGTCCAAAGTGTTCCTCAAATAAACAGCTACTTCAGGAGGTACAAGGTGACATTCAAATGATAAACTCCCTGGTTCTCCTGTTTCATAAGATGGTCATTTATTCACACAAGCCATGGACACACATGCACAAAACACACTTGGAGAGGTTTAATTTTCACAGCACACCATGAACTAAAATTCTGACTGTGGCCATATACTAAACAACTGCATCTGACACAGCCAAGAGGGTCACAATCTCTCCGTTGTGCTTTAGCATCCAACACTTAAATGCATGCTAAAAAAAAAATTTAAACACAGATTCTTCATTTTCTTTGAGAATATATTTGCAGAATCAAGAGCAAAGGAGGTACTAAGAGGGACAGTCAATTAATAAACTGTACTTTGTTATTTAACTGTTAGTCAGTAGAAAATGTGTTAAATAGTGTGCCTGGTAGGACAAGTTGAAACAAGTGTGTGTGTGGGATAAAGAGTGGGATGGAGGATGTGGCTCTGTAGAACTGACACAAGACACTGGAGAGAGGATTAGAAGCCACGAGTTGTCTGTGAGACCTGCTTGAAGAGAGGACAAGACAGCAAGATCAAGGGTTTTATGCTGTGCTGCTGTATATGTGCTAGCCAGGGTATTCTGACTATATGATACTGCCTGGGAGTGCCTGGAAAATACCTTTCATACCAAACCTTTAAATAAAATGCTTACTTCATAAGCAGCTATGATTGTGTTTAGTACTCACTGAACTGATGTACTGGTTTCCTCCAAAGAATAAGAGGAAACCTTCTTTAAAAAAAATATTTCAGGAAACATAATTTTGAAATGAGTTATTTATCACACATTAGCACAGCATTTAGATGGAAATATCAAGCCTTGTTTGATTTCTGGCTACCTCTTTCGATTTCCAAAATTATTTTTCTATCTAGAAAGATGTTCCTGTTTGGTGTCTACAGGATTTCCTTGAACTGTCTCCATGCAGCCAAATCCTTCCAAGTGCCCAGTTTGGTGACTTTGCCCCGAACAGTTCTATCTCGCTTTTAGTTTGGCTTTCACAGCAGTTTTCCTTTTCCATTCCTACTTTTAGCAAAGTTGGCAAGCAAAGAGAGTCTAAATTATCACCATTTTATTTTGGATTATGTTTTTCATGGAGAGGAATATGGTGGGTGCTTCTGCTGACATTTTGTCCTTTGGAAGCTTCCACGTATATACACTGAGACTGTACAGGCATCCAGTATGCCTGTAAACACTTGCACTGCAGAGCTAAACAATGAAATAGTTCAGACATCAATCACCCTCCTTAATTATGCATTTTCTTCACAAACACACGTTCTTTTCTGTTGTTCACAGAGGATGGCGTGTGGGAAATACAGGGAAGACACTAGGAGATCTGTGTTGAGATGAGATCTGTTTGCCACCAGCGCCTGGCTCATCACATCTATTTTGGAGGTATCATTTACCTTTAACAGCAGTATATTTTAGAAAGTCTTAATTCACTTCTGTCAGGCAATCAGATTGTTGCAAAATATATAAATTCTATATACAAATACCATCAGATGATGCAGCAGGCAATCACTGTGGTAATTAATCCCACATTTTTGTAGTTGAAGTAACAATTCTCATTTCAGGATAGAGTTTGAGTAAGAGGAGCCTATCTATATCTGTAAATGAATGATATCATTATTTTGGGAAATGAAAGTTTAAGCTCTGTAAAACATACAATCCCATGGAGATCTCAGCAGGGGAACTTGTACGTGCAGGTGTTTAATGTGATAAGGTACGTTACCATTTATCTGTGTACTTACAGACAAATATTAACATAGTCATGAATTAAGCTTTTAATCCCTTTTATTATAAATTGAATATCTTTATTTTAACAAACATCAACAATGCACATTATTGTGCTCCAAACTATTCATTACTATTCCCCACAGTGTACCATTACATGATACGCCATAATACATGTGTTAATATAATGCCAAGCATCTGCTTGAGTATTCCATAGTATATTTCATTCTCTCCCTCTCTCTCTTTTTGTTTAAACAAAGAGGCAATCTCACAAAAGACACTTTCTATATAGGAAACCACAGAGCCATTCAGCCTCATGCTGGAGAAGGACAGTAACACAGTGTGTGCCATTTTCTGATGATTCAGGGTCTAGTTCCAAGCCTTCAGATTCCTTGACAGCAAGAAATAGACTTGGGAACAAAGAAAATATAGAGGCAGATGTGAGGAAGTGGATTTAAGTGATAGTGCTCAGATAGGGTCACCAAAACAATGTGCAAGTAATTTGTCTGTGATCTCCAGGTGGCTTTCCTCAGAGCTGCAGTACCAGGACCTGCCGGTGCTGGCACCTGGAGGCAGAGTCATTTACTCAAACAAGTTACACCATTAACTTCAGAATTAATTCCTCAGGCAAATTAACTTTGGGTTAGCATCAGGGAATCATGTAATCATTAAGGTTACAAAAGACCTCCAAGATCATCGAGCGATCAAAGGTGGGATTGTGTTTCAGTTTCCAAAGAAAGTCTTATACTGAAAATATTATATTAGTAGGAACCCCCAATGACTTCAGTTTCCCTGTAACTCAAACTACCAACTGCAACCTTGTAGTTATTTTCCTTGCAAAGGATTAAAACCCCCCATTTGGAGTCAACAAAAATATTGAAGCAATATTACTGCCAGCAGAGAAAGTGGTACATTTCTGTCTAAACAGCTCTAACTAGCTTGTTTGTTTTCATTTTGGTAGAAATTTTGCTTTTATTCTAGGCAAGCCTGTTAACAAAAATGACTAATGATTGTTGCGTAAAATGAAAGGTTATTGTTCCAAAGACATTATCCCAGAGATCTCGTCAATTACTGTAAAGGAATTCTTCTGGAAACATATTAGAATAGTTCAAATAAATTGTAGGTAAGCAGGAAGAAAAGGGAAAATGGATGATGGTACATGGGTTATGTTTTAAAAGCTGTACATTGAGTTTAAACAATTCAGTGTAATCTGCATTATCCCCCAAAAAGCCTTTTGATTGTTTTATTCCTTCAAATGTGCCCTATTTAAATTTTTTTTCAAGCTTTACATATGGTATCTATGTTATTTGCTCTGTAAAGTGTTTACATGCAGTCTCAAAATGCAATCCTCAAGGCACTGTAATTTACAGAGAAGCTAACACTGTCATAATAACATCTTTATCCCACAACAGATCAGACCTTAAAGTAATATTGCAAAATAAAACAAATCCCATTAAATAAAACAGAACTACCAGCAATAAAATTACAGTGAGCTGCATCACCCTTGAGAGAGCGCTGTGGAAGCCAGGGTGTGAAAGGGTGCTGGTGGGGAGTGAACAGATGACAGACTCTAATAAAAGTTAAATATACATTGTTTCACCTCTAGATCTCGAGGTAGGGGGAGAATGAAGCCAGACTTCTATACGTAGTAATTACAGCTGTTTAGTGACTTCTCTTTGAACATCAATGGCCACACAAAGTCCAGGACTTAAGGGGTAGGTATGTGTTTTGCAAGGAACAGACCTCCACTACAATAAACAGTAAAACTGAACAAATACAGAGCTTCGTTCCTACAGTTTTTATCACCTGTGCTAAATCTGCAACATTTTAAACATTTCTTGAAGTTCATTAGCGAATAAAGAATGTGTCCCACTGCATGCAAACAAATAGCAATAAAATACCACAACAGTGCAGGGGAATCATTAGGCTAACATGCTTGTCAAAAAATACCTGGTACAAACCCATTGTTGTAGTGGTAGGGTATTATCGGGGGAATAAATAGTATTTCCAGTGTATTTTCTGCTGTGTAGTTGCACTACTTGTAAGGTGTGCTGTAAGTGCCACCTTCTCCCTCTGACATTGTGAATTGCTGGCTGGCAACCCCAGGCCGGCTGACCACATTATTCTCTGCAGTGTCTGTACCACATTTAAAACATTATTTGAAGATAAATACTGCAGGAGAAAATTTGTAATGTTTTCTCAAAACTTACTGAGTCAAACTTTAGATTCTGTGAAACATTTTGCCATTGACTTCAGAGCATTTTTCTTTCTTGGTATTTTATGTGCATGTTAAATGATTGGTGTGATCCTCTTTGTAGGTGAAAATAATTTTGTCTTGTTCTGAAGACATAAGATATACCAAAATGATCCTAAAAGGTCACAATTTGCTCTATCTCAATTTGCCTGAACTACATCTCTGCTGAAATTTCTTTCAAATGTAAAATATCCATCACTGCACTGATTAAAATATGGAGAAAAATATTATTGCGGAATAAAGAATTCTTTCTCACTGAACTGGGAAGGATTTGGAAAGAAAAGGCTGCTTTTAAGTATAAACAACTGACTTTATAATGACCACTGCCATATATTTAGGACTGCAGACCAGCTTTTTAATATGATGATAATGTGTGGTTTTTTCACATTTGAAAAGGTGAAAGGTGTTTTTTACAGATTTGAGAAGTCAAAGCAAATCCCAGCTGTACTGAAAAACTACAGCTTTCTCATTTTTAAAGAGTCACATTCTCTCCCTTGAAATGTTGAAATTTTTGATGAACATGTCCTCTAAAATTCAGAAATAGAATGTGGTCAACATTTTAAGCAGTTGAATTACAGTAGAGTAGCTCCTTGAAATGTGACATTTTCTGTTTTGCACAAATCCAAGCACTTGGTCAACACACTATAAGCAACAAATTTATGATCATGTTCAGCTATCCTTATCTCAGACCTTGAGCAAACTTAAGATACCTCTGAGTCTTATGACATTATTAAATTTCCTTCATTTTCTACATGAAGGATATTCCTCCAACCCTAGTATTACTGCATCCAAACAGCCTCAGATGAGAAAAACAGTGATGTGTGTTTCAAAATGAAACCCAAGTGAAACCCAAACCATATAATGAAAACCACAAAAACAATCTAGCAAATTCCCTTCTCTACTCATAAAGATAAGAAAAAGACAAATAAATCCCAACACACTGCTTTTTACATGAGAAATTGGGTAAGATCATGGCTATGGGATAATCATAAGGTTGAAAGCTGTGGATGCTCAAAAAAAGGTTTAATCTTTCTGCAAGTATTTCCAGTCCATTATTTTGCTCCACCAACAATACGTAAACAACCTGACTTATAAGACCTTCCTGCTTAAATAATGCTCTTAGAAAAATCCCTCTAGGTAATGGATAACAAATGCTGGAAATCAGCTCTTTTCTGTCAAACTGAATCCAAAAACATGGAGTATGTCAGTTCAGGACCATGGAAGGAGTAAATTTAAAACAAATGAAAACATTTTACACTGAAAGAAAACTTTCATCACCATAGAACAGTTACGTAATCCTAAATTAAAAATTAATACTACAGCAGTATTGCATATTTGTAGAGAACAGTATTTTCACGCTTTGGGTGCAGATTATAAATGTCTGTGCAATTAGCTAGTGGCAAACAAATGTCTATGACTATCCTGTAAGATCCTCAGTGCAATCCCTGACACAGAGGAATGTGCCTGTGCAGGGGCCAAGGACAAATCTGTCCTGTGAAATGCCACAGACACTCAAGGGTCACTGCTGCCTCAAGGCACTCCTTGCAGTACCTTCTAACTAGAAGTACAGAAAGGAGACCTAGGCTTTTTCTCCTTCTTTCCAAAGGATGAAATACAAAATGGTTGAATTAATTTTAAAGCAAAACCCCACCATTAATTCACTAGAAAAGTAGTTTCAAATATTTTTTCCCATTCATGGACCTTTGAAACTCCCATAACAGAACCTGATTTAAGCTCCTTCATATCTGTAGGCCATTATATAACACAATACATGATTAATTTTTTAAAAATAATTTTTTGTTGTTCATTGAAGCAGCCAAAATTTACCAGGGAAGCATGGACCTGAAAACAGAAAACAAATATACTTGTTCTATCTTCAGCACACAGTAGACAACAGGATTTCATCATCAAGGGCTTCATTACTGAGCCTAGGCAAAGGTATGTGAGATATAAATAGTTTTGATCTGAAGACTTACAGTCCACTAGCGCCCAATAAAAATTTCATGACTAGATAATTATCACAATGAAAAAAATCACATTATTTCTAGTCTAAGTCTATTTAAGATGAGCTTCCAGCTTCCTGAGCTGCTTATGCTTTCTCCTGTTTTTTCCATCTCATATAGGCACCATACATCCACAGTGTAATGAAGATCTAGACCAGTAATTCAAAAGGATAATAATTGTACTACATGAGCATTAAGAGGAAGTCAGCGTGAGTTGGCTTAGGTTATCTTGACATTACCATCACAAAAATTATCGTAATTCCCTCTTTCTATTACTGCAGTGTCAAGAGAAACCAAATGACACTGGAGCAGTAAGTTGCAAACTGCTCTAACAGTACATGCCAAACACAGTCACCAATGCCCGGCGTAAAGACGCTAAACAAGGCTAGTGGGCCAGCTAACATTATCCTGATTTTACTGCATGAGACCTGAATGACAAAGATCTGTCGAAAGCGAAACCAGCAGTTTAAGAGTTCTAGGACTTCCCAAGCCTCTTAAATCTTATCCTGATGTTTTAATTCAAGTTTTTCTCAAGTTACTCTCTGCTTTATTTTCTCAAACCTATCACACTAAAATTTTAGCAAAATAAAGTTTGCAACTCATTCTGAGTCTTCACTATAATCTGAGTAGTTTTCTGTGAAAATACTCTGTCCAAAGATCCAACTAACTTGGAAAAAGACTCTTTTTCTACATAATGTACCTCTTGGCTATTACTGGGGTAGTACACAGAGATTGTGGAAGCTCTGCAGCTAGACAGGAATAAAGTCCTAATTCCAAACACCATACCTATGAAACAAAAGTGATTAATTTAACTTTACAAATCACTCCTCTGTGCCACTTGTCACAACTAGGCTATCCTGAACTTTCCACTTGAAAATGGCATTAAAATATGAGTTAATTAATTCTAAATTGACTCCCTGATGTGACGACGTAGTTTAATATGTTATTCTAGTTCCTTTGTTGATGGAGGACTCTAAGATAGAAATTAGGAACCTCAATGTCTAGCACATCAGAGCAATTTGAGGTTAGGTGGCATGATTACCAGTGCTAGAACAAAGAGGTTTACAACATGATGTTTCCTTCACAGAGACTTTCTGAATAATGCACCAACAGAGTCAGGCCCATTTTTAAGAGAAAAAGCTGTTTTGTTGGTTTTTTTTCTTTTAAACAACATAGAATTGAAAAAAATCCCACAAATAACCAGAATGGAAGAGGATGTATACAGTTTATATATATGCACACACACATACGGTATTTCTTGTAGAAAAGTGTGTGCTATATTTAACTTTAAAAAATCTCACAGGTCTCCCAAAGTCAAATTATATTTGTAAATAATAAACTATCTAAACTGGCCTACAGATTAATAAACAAAAAGACTTTAGGCCATGCTCACAATAAACTACAACTGTGCCATCAGTAAATGAACATCAATTGAAATCAATTTAGCTAGGATAAAAAGTCCCCTTCCCCTGCTGCTGCTCATCTGGTGTGCTAACAGCTCCCAGTGATGAAACAGGTGCTTGTAAATTAATTAGCCTACTGAAACACACCTTAAAATGAATTTCCCAGAACACCCTGGCAGTGAGCCATCCTGGTCCCACGAGCTGATCAGTGTTCTGTAAATATTGAGATTTGATAAAGTAAACGCTACTCTGGCAGCAGATGGTTTGGAATGCTCTGTTGACATTGCCTGCGATTACTTGGATATGAAGACTTTGCTTCTCATAGACCTCCTTTGGGAGCCACTGGAGGACTTGATCCCCTCTCCAGCTATTTGCCTTCTAATTGAAAATCCTTATTCCCAGATGGAGCATAATGCTACTGCTTCAGGCATCTAGCTCTGCACTGCTTGACTGTTGATACATGGGTAATTGCTTTCAGTAATGCAGGTTAAATGTGACATTTAGTGCTTAATAAAAATCATCAAGGCCAAAGCCGTTTATCATTCTTACACTTGGGTTGTCAGTTCTAAAGGAATTTTCAATTCATCTGAATTCTTGCTCAAGATGCAAGCAGCTCCTCCCTGGGAAAGGGGGAGAGGCTGGAACCAAACTTGGACATTTTTCTGCTTTATTTCTAAGACTTGTTTGCTAACAAAACCCCTTTAAAATTAACCTATCAAACATGGCAACTATCTGCCTTTGTAGTTAGTATGTTGGTGAATAATATATAATCAGCAGCCACTGTGTATACAAAGGACATAAACCAGATGCACTACACTGCACTTTCTGTGGGTGGCTAGAAGCTTAAAGTTATTCCTCTTGTAGCATCATAAAGAAATGAACCTGAAAGGAAATGGACTGTGCTGAATTGAGTAACTTCAAAGTCTAAACATTAAAAAAATAAGGAGGGCAAAAGCCTCCATGGTAGGCATGGCAGCCTCACGTCACTGAGAGTGTTCAGGATAGTTGCTGAAGTGCTTTGTTTTATCTTTTTTTTGTTTTTTAATATGATCATTCCTATTGGGGCAAACAGAGTAACATTCTTATTATGGATTAGTGATCTGATAGGAGGGTAACGCTGCATTCCACAAAGCTTCAAAAGAATGAGAGTAGACTGAAATCTGCTGATGGAGCAGTAACAGTGCTGTAACATTCCTCCTTTCCCATCTTGCCATCAGTTTTACAGGCATGATCTTTGGAAAAAGTATACAAACCTCTGAGTTGTGAATAGGTAGATCAACATTTAGATCACTCCTACTCCCAAAAGTTCTTTCCCTTAATTCAGAGACTTGCTTCTTCTAACATCTGTCTTGTTTTTTCAGAGAACTGAAATAAGTTGCTAGCTAACTCTCCATCATTTTTGCAGGGATTTTTAAGACATCTCTTGCTAGACTTTGTAACAGTTGAAAGGGAGACAGAGGCACTGACCTTTGTCCGTTAGCCAGTTTGACAGGACAGGGGCATAGGAAAGATTCAAAGGAGATTATTAGTCAGAACAACATCCTTTGGCTACCATGAACTTTTACTAATACCTTTCTGTAACAGCAGAACCCCCTTTTTCCTATTAGGAAATTTTGCTGAAGAAATCTTTTTTTTTTAATAATAACAACAACAAAGCCCAGAAATTTAATCCATATTTTGGTCATAAGCAACTTTATGTCTGCACTTCATATAATTTGGAGCATGCCTTGGAAGATAGTTTCTGTGTGTCTGTTGTAATACAAAGTGATAATAACTTTAATAAATAAAGCAATCTGGGCATACTGCTGATTTGGACAAATGAAAGCCAACACAGTTCAGGAAGTGATAATTAATTTAAATTAAAATAGTACTAATTAAAATTAATAGTAATGAAAAAAACCTGTTTCTTCAGATGCTGTTAGTGATCATATTAACTTCAAGTTCATAACCTGACCCTGAGTGAGCAGTTTTCATAAACTCCAGCTTCTCCTTTCGGAAGAAGCTTTTATTTTCCCCTTTGCTTAATTCATTTTGTAAAGCTCAGGCTCTCTTCTCTATGTCTCCATCACAATCAGTAACTAATTCTTTTAGTTTCCAGAATTCATTGCCCCTCACATTTTGTTCATCGTGTTAGATTGTTTGCCTCACCATGGAAAATATAAGAATTTTGAGCTCACATCTCCCTTAGAAGAAATCTTGTGAAACTGAATTTCTCCACTTTTGAGCAAGCAGGCTTGTGTCCTTACCAGACAGCCCACACAGAGAGCCTGGCAAGTCAGAGCAGGAGACTCATTTGAGCTGGATATGACATCTACAGAAAGTAACAACTTCTGGTGGACATATGAGGGCATGTGAATAATCACTTCTCCACCCACCTGTTTTTTCAGGAGTAGCTGGAAACATGCCTATTTGTTTTTGAGGTACATAATCTAGTGCCAGATACCTTCATTTGTATTAGGTTTCTAGTGTAGGATTCTCCACAGAGATTCTGCACTGCCTAAAAGATGTACAGTGGCTGTGGTCTTCCTGCTCCTGTTCTCCACTGCCCACCTGGCCCTCTGATATGCATGCCTGTGTTTGGGAAAACACAGTAAGACGCTTTCACACCTGCCAAGTTCAGCAGAAAGGAGGGGAAAAGCTTTTATTATTTACATATATCACGTCTTATACATTTCTCAACTGCACAAGGGATTGGAGGACATGTTACTTCTTTCTTAATCCCACTGGAGAGAAAAGGTGCTCATTAAAGTTCTCTTATCACAAAAGGAATGAAAAACAGAAAATACCATTAAGTAAACATTGGCTATTATTTACATGAAACTGTGAGAAAGAATTTCTGACTCCAAGGTTAAAAACAGAAGACTTAGCAAAAACCAGGGCAACACATGCCTACATCTAGAGTTGCCCACTCTAAACCAACACAGAAAAATACTTGCTATAGAAGTATTTGGGGGAAACACAGAAATATGTATTTCCCTTTCTCATAAAAAAAAGTCAAAGAAGCTCTGCCATGTTGTCCATACAGAGGTCCAGAAGAGATCTTAGATTTAGAGAGGTATATGGATCTGTCAGCACTCTTACTGCTGACTATGACACTTTCTAAATTATAAAGATTAAATTTAGCACAGGATTGTTTGCTGTAGATACTTTGCTCTTTTTCCTCTGTGCTGGAATACCATATATTAGGAACTCCTCTTGGGAAAATAACTTTTAAAAAAATATAGTGGATGCTAAGTAACTTAATGGATAATAAAGTGCCTTGCGCTTCTGGGACTGCTATTTAAGGAGCAACCTGGTGTTTTATGTAAAATAAGTATTGCAGTCTTGGGACCTCACCCCACATTTCTGTAGGATTAACTATAGGTAAAGCACTTTTTCCCCAATAAGAGCACACATTTCTATGAGTCATTAACAAGCTCCCACAGGACAAATGGCCTTTTTTGCCGCCATCTCCTCCACTCTCCCATTCCTCCCCCAAAAATTAGGAGTTACTAAGTAAAGAATAGTAAAAAGAAAATCAGTTATGAAGTATCAATACAGGCTGGGGACGAAGGGATTGACAGCAGCCCTGCCAACAAAGACTTGGGGTGCTGGTGAATGAAAAGCTGGATATGAGCTGGCAATGTGCACTGGTGCAGGAGGCCGGCTGTGTCCTGGGCTTCCTCCAAAGCAGTGTGGCCAGCAGGGCAAGGGAGGGGATTCCGCCCCTCTACTCCCCTCTGGTGAGACCTCACCTGCAGTGCTGCATCCAGCTCTGGGGTCCCCAGCACAGGAAAGATGTTAACCTTTTGGTGCAGGCCAAGAGAAGGGACACAAATACGATCAGAGGGCTGGAGCACCTCTCCTCTGAAGACAGGCTGAGAGAGCTGGGGTTTTTCAGCTGAAGAAGAGAAGGCTCCAGGGTGACCTTATAGCAGCCTACTAGTACAAACGGGCTTGTAAAAAAGATGGGGACAAACTTTTTAGCAGGGCCCATAGCAACAGGACAAGGGATCATGTTTTAAACCAAAAGAGCATAGATTTAGGCTAGATATGCCCTAAATTTTTTTTCAAATGTGGTGGTGAAACACTGGAACTTGTTTCTCAAAGAGGTAGTGGATGCCCCATCCCTGGAAACATAAAGGCCAGATTGAACACAGCTCTGAGAAACCTGATCAAGTTGAATATGTCCCTATGCATTGCAGAGGGTTAGAGTAGGTGGCCTTTGAAGATCTCTTCCAACCCAAACTATTCTATGATTCTATGATTCTGAAAATGCCTCTTCACCACATAGGCAGTGGTACTGAAGTACAGACTCAATTAGTTAAATGTAGTAATACCGAAAACTTTGTATAAAAAAAGTACTTCTTTGTCCTCTCACGTATTAAAATTTGCATATAACCAGTTCTAGTGCATATATTCTATTACATTCAAGCTCATTTATGGCTTGAGTTGGCTGCTCATCTGCTGTAGTCTGCCTTGACATGGGGCACTATAAATTCCTTCTGCAGTGAATGTCAAAGAACGTTTTGATGGGAACTTGAACTATCTTCAGAAGCAGTGGGAAGAAAGCCCTCATAGTGTTCTCTGATAGCTGCACAGAGGGCATTGTTATCATCTGTAAAGACAGCTATATCTAACCATAAATATTGGGCTAGAAGCTCATTTCCAAAAATGATCCAGGGGAGGAAACAAAGGGTACAGAAAATATATTGGATACTAGGCACTCTAAAGGAAAAAACATTATCCACCAATCTTCACTTGCTACTTTCTTCCTTGTTATACAGACCGAAATTCTTGTTTCAAGATGAAACCCTATTTTCAGAATAGTCTCTGTCTTTGGAATCTTTAGAGAAAAAGTCTCCCAGTGGCTGGGCAGGGGAAGCAGAAAGTGGGAACTAGTTAGAAGTGGGAACTGATTCCTTCTTCATCCTCTTAGAACAGTGACAGCAGATTTAAGTCAGTGGTCATGGCGCCCCAGGAACCCCAGTGATGTTACTCAAAGCTGAAAGAAACAGTTATTTCAAAGATGTAAAAAAAGAAAGGTTGAAGAAAAGCTCATTTATATTTTGTCATTTTCACTGGCTTGGTTCAAGAAAAAACTCCTTGAGTAAAACTCGCACTCCTCTGACACAAAAAATAAATTTACTTCATAATATTCCCATCATTATGAAGAAAATATTCATCTTGCCTCATTTCTCCATGTGCTCAGTGATTACAGCCACAGTAAGTTAAATACAATAAATATAGGAAACATTCAGAGAATGGGAAAGGATTCTAACAATGAGAGGTCCCACTCTGGTCTCCAAGCAGCTCCTTTGCTGCTTTGGAAGAGCCAGCTGCAGGGCTGGCAAGGCAGGCAGGAGCAGTAGGGCTGCCTTCATTACCACACTCAGCAGAGATCTGGGGCTGCTACTGCTATTCAGAAAAGACACATTTGAAATCCCAAGGAAGTTCATTTCAATAAAAGGTTTGACTGGAACAAGGCAGTCAGTTGGAAAATGGTGGATGTATCAATAGAAATCATGGTTGTCTCCCCTGTGTGAATGTCCTTTCTTGTGGTTTAAACTTTGCTTTGAATTCAAGCTCAGTTTAGACGTGACTAGTAAGGTTTGAGGTGACAGTTCCTCTATTCTAATTGATTACAAGTCTAAGTGACCTACTTTGGTCCAACATTTTGTTCTCTTTCTAGACTTGGTATGAATAGTGACACTCCCTCATCTAACACTGATTGGCTTCTTCCATGGTTGTATGTGCATGAGCCTGGAGTAGTAGAGCACCACTGGGAGAAGTCCTTGTGGCTTATTGTCAGCTTTCTACACTTTTATCTACCACCATCAAATCCTCTGAAAATCCACAAGCCTCCCTTGCAATAGACTTGGTCTGTAAGGCTTATCTCCTAATTTCCCTTATCAGCTTTCTTCAAATGTTACCCCTAAAAAACTCTCATGCTCTTACTTAATCATCTACACTAAGAGTCTCCTCCTCAACCTTCCTTCCAACATCTCTTGCTTTTAACTGAAATATCTTTAGCCAACTTTAATCTCCCTATGGTCTGGAAGCAATTTCTGGTCTATATGTCCCATTCAACTTTGAGAAAGTTATTTCCAGGATTCTGTACTTAGGGGTTTTGAGATGCTGATCTTTTTCTGACTTCTTCAGAACTTAAGAGTTTTGCGCTTCCTCTGCATCATCAGTCCTTTTATTTTTTAAATTCCAGATATGCACCCAGCCTGCATATTTAGTTAGTCCCACAGTACAGTACCCATATACATGCTACTGATTAGTATCTTTACTAGCAATATAGGATATGCATTTTAATCTGGTGTAATACACATACACTCGACACACCTAATAGTGCAGGAGAGGTGCCTGCCATGATGCTTCACACATGATACATTAGAATAGAGATTGCCCTGAGTATTAGACAGATATTCCAATTTCACCTCAACAATGCATGAGACCTCCGTGCACAAGTGATTGAGACAGGGTTTACCATTTGGGTAGGAGAAGGAGTTAGTCCCTTACATCACTGTTTCTTTTGACTATGTGGCTGTCTCCTGACGAATTCCACTACTGGTTCCCATCACTTAGACTTGATGACCTAGCCCCTGGCAGTATTATCAACCTCATCTACCCAGTAGCAGGCCCAGCTTTGACTCTGTAAGTGAAAATAATCTTTTAAATTTGTTAATAATGAATTAGCTCTTTTTAAAAGAATACAAATAACTGTTTCTGGAAGAAGAAATTTTACAACCCTTTTTGATGACAAAACACTTTTTAAAAAGTTTTTAATTCAAAGTGGCCTGAACAACTGTTTTGGAGATTATCACCAATGTTACACTTTTCAGAGAAGATATTTTATGTCTGTACATTAAGCTGGCAGAAGTATGTTTAACCACTGGTTTTGATTCTTTTTCCTAGAAAGCAAAAGAAAAGAGTCTTACCACAGGTTGGCTGCCATTATTGTGGGGCCATTGCTGATAACACCCTCCCCCAGAATTACTTCAAAACGAGTTTTCAAAGATGCAGATTTTATGTGGTACTAGCCAAGGGGTACTGAACTTCCTTCTGCAGCAGTCATTGTGTGGAAAAAACCACCATTCTTCATAACTGAAATTTATTTAGATGTTCCTTATATAAAATATGATATATAAACAGCAGGTTTTCTATACTCACCATACATGATTTCGGAGGATGGTCTCTGTGCACCTGACCAAATAAACAATGCCTGCTTATTAATGCTGCATTGATGTTAAAGAAGTTTATTTTACCTATTTTTGGTAATAATATGTGAATCTATTTCTACAGCTGTTTTATTGTGAAAAAAATCAATTGCTCAAAGACTTCTTTCTTAATTTAGGCTAGTGACAATATATAAGGTTCTTAAACCCATTTTGGAATAAATACTTGAAACATGAAAAATAAAAGGGAGTTTTTCTACTGCCTCAAACTAGGAGTTTGGTCTATTATCATCATCAGTTTCTGACTTTTTCATTGT
The DNA here is from genome assembly GCA_013397175.1 of Platysteira castanea. Classification (NCBI taxonomy): domain Eukaryota; kingdom Metazoa; phylum Chordata; class Aves; order Passeriformes; genus Platysteira; species Platysteira castanea. Next base: position 183,730 of record VYXC01011387.1, read on the forward strand.
GTGTAAATAGGTTTAATATGAGTTTTTAAGGGCTTTAAAAAGTCTTGGAATTCCAAATACTCTTTTAAATGCTAACATATAAGAAAGATCATTATTATTATAAAAGAGAGTTAATTATATTTGGTCTATATTATAATCATAGAGACAAAACTATTCATGCATGTAATAAAATAAGATGTTACTAGTCAACACCAGACACTATCCAAGCAGGTTAAGTGTACGGTCAGTAGAATGAAACAAAAAAAGTGTGTATATTTTCAAATTTGGAAAGGATTGCCAACAGCAAGCGCTAAACAATTCTTGAAAAGGAAAACTATAATATTGTAATTACGTTTTTTAATTAAATATTTGTATCCATACTATATTTTAAAATATGGTTGTATTTAAAAATGGAAGGCAGAATTATTAATGCTAGGAAGACATATCTATTCCTTTTAAAAACTGTGCAAATTTAGAATTAATTAACCACGACCCACAGTCCCTAGCCAAGGATATAACTGCATCTGAAATGCAGTTTAGTCTGAAGTTTCTAATATAGTAATAAGCCAAATCTGGTTAGGCTGTAACAAGCACAGGATGCATTAGATTTATGCAGCGATCTCACATACACATTAATAATTTACTAACAGATCAATATAAAAATGGGTTTGGGAATGGATGCTCACCTTTACTGTACAAAATAATAACCCAACTCCTTTTAGAAGGACAAGAGAAAATGACTGAGAAAACTGAAATGCTGCTTCAGAACTGAAGAGCCTGGCAGGCCCACAGAAGTTTACGCCAAAATAAAGGGCACAGAGAGAATATCTATAATGTAATGCATGTGTAAAGACAAGTCCTTCCTACCTCTGAAAAGACCTCAAAAACTCAGAATACTTTCAAGGGAAATCCCACCAACACTGTGAAACTAAATACAATTATGCATCGTAGTCATAAAATAAGAAGTTATTAATAAAAAAAAAAGACACTATGCGAGTAGGTTAATTGTATGGTCAGTGGAATGAAATCAAGAAAAGTGAGTATTTTTTTCAAATCTGGAAAGGCCTGTCAACAGCAAGTTCTAAACAATACCTTGAAAGGAGAAAAGTTTTCTCGGCTTTAGATTTTCACCAGCATTTTGGACAGGCTGAACTTAACAGGGCAAGCACTACTACTGTGCTTGCAGTATGTTAACCATTTCCATCCCAAAAAAATTAGGAATGGCCAATTTTGGAGCAACAAATTTTAATTCAGAGTGATGGGTATGGTTACATAAGACCAGGTCATTGAGCCAGACCCTAAAGGAGGTTAAGAACATAAATAATATGAACTAAAATATCTGTAAGGGCTTTAGCATAACAGAAAATTCATTCCTAAAATGTCACAGGCAGGGGCTTGTTGCAGTCCAGTACAGCTTATGAAGACAGCTTTGGCCCACAGAAGGATTAGGGACACGATCTTTCATAGGTGTTCATTCAATCTTTATTTCTCCTCCAGCCAGCATGGCCGGCCCCCAGCACAGACTGACTCCTCCCGGGGAAACCCCCCCCGCTCCCGGCCGGGCCACACAAAACATCCAATCACAAACAGAGCCCGAGAGCACGTGACCTGAGAGCAGGGGTCCGGAAACCCCGTGCCCGCCATGCGTCCCCTCAGGCTCCCCTCACCCGGGGGGGGCGGGGGGGGCGAGCCCCAACAGGGACTTACAACCAGTACAGAAAGACAAAGTAAACAAAACATCTGGAGAAATCACGATAAGTGAATCTGAAATGTATATTTGCCATCTGGAAAATATGAAATTATGATACAGTATAGAAGTCACCTAGAGATGAATATGTTTAATAATAAATCCTGTAAGACCAGAAAGATGGACCATCTTTCCATGTACCAAAAGTATTTGGGTTGCCTATCCTGACCTCCAAAGATAAATTAAAGTATGTAATTTGCCTGCTAGTAATGATTGTGTAGTCCAAAACTACTGAGTTCCTGGTTCATTTAAGTTAACATTTATTATTTGGTTTTCAAACTGTTCATACAAAGGACAGAAATACCAGTGGTCATATTTGCTCATATTGACATTTCAGCAGAAATATGTTTTAAGAGTTTAAAGACAGGCAAACTTCTGTACATTTTATTAACCAATTGCAAATGTATGCCAATTTAGACATCTCGTTTCTCTGATTCTGATGATTAGACACTAGTAAACACACTGTAGTACTAAGTGTTGCTATCACAATACTGAGAATGCTACTGACCTTCCAGACTCAGTCAGACTTAAAAATGACCATGAACTACACAAGGTTTTCCCTGATTCAAGGCAGACCCTTGGAGGAGAACTGTGCTTAGTGCAAGTTAATGCAGCTGTTGACTATGATTAAGTCTTTATGTTTTGAAACGTAGAAGACATTCACAACAAACAGATCTTTCCTGTTGTGAAGTTGTCCTGAGGAACCTCTGGGACAACAGGTGTCCAGAATTAACGATTACATGAGGGCCAAGGGAAGGAACACCTCAGAGTGATGCAGTTGAGAGTTGTTTGGCTGATTTCCTCCAGCCTCTAGAAATGTGAACACTTATGGTCCTCTCAGCTAATCTCCTGTACCAAGCAGCAATATTTGCCTCTGAAATTTCTGAGTTTGAGCTGTAGCCAGTCTTCTAAAATTAATATTTTTACAGGTATATAATCTTTCTTTTGCTTTTGTGGTGTGAGTTTGGTTTGTTAGGGGATTTTTTAACCTCATGCTGTTCTCTGTCCTCACTCTGTTTGCTATGGCTTGGTTTGGAAGGGACCTTTAAGATCATCTAGTTCCAGTCTCCCCACCATGGCAGAGATACCACCCTAAACCAGGTTGCTCAAAGCCCTATCCAACCTGTCCTTGAATGCTTCCAGGAATGGAGCATCCACAGTTTCTCTGGGCAACCTGAGCTCATCTCCCACTCTGTGCTCATGTCTGGAATTGCCCCAAGCCTGGCACAGGACCTTGCACTTCAACTGCTTGTTGAACTGCAGGAGGATCTTGTGGGCCCATTTCTCAAGTTTGTCCCTCTGGATAGCATCCCATCCTTCTGTTGTGTCAGATGCACTGCTCAGCTTCATGTCATCTGCAAATTTGCTGAGGGTGCACTCAATCCCACTGTCTTCGTTATTGAAGAAGCTATTAAAAAGTCCCAGGACAGAGCCTGAGTGCTTATCACTGGCCTCCACCTGGACATAAGGCTGCTGACCAAAACTCTCTGGCTGCCAGCCAGCTCCTTATTCACCAAAGTCCACCCTCCAAATTCAAATCAATTTGGAGACAAAGATGTCATGTGACACCGTATTGAAGGCTTTGCAAAAATCTAGATGGATGGCATTGGTCCGTCTGCCCTTGTCACCTGTTGCAGGCACAGTCTCACAGTCTGTAGTTCCCTGGGTTTTCCTTCCTACCCTTTTCAAAAATAGAGTGATTCTCCCTATCATCTCCAGCAGGCAGTCTGTTTGCTCTACCTTTGGTGTAAAACAAGCAAAAGCCTCAATCTGGCTTGGCTCCCCAATCCTTGCAATAGTGGTAGTGCCACTGCTGTGAATGTCAGCTTGTGACAGCTCCCGGGATTCCCTCCTGTCTCCAGGCGAGTCTGGGTCTTGGTCTCTGTGGGCTCCCTCTGCACGTCTTGCTGCTCCAAACGGCTTGGAACCAGGAGAAACTTGAACCAAATCCTCTACATTAACATTCCAGAGGAAGTGGTCGCTCACTCCCTCTCCTTATGAAGTCCATAGGGTGACTCCTGCCAGATGATGCAGCAACACCAAAATCTCTGTGAGGAGCTCCCCTTGATAAGGCACCATGGAAAGTGGAAACTCACCACAGCATTATTTGTAACCAGGGAAATTTGAACAACCTTGGATTTTTATCCAGGATTTTCTGATTGGTATCTTCAAAGATAAGGAAGTGTCATCCATGTGGAAATGTCTGGAAGCTCCAGCAAGCCCAAATACAGCTGACTTATAAAAAATATTAATTTTTAAAAGTGATTAATCATTATTTTCTGTCACATCTCATTTGCCTAATCCAGAAGTGATATTTTGCTGGAAGAAAAACACAGCTCTCTCTTGCAGGTAATAAGTTAAATTACTAGGAAACAGAGAATATTGTGTGTGTTTGCTTCTCTGAAATGTGTTGTGTGAGTTTCACAGAGCTATAATAAATATTTTTATACTATAAACATGATGATGTTTTAAATGAGTCCATAGTAGCTCATAACATTTTCAAAGGTTTTCTGTAAATTCTCTAGAATCAAAATTAGTAATTTCATTACGTATTTCTCTTTTTCAAGGGATTATCTTTACAACTTCAGATTTTTAAAGGATTTAAATCTGCTCTGAAGATTACTGTTTTAGGAATATCTAGAAACATTAATTTAGAAGTTATGTCTTAAAAATTATATTTTTCATGATCTTTCACTTTCTTTAGAATGTATTACCAAGTAACAGAATTATGAATTTTCATTTTTATTACACCTAAGTAGATTTTTCAAGTATTATTCCTACAGTATTCTGACATCATGTGTGTGATATTTAATTATTTGTAAACATTCTGTGGAAACAATCAGAACCATGTAGTTGGATCTAATTTGATTCTGATCTATCTAATCTGATTCTAATTTATCACACTCAGATAAGCATAGATTTTCACTCAAAATGTCATTCTGTTTTCTCCAAAATTACTGTGTTGAAGGGTTCTTAGAAGACTTGTCTGCTGTTTTTAGACAGAGTTGATTTACCAGTGGAAAAGTCTCTGTATTGCTCCCTCCAAATGTTCCTTCTTGCATTCTGCAGGACTGAAACTCAAGTGAAAATCTTTTTTAATCCCTATGTGAAATGACTGTTTTCTGTAGTAAAATTGCTAAGGAGTATGATGATGAGTAATGAAATATGAATCTGTTTTTATTTTGGTCTTAAAAAAAAGAAGTCTTACTAACAAGGAAAAAAGACTTCTAGGACTGAGAATATAAATAAACAATCCAGAAATTTCAGTTGAATTGTGTGTATAGGGCACTCAAAGAACAGTTCATATGTTGTTTGTCAGAATATATGCATACAAAGATTTACAGAGAATTATTCTGAGAATAAACAAACAATTTTAGGTAGATCACAGGGCTTAATTTAGCCCAGCATGCTAAAGCATTAGACCAGACATCAAGCCAGGTAATATGAGATGAATGGCCTCTGAACAACACTTTTCTTCACAGCCCACCTAACCACCAGGTGCTAGCCACCAAAATTCACAGACCCCAGGACCTAAGAAAATCCCATCTGCAGCAAGTAACTAGCTTCATGATACCACATTTTTCACTATCCTTGGGCTTATTAGCACACAAGCCCATTGCTGCTTAAAGCACTGTGAGGACTAGCACTAGTCAATACTACAAAATCCTTAATTTATCTCCCACCTTTTTTTTTAGGTGCTCCAAATACTTATCTCTCAGTTAAATCTGAGAAAGGTTTGGATGGGCACAAAGTGCTGTGTTTTACTTGGCCCAAGGACCAGGAATCACCTCTAGAGGCCCACATAATTTAATGGCATGGACAGATCCTAACCTTCTCCGATATTCTGAGTGTGTTCGGTGAGCAGGAGATGCCTACGCAGACAGTTAAACCGACCAAGTGCTATGACAAAGGTCACCCTCATGGGGTTAACCTTTCCTCCCCTACGTCAGAGTTGCCATTAGGAATAGTTTGTGGAATGGACTATCCCCTGGTCCATGCAAGGGCTCATACTACAGCTGATGATGGACAATGACCCAACCTGTAGCTTGGCTTTGTTCTAAGTCTAAACATAGCACCACCACCTAGATACCGCTCTCACACCACAGAAGCCCTAACCACTCTTGCCCTAGGAAATATCGCATCATCTCCAGCATGATGGATTTCATACTACAGGCAAAATTCCCCTGGGAGATGCAGGAGAAACTGTAGCCAAATGCCTCATAATTCAAACCTTCATATTTAAAATGGAAAAGCTTTAGTTATTCCGTTACTAACAGCTGTACTGTTTCCGTGTGCCATAGGTACAGACAGAAGTTGGAATTTCTGAATGCAGCTTAGTAGCCGAGAGTGCTCCAGGTGTCTCTGTAGGGATTGGTACCCAAAAAGAGGTTAACAATTGCATTGCCACTTGCATGTTAGAAATCTGCAGTGAGGAAATATGAAGGCTGAGGGTCCACATTAGACTAATGATACAGACGGGAGTAGCCTAATGGCAGGATACGATAGGTTTGTAACGAGTTAATTTTATTCAAAGAAAGTGAAATGAAAATGACATTCCTTTTTCATTACTATAAACTCAATATTATGGTGAAGCATGCAGCCAAATATAGATAATCAGCTTTTTGGTTATTTCTCAACTGTTATCTTTAGAATAGAGAGATGAAATCAGTTTAGTAGGTTCTTCTGAAGCTTGTAATACAATTCATCATTTTTGCTGAAAGTTTATATCATGGATGATCCCATCAGCATAAAAGCTCAATAGAAAGCATGTTAAAAAATCTCCAGTCAAGTTAAATGCAAAATAACTAAGAGCATTTAATATTTAAGCAAAAGCTTAATGTTTAGAATTCAAGTAGTTCTAGCTGAAATATTCAAGTACTTCTACCAAATCTCATAATAAGTCATCAAATAAAGACTTAACTGCATTAAATTACTGCACACTATTTTAAATACCCTTCTCTCAAATTTCTCTCACCTTACAATGAGAAAGGTAGTTCCCTGGCTACAGTCAGAAACACCCAGTTTTGCTGAATGTATATCTTCCGTGTTCACCACTTCATCTCAGAGACAAATGTTTCCTGATGTGTAAATGTTATCCTATGTAGCTGAGAAAAAATAAATCAGTTTTCCTTTAAGGAATAAAACATATATAAAGCTACAACGTAAATAAAGCTGAACTGCTGTTGCTGTGGGAACCATAACTTTGAATATCCTCACTATTGTACATTTAAATTCTCTACCATAATGTTGCATTAACTTTTTTTTCTTTTTTTGCATTACATTTATATCTAATGTGATTCCATTTCCCACTCCTTACAGATGCAGATTAGCTACTGTAATGTTCCTGATGCAAAAACTGTTTTTGGTAAATCATATCAAAATGTTTCATGGAACTCACTGAGAAGTGTTGATATATGGAAATTGCTCTTTTAAAAAACTCTTCTTAAACCCCAAATTGCATATTTCAAATGGCACTCCCCCCTTTTTCTATCACCACTTCCCATATATCTGAAAAATTAAAGGGAATGGCACATTTGTGACATTTCAAAAGGAAAGTTCCTATTATTGCTGGTCCAATGCTTATTATAAATACATTGTACAACATGTTAGAGTAAACTAAACAAACAAATATTAGTAATAAAAGTTAACATCTTGCCAAATTTATCAGGCTTGCACTGATAATGAATCTTTCCCAATGAACTGTAGAGATCCTGATATATGAAAATGCTGCATAGCTTTGGAGCTTATTCATAAGAAAGTAATTTAGATTATAATTTGTGACCAATGACCTATGAACCAACAATTGACTGTAAACTTATTATGGTATTGAATGTATGCATTTAAAACATGTTGTGTGGTATAACTTTCACTGGAAACCGTCTCTCCATTGTTAGATAAACCCTTTGGAAATTTTCTCTTCTTTCTCTAGTAATTTCTTGTCATTTTGGCTTCTTCCAGTTCAGAACAAGATAATGACAAGTTAATTCCAGCTAAGAGTCAAATTTTTTAGGTACTACATGGATTATTTTTATAATTAATGTAATTGTAATTGTTTAGATTAAGGTACTTAGGGACAAATAGAGTAGGTTCCAGAGAGAGTATTACAAGAGGGACCATTAAAATCAGGATAGAGCATAGATCAATAGTACTTAAGAGTCTGGTTGCTTTCAAATAATTCATATGAGAGAGGTTAAATTATATCAGTAAATTTTATTATTTCAATGAACAGTACTGGTAACAAAAGTTGAGAGCACTGAATCAGCTACTGCTCAGTTCATACCGAAATATTTTTCCCTTACTAAAAATCTCACAAAGTTATGCTGCAGTGGAAATGAGGCACAGCAGTAAAAAGCAGAGTGTTTTGTTCCTCACTGTAATGGAATAGGAATGGCTCTGCACTTCTCTTTTTGCAGCACTGCATTTGCTACTGACCTCCTATGGAATCATCTGTGGGTTGTGGGTCTGGTCTGCTTGTCCAAAAGCCATCTATGGCAGGTATTCCCACTGATTTAAATAGTCTAATGACGTGCAAAATAATATTAATGAAACCAAACCAAACCAAAACCCTTGTGGAAGAGAAGGCTGTACTTGAAACTGTATATAAGGAGACGTGGGTGAGCAAACATATGTATGTGTATATATATTTATACAAGCACGAGTATGCATTTCTACACTGAGCACCTACAGACAGACAAAACAACACACCTTTAATTGAAGGCATCATTAAGGAAAGTATATGTAGGGACGAAATGAGTATATTACACACTTCTGTAATTTGAAATTGATCACAAGTCATTCTTAGACGATCCATTTATTACAGTGTCTTGCTAGCTCTGACTTATATTTATAATCTATCAAGCACTTAATCAAAATGTTACACAGCTTTGACAGAGAACTTTCCTATACTCTACAGGATATGACTGTAAAATGTCTTCCTTTCTTTGACTGCATGATTGAAAAATCAAGCTTTGAAATTTTATTTTAATAACATTGTTAAAGGTCTGTGTATTTCATTTCATTGTCAAAGTCTAATAGAATAATAAACCTTGATATTTCATCAGCCTTAAGTGTTTTCTTTTTTCTCTCTCTCTTTTTTCCTTTCACATAATGGTTTTAGGATTTTAGTTACTTAGTAGATTTAAATTGTTCTCTTGGCATCTTTGTTATTGATTCAGGTATCCTTAACCCCTCTGAACATGCAGAGACATCCTTTCATACTTGTATAAGGTGGAGATTTTCACTAAAGCTCCATCTAATTTATACAGATTCTCCAGAAAACCCTCAGAACTTAATCGCTTTCTGGAATTACTTGAACCTCTTCTTCTTTGACTTTTCTATATTTTGGCCAACATTAATAAAAGAATGAGTGTCATAGATAAGGATAAATAATAAATGTTACTGCAACGTTTCTCTGAAAGTGATCTCTAACTACAAGTAATTCAGAAGTAAAAAAATGAAAACAAACCACCTTTTCAATCTAGTCCTTATTTTCTGTTTAAATCTCCAACTCAAATACTCATGCAAGTTCTGTCTTGTATATGTAACAGAAAATAACAATTACAAAAGGAAAAAAACCAGGTTTTTTGTGAGAGCTTAAAATATTTGAAAACTGGTTTAATTTCTATCATGGTCCAGTTATGACTAAAATACAGAACACTTTTTGGGGTTTGTTTGGGTTTTTTCCCTCCATTTTTTTCCCCCCTCTAATAATTAAAATCAATGTTTCAGTATTACATATTTGCACATGGCAATTTTCATCTGAAAAGTCAAAATGCCTTCTGCCCAGGTTCTATATCTGAGTTTTGCCATAGATAAATATCTTCTTTCTTCACCCCCTCACCCCCCCTCACTGGTATTATTCTGAAAAAGGAGGAGTAATAAGGAACTATTTTCTGGGATGTGCACATATGTACTTTGATACCCATTTGAAATTCAAACCAAGGTGAATGATGGGAAATGCAAGTGAGAACAGACATATTTTAGCTTTTTGGCACACAGCAAATCTTTAAAGAGTGCATTTACACTTCTTCGAGGAAAGCTTCCAAATCAGAGCCTGCTTCCTCCATGAACTGGAGGGGCAGGAGGTTCAAAAGGACTTTAGCACAATCTTAGGCTGTAAATATTGTGTAATTGCATCAACTCTGCTTTAACCTTTTAGTTCTCACAAATTCCTGATTTGTCTGCTTTTTTTGTGTCCTTTCACATGGCAAGGTGAAATATCTGTTCCCCATTTGTACCCCGCAGGCTGACCTCTGATCTAGACTGCTCACTCGGAATTCAGTTCCGAATGACTAGTGTTCTGTCAGGCAAAATCTACATAATCTGCTGTCAAAGACTGTCAAACAAATGGTTGACTTCATACACCCCATTTCAGTAAAATGATCAAAACAACAGTAAGGGGAAAAAAAATCTTTCCTTGGTCTCAAAAATATGGTACAAAAATTGAGAAAATACCCTGAAAACGAAAGAAACATATGAAAGGTAAAAATTAAATTACTCTTGTGAAGATGCAAATAGCTGCAAAATGCTGAATGTATACTCTTAATTTTACTTCAATTGTGGGAAGAATTTTTCCTATTTCAGAACTGAATTCTGTAAATTTATTTATGTATCTAGATATAAAAAATGCTCTCAGATCCAGACTATAGTGCAATTAAATTTGTGAAGACCTACTAAAGAGTAAGCAATTATATGTGATCCAACAATTGCATGAGAATAATTATTTAAAGTCCAAAGGTCTTTGTTTAGAAATGTCATCAAACCGGTTGATTGGATATAAGCCACCATTAAAAATAAGTTTACATATTAGTTTTTCTCAGGGGAAAAAGAGCAGTTAATACATCCATTTCTAAATGTAATTACATTTCCAGTTCTACCGGTATTTTATAGCATAACTTGTATCTTACTAAATCATTTTCTTTTGTTCTTGTAATAAAGTTCCTTGGAATGCTAAATGAAGAAGCTGTAGGCATGCACCATTTAATCTGTGTCCGCTAGAAATTACATATTTTGCTTTCTAAGTGCTTAACATCCTTTTCATACATGAGGTTGTTTTCTTTTTACTGTCTTCATATGTATAAAAATTTCACTTTATTCTGTCTCTGTGGTTTTGGAGTTTTTTTAATTATTAAACCTTCAGAGATACTTTATGCTTGCCCTGAGAAGCAGCAATTCACTCTGCTAAAGGTAATGCACTATTTTGTCTCATTATAATAAACATCAATGTTTTTACAACTGCAACAGTTCTCCACCAGTATTAGCATATTTTGGCTGAGGTATTGTTTTACTGTGACCTGTATAATAAGTGTCACATTAGCAACACAACAAATCAAACGTTTGTTAATTTCCCTCGCTTTCCCACACAGCTGCTGGTGTTATCGTGTCACCAGATTTTAATTAATATGATAAGTAACACTTGCAAGACAACAGGCTGATTTTTTCCCCCCTGTGTGTATGTCTGTCTCTCTGTGCACACGTGTAGACCAGAAAAGCAGCAAATAAGAGAATTTTGTGGCAATTGCCTTGTTCACATTTAAAGCAACTCAGTATTAAAAGATAATTCTCTTCCAGCTTGCCCTGAGAATTCAGAGGATGAGTCTGAAAATATGTTATAAATGCACTTGATTTGCCCATTCTACTGTTTAGTTTTTTATATTTTTAAGCTTTCATTGCCTGAGATATACGTGGCAGTCTATTTGAATCTGCCTCATTTCTTTTACCCCTATATAAGTAATAATAAATATGTGCCTGACTTACAAAAACCCCAGCAAGTGGGGTTTTTTCAGGTATTGCATCCTTCTAACTGAATTGCTCTAGTACAAGTCAAAAGTGCCATCTATTTGTAACAGCCAGAAATGCACCAGAGGCCACTGCTGGATGGTTGTGTGGGATAACCACATTCCTCCCCTGCATGCTGCCTCCCAGCCCACCCCGGGTTACCAAAAAGGCAAAGAAGAGACAGAAAAGAGTTTGAGGGAATTGGCACGGGAGGTTAAAACCCATTTTTGTTTTAAATGTGTTAAGCACACTATGATCAGCATCTAAAAAGAAACTCCCCACTTCTGTAGAAGTACCAAAGTGGATTTTTAGTCTGCCCTGGGAACTGACTTCAAATTAAACTGGGGAGCTTTCCACATTGCATAGAAGGCAAAGATCTGAGCAGCAATCCATTACAACACATTTTTAATCAACAGCAGCATTAGAGATAGGTGTATATACATAAACCCATAATTTTGTCTTATTATTGTGTAATTATACAAAACACAAATGCATTCTTGTTAAAGATACGGTACACATGAAACTGCAAGTAGCAAGTTAACCTTTCTAGTACAATTTCATCAGACCTAGTGAAATGTCCTGAAGATTTCACCTCGACCACTGCCAAGACCTCCCAGTAAGTGGAAGGATTCTTTTCAACATATATTAAAAACAGGGCCACCCCTTGAAGAATTTTTGACGTCAATTGTGTTCTCTATTTTAAGGGCAATATCGAGCTTCCTACAACCTTCAAGTGGGAAGGTTGAAGAATATAACATATATCAAAATGAAAGGAGAAAACCCTGAGCAGCAGGGATGTGAAAGCAGAAAGTGAGATGGGAATGGGTCTTGCAGAGAAAATTCCCCTGCTGATATCAAAGGAAATAAAAGTGCACACACACACAAAAAAAGACACAGAGCTGCCTTTTATAAGGCCCTGTTATAAACTACTGCTGATATTAGGCTGCTGAATTTTAATTCCCTCCTCCACTAAAATACCCTTTTTCTTTTAACCTACTACTCATTATAGGTTGCAAACTGACAAACTCCCCAGAAGGAGACTGCTGGGAGAAAAAAAAATGCCCTTATAAACTGCCAGAATCTCTGCACCATGCAAACCCCAAGTTGAATCACTTGTGTGCCAGAGAAAAGGAATGGCACCTGGACATTTTATTAGAGAAGAAATAAATGTTACTGAGCATTTCAGAAAATATGTAATGGGCAAAGGGAATGTATGGACTGTGATTAAATACGGGTAGATATTATGACCTTAAACTAGTCCTAAGGAAAAGGAACATCAAAGCTGCACAATGCCCTAGAGAATATTGAAATATATATTCAACCAAGCCTGGCAGGCTTAGTCAGTTGCAAATGAAGTTAATGTGACATTCCCATTCATATCAGGAATAAGATTGCAGTAGAGTGCACAAACAGTAGCACATCTCCCAGAGCAATGCATTTTGCTAGATATCTGGACAACACCTTGGTAAAAGAGTGCTGTCTGTAAGACAAATGTAACACCAGAGGATAAATGGAGATGTAATAATAATAGCCATGTCTTATGTGTTTCAGTAGAATCAATAAGGCTTTTTATTCTGTGCTTAAAGAGCTGTGAAAATGCTGTCCCAACGTGGTCCTGGATACTGACATCTAATCCCTCTGAAGAAGAGATCAGTAAATTGATGTTTCTGTGCATATAAACTAAAACACGCAAGAATACACACATGTAAGGAAAAAAAAAACAAACAAAAAAACACCTGCATACTTGATGCTACTGGGTCTAAAACAGTTTAAATAGATTCAAGATTCTAACTGGGGGAAATCATTTAACATCTTGCAAAAAAATTGAAAGGAATAGTGACCAATTCACTTTAAGCTAAGCAGACAAGACTTACTTCTGTGACTAAAGGAACTAACTAAAATGGGTCTTTTCAAACTTTGCAACTCTCTGAGCCATGCCAGTAACCTACTGAAAGCCAAGTGCCAACAAAATTTCCATAGCTATTTACATAAATCTAAATGCAAATCATACATCCATACAGACATAATACTGTCTCTGTTTGCATTTTTATGCCCTTTGACTGATGAACAACAATTGCTTCTCTTTTGAGTTCTTCAGCAATTAAAAAATCCCTGACAGGAACAAGCCCAGAGTGGTCTAACAGTTGCCCTACCCTTGGACTTCTGGAGACACAGAATATTTGGGGTAGATGCAGTCCTAATTCCAATGAGGGTGCCAGCATGCCCCACAGACCCCAGTCATGTTACGTGTCCAAGAAACATATCTTGGCCCTCAGTGCAGATGGGGAGAGCTAAATCTGCACTTAGAAACCCTTTGACCATACTGAGAAGGCAAAGACTTTGCAAAATAGCCCCCAGAACTAGAGGCTGCCTCCTGCCAGAAGCTGTATGCCATCCCCCTGCAATACTTCCAAAAGTATTCTTCACCAACCTGGCAATATTTACAAACCTCTCAGACAAGTTAATAACGAGAAAGTCTTTTCTGCCCCACATTACAGCTAAATAAATACTGATTGTCCTTTGAGGGAAAAAAAGCTCAGCTGGAGAAGAAAGCTCAGAACACTTGATTAAAGGACATCCTAGGCACAAAACTCTTTCAAGCATGCCAGTCTTAGGCACAATTGTGCTACTAGTTAGGTATCAAGTAGGTGACAGTATCTCGGCTTGAGACAAAAGTTAACAACCATCAGAGATGAGGAACAAGCTCAATCAGCTTACTAAATCCTTGCTTTCCTAAAACACTACACCAGGGCTGTCGAAAAGAGAGAACACAAGGGTAACTCTTTAAACTCTGTGGCATCCAAAAGCTACTCCAGAACAAGAGCTTCGAACCAGTAAGTCATCAGTTTTCCTAACTTGGGTGTAACTACTGCAGTACAACAGAGCTAAAACCGCCCAGGATGTTCTCTATATGGATATAAGTAAGGACACCCCCACTCCATGGAAAACTTTCACATTTATGTTTGTGTCTAAGTTGAAGTGTTTAAACTGGATTTTTATGTGCAGATTTGCCATTCATCTGATAAATGTCTACAAAGAGAGACATCTATGGTCTGTGTGAGTTCAGTTTTGCTCAAATACAAACTCTCATTCAGGAAAAAATGTCAGCCTTAAAATTTTGTTTCCTGAAAATGTTAATTCATACCCTCCCTCTAATTCATACATTTGCGTCAGTTGTCAGCACTGAGCTGGGAAAAATCTCTGCAAAATCATCAAGCAGATCATGATTTTCTCTGAGCCTTGCAGTCAAGCCAACCTTTCAAGAGGCATTTAGAACTGCTCAACAGAAGAAATGACCAGGTGACATACTGAATCGGTGATCTCCTCCCTCACCCGTACAGTTAGTGCTAAGTAAATAAAATAAATTCAAGAAAACATTGTGAGTAATGTGGAGCCGGTTTTGTTTGGTCACTTAAGGTGTTTATGAATTCATGGCAAAATTTTAGGAAATACATATAAATTAAAACCAGTTTTTTGATTGAAAAATTATACACTATTGAATCTAGTGTGTTTTTCTTTAAGAAAGTGACTAGTCTAGTCTGAACACTGCATTATGTGACTTTTGAGAGGTCTGAGGAATCATGTGAGACAGTAAATGATGCAGTAAAATTGTGTTCTTGTGCTTTTTTTGTTAAATTCCTACAAAATTGTACTTGTAATGCAACAATCGCTTTGTCATGAATAGGGCTCTTTGTCATTTGTTAGCTGACCCATCTCTGCTGTTGCAAAAATCAAAAGAGAATTGATTTTGATGAACTGACACGCAGCTTTAGGGTAACACAGCCACTAGATGAACAAAAAGCCAGCTTCACCACCAGTAGGCAAATCAATACTGTACCTGTGTCAGGTATACGTGATTATAACAAAAGAAGTAGAAAAAAAATCCAAAACTACACTTCTCTTAAAATCTGAGACCTTCATTTGGTCTTGTATTTATCTGGGAGTTTGCTGGTCTTCTCGTCAAGCAATTTTTATGTCTTAAAAGAGGAGGACCCTACCTACAACCATGCACATATATTCATATGTATGTTTGGTCAAGAAATCTTGAAGACATAAACCACACCTTTAACCCTGAATGTTTCACTCTCCTATAAACAACACACATGAGTAAGCAGAGAATAACATTTCCCTATTTAAACTGATGATAATAATAATAATAAAATTACCATTCATTATACAAACCATTCAAGTCAGTGCAGGAGAGCAAATGGGAAAAAATAAAAGACCATTACATCATATGTGATTCCTATCTTTTCTTCTAATTTTAGTGATTGCATTTAGACTGGACATCTCATTAATCCCTGCATCTTTTATTTCTGCAAATGTAAAGTTCAGGAAGCAAGTGGCCATGAGGCTTGCTCCTAACCCATCTGTCAGGTTTGTCTCTCATTTGAAATAGAAGTGGCAACATTAACCATCAAGTCTAGGTAGAGTGGTTGATTGTATGTTAAGCACCAGTTATGATGTACTGATACATGTCATCTTCTAGAGCATAATTTTTGATTGTATCACTATGATATCCATATTCTGTATCAGATAGACATAGTTTAAACACTTCTAGGAAAATGTCCCTGGTGCCAGTGTAAAGAAAAAAAAAACACTCTCAGAATAGTTTGTAATGTATAAACAGATAATTAGAAAAACAAACCAAAAATTAACCATATTTTCATTACGGCAGCATTGAGGGAGAGCTCTCTAACAGATGCTGCTGTCAAAGGGGAGTCAGTTCTACAGTCTTTATTCACCTGAAATACCTTCACTTACAATAAAGGAAGGAATCAATTGAACAAAGGCTTTTGCATTGGGTTGGGAAGACTCACTATAGTCCATTCACTTGTCTGCTACACTGTCTTTCAGGGAAAAAAAACAAACTTACCATAGTTCCCACCACTTTGTGCTCTTTGTGCATCCTGAATCATATTAAGGGATATCCAGGAATAGGCGTATCTAGGGAGCTGGGGTTGTTTATCCTGGAGAAGAGGCAGTTCTGAGGAGACCTTATCAATCCTCTACAACCCTCTGAAAGGAGACTGTAGCCAGTCGGGGCTCAGCCTTTTCTTCCAGGCAGCTGATGACAGGATGAGAGGACACAGTCTTAAGCAGCACCAGGGGAGGTTTAGGCTGGACATCAGGAAAAATTCCTTCATGGAAAGGTATATTAAGCATTGGAATGGGCTGCCCAGGGAGGTGGTTACCATTCCTGGCAGTGTTCAAGAAATGACTGGATGTGGCACTTAGTGCCATGGTCCAGTTGACAAGGTAATGATCAGTCAAAGAACAGACTCAATGATCTCAGAGGTTTTTTCCATCCTAAATGATTCTGTGATATGTGGAAATAAAAACTTTATTTAATAAAATTATGTAGCAAGAAAGTTTTTCCCACATTTCATTAATGGGATATTCCTAATTTTTATTTCACAAATCCAAAAATAGACATATTCATAACGATCCAATTTACTTTTTTAAATTTTCCATAAATCAGTTACCTATTTGTTCTTAGATGTGTTCATTTGTGTCTTGTGAATGTTAATGATATACATGTATTAGTATGCTGTCATGTGAAAAACCTTGATATATTGGTGTCTAAAAACTCGATAGCATGCATGAGAATGAGTAGCAGTTAATTGTATTCATAGTTTGTAAGAAAGGCTCTCAAACACATCACAAAAGCTCTAACACACATTATTTCTGGTTTGTTATTTAACAGGGGCTTGTTATTATTTATTATTATTTAACATAGGCTTGTTAAAGGTCTCTTCAGTTATATAGGTCTGTTCTTACTCCTTGGGAATGCTTCACATATTTTCATATGTAAACTAACATCATCTAATGTAAATCATATAATCTAATTGTGTATTTATCTGAAAGACCAGAATTGCCCTAAAGCATTTGTTTTATTCTCTCAGAACTATGAAATGTGAAATGCCTTTAAAGAATTATCTTGTTATGGAATATTTGCCAAAGAGACTGGACCCCAATTCCTTTTCTTTTCATACCCAGCACTGAATTTCTTTTATGCTTCTATTAAAAATACTCTTGGGTAAATTTGACACAAAAAGCTGTGATTAAGTAATATTATAATGGTGACAGAAACAGAGAAATCAACAGTTAAAGCTCCCATTAATGTATTCACCTGCTTCACAAAGGTATGTTATTTTATATATCAATGAAATATGTGTGACAAAGCAGAATATGTTTTCCTTGAATTTTTTAACCTGTGGTTGTTTGAGATATTTACACATCCCTCTGCTGCAAATCAGTTGAAAACTAAAAGTAATAAAAGTTGTATCCAGACCCAATTTTGCTCTGAACAAGCCTGCTTGCAGAAAAAAATTAAATTTCTGTGATGCTTTTGGTGAGCCCTAAATGCTACACAGTACTTTAGGTATGATGGAACCTCACACAAGGACATATTTAACTTCATAATGTTGGTGTTTTACAGGGAGACTCTGTATAAAATTTGTCCGATCTTGCCATTTGTTGAGCAGCCGGAATTATAAATAAATAAATAAATAAATAAATATTAATTGCAGCTGCAGGAAACTGTCTCAGCAGATGTCAAGCTGGATGATGAATGGTGCCTAAGAAATGGCAGTCTTCGGTACCAGCTTGGAGTAAAGTTGGATAGAGATACTTCAACTATACTTTCTGTCAGAAATGTCGGGAGTAAGGGAGCAGTGTTCCAGTGCACTCCCACACAGCTCTGAAGATAGGGGCTGATGCAGCATTAAATGAGTGGTAAATAATAGTCATGTAAAGGACATGAGGGGCAGTTTCATAGCTTCCCAAATGCTAAAAACAAAGCAAAGCAAACAAAAAAAACCTGCCCTGGACCTTAGATCAAGTGAAATACATGAATGATACATTTCAGGGAATTAGATTCTAAAAATGGATATTAGAGTTGTTGAAAGGATAAGTCTACTAAATAAAATGCAATTTTATTCACTGATAAACGTCTATAAACTTATGTAAAGAAACTGCCATTAAAACCTTTACTGGACACCATGAGTTTTAAAAGAAAAGTTTTGTTGTAGACAGAGTATATGACTGTAACATACTTGCATGTGAGCTGCTGTCCTGTTGTACATCACCTCTGTTAAAGAAGCTTCCCATTTCTAAATAAACAAGCAAACAAACAAACAAAGGTGCCGGTGCCAGGGAGAAATCCCTGTTCTTCAAGTAATAATTGTAAAATTGCCATTTCCTGCTTTCATGACTCGTGATGTAACTGTTAATACCTGGAATGGCTCCTTAAGAGCATTTGATGTTTCCTTTAGCCCTTTAGCACCAAAGCTTTTACCCAGTTCTAGTTTATATGTGGTTTTGTATTGTTCTCTGTCCCCTGTGAACTGCACCCTGTCTTAAAAGGGAAACTATTAACTCAGAGAGGTCTTGGGTTCACTTGCACAGCCTATTCTGCCCTAAAGCTAAAGAAGGATCATTTACAAGGGCATGTAGTGATAAGACAAGGGGGCATGACTTCAAACTGAGAGAGAATAGGTTCAGATTAGATATTAGGAAGTAACTCTTTACTGTGAAGGTGGAACACTGGAACAGGTTCCCCAGACAAGCTGTGGATGCCCCATTCCTGGAGGTGTTCAAGGTCAGGCTGGATGGGGTTTGAGCAATCTGGTTTAGTGGAAGGTGTCCCTGCAGGTGGGTTAGAACCAGATAATGTTTAAGATCCCTTCCAAAGTAAACCATTCTGTGGTTCTGTGAAGGACATGAGCTGTGGAAAACCTTTCAATGCTCTTAGATTATAGAGTTTATCCTTGAGGGTGGCTGTAAGATTGACAATTGACACCCATTTATTTAGATTTAAAACAGAAGAGCACAACTCCCACTGCCTTTCTGGGTATCAGGCTGTCAACATATTGGACAATAAAGAGGGTAGGAAGGGCTAGTCCTAGAGGTTGAAAGCAGCTTGTTCTGTGGGTCTGCTTAAACCCTCTATTTATGATCAGATTGTTCAGTGCCTTGCATTGGACAGACTGGCAGCCCTAGCTTGGGAAATGGGAGAAGATAAACTCAGTACTGCTCTGCAGCTCTGGGATGAGCAGAGACTAGATCCAGAAGGAACTTATTCCCACCTTCCAAGACAAAGCTGCAGAGGAAAAATGAAATTTTATTGTAATCAGTAGGCACTAGAGGAAAATCAATTAAAAAGACTAGGTAAAACAGTTCTTTAACTGGTCTGGATGCAACCAAGCTATCTACCTGAATGGAGACCCACACTCACTGGCTTGGAATCTCTCTTGAGTCAAAGAGGGAAGGTCAAGTTTCCTACTTGCTCAGTCAAAAGTTCTTTTGCAGGGAATTGGGGCTGTTGTAATTTCATTCCATTCTGAATAGCCCAGGAGATCAGACCACACTCAAGTCTGGAACTGCCTTTTAAATACCTGCAAAGGAAGAGAGGTGTTTGCATGCCAAGGCACAAAAATACTGTATTTAACTCAACTTTTCATATTGCAAGCCATATGGCAGAAATCAAGTTTTTATTCAAAAGTAGACAAAAGAGTTTATTAAAGACAGTATAACTAGGGTAACTGAAGCTTTTGGCTTAGATAATACTTAAGATTTCTTCAAAAATTACTCAATAAGTTCTAAATCGAGATACTCTGAATACAGTAGTCTAAGATATGACTTGATATGATACTTCTGAAAAATTCTCAAAAATCACAACTTTCCTGCCAAAGACTATCTGTCAAAAGACTAGATATAATTGAACACAATTTATGCCCTCACATCACAGCATGTTAATTTTTGAACATGAGGTGTTAGTCTTTGCAGTGAAGAAAAACTAAATACTAGGCTGCACGAAGAAGAGGACAACCCACAGGCCAAGGGAGGTGGTCTGTCCCTTCTACTCAGCGCAGGTGAGACCACATCTGTGGCAGAAGAATGACATTGACATAACTGGAGCAATTCCAGCACAGAGACACCAAGATGGTCACTTGGCTGGGGCACTTGATGTACAAGGGACACTAAAGGACCCAGCTTGCTTGACTTTAAGATGACAAAGATAAGGGGAGAAGGGGAGGCCCTATTGCTATCTACACCTCCCTAGTGGGAGGTTATAGAGCACATGGAGCTAGACTGTTCTCAGAGATGCACAGTGGTAAATCAAGAGGGAATGCAAGCTGAAATATGAGACTTTCTGATTTCCTGTGAATTAGGAAATTTTATTTTTTACTATTCAGCAATTATAACATTTAGGCACAAGAGTGCAAGGTTGTGCTTCTGCCCCCAGCTTATGCGTCTGCCAGCGAGGTGGCCTGATAAACAGACACCAAAGCCGTAAACTTATCCCAAAGAAAACATGATGTTGATGCTGGTACACAAGACATAAACCATCAAGTTTTTCTGAATAACAGAAAACACTTGTGGAGCCACAGGTCTACAGAAATACATGAAATTTAACTGCTTATTTATTTGTTTGTTTGTTTATTTTCTTAATTCCTAGAACAAATACGCAAAAAGAGACAAAGCATTCTTTTAGCTAACTGGGAAGAGCAATACGAAAACCTGTGCCCAGACAGACTTCCAGCAATTCTGCCTGTTGTCAGCAGAAAAGAAAGGCCATGAAACCTAAGATGGCCAAGTTATATGTGTTTTTGCAAGTAACAAGGTAAACTATAAATTTAAAATGGGAAAGGAAAATGAAGAGAGAAGCATAAGCAGAAAGATAATTAGAGTATTTTTAAAAGCCATGGGAAGAGGAGGTGGGGAGGTGAATATTCCTGGCTTTGCAAGTGAACTCTGTGTCCAAGAGCAACATTACTTCCAAGAGCAGGAGGGAACAGAAAGAGCTGCACACTGCGCAGTATTGGGTTGCTTGTGCTGTGAAGGGAAGATGCTGCTGCCCCTGGGAACAAAGCAACAAGAGCTGCCCTCTGCTGCACTCTAGCATACCTTTCTTGCCATCGGTGTCCTATGGTTTCCTTTCAAATCACCAGTATAGTCCTGAGAGCTACAGAGGGTCATGACTCCTTCAGAATATGACTGCAAGTATTTTAAGACAGTCTCCAAATATTGAAAAAATATTTTGCCCTCATATAATTGTGCTATACACATTTTTCTACTTAGCAAGTGCACACTGGATTTTTTTTTTTTGTCCCTTTCTCACTACAGTCACCCAGATACTAAATTTTTCTCCCTGCTGAGTGGAACAATGAGAATTTTTTTACCATTACTTCAAATGTTTTTCACAAGCTTGATTCAAAAAAGGATAATTCCCTACTATATTTTTGGTCTGATTATCAGATGATGACGGACAATAGATTGATAAGAGTCACTCAAGAAGATGCAAGCTCTTGTATATAACAGCCACTGCAATTATCAGACACTACTAAACTATTATTGATCCTGTTCACATTGGGTGATAACTGAGCATTTTCCACTTATTTAAAGTGCTGCGCCAGAAAGTGACAGACTCCCATCAATAAAAAGCAGTAGACGAATTTCTTCAAACACGGTTCAATAAACAATAACGCATATAGATGGTCTATAGTTCCTTAATGTCAGTGAAACAACTAACTGTGGCATAAATGCACTATCCAGTTGTTGCTAAATGGTTGATTATAATAAAACAGGAACCTCCACAAGGTCATTTAATATGTAACCCAAGTATCACTGGCAGAACAACCACAACCCTCCAGGAAAAAAAAGGGCTGTTGCCTCATACAGTTTCAATAATATCAAGAAGAAAAAAACTCCTGTCTAGATCAAAAAAAAAGTGGACTTCTCCCTATAACATCGTGGGGCAGATCTCATTGTCTTAATCACAGAAGCAAGGTTTCTCATATATAATTGCATTATTTCAAAGGTATGTAAAGCTGTGTTTAATATTAGACTGGTACATTTTGATAGAACTATAATCATAGGAAAAGTGGTCCTTATCAGTGAAATTCATATTACTTTCATTTTGTTCTCTTTAATACTGGGGACATACAGGACGTGATCTGATATAGAGTGTATTATATTTCTCAAGCAGGGCCAGTAGCAAGGCAGCAGTGGACTACATGTAAAACTGGCTATTAAGGATATTAACTAGTAATTGCTTAGAGTAATCTCTCTAAATAATCAGTAATTAAAAAAATAAATAAAACGGCTGACCATTGTGATTTAAACTGAGATTAAAATTGACCAAAAAAGTCAATTGGAATAGTTTTAATTATTTATGGTGCTGTATTTTCCTTCAACAGAAATGTTTTATATTTTACTGTGGACAAAATAGATAATTTGTAGCTACAATGGCACCTCTTTTGTCAGTTGAACAAGTGATGCACAGTATTTTGGGTCAAAATATATCCTTTCTTGATTCAAATATACCATTAACAAGCCAGTTTTCTTTGAATCCTCTGCCATCACACCAGCAAGATCCATCAGCAATATGTATAGAGTCTGAATGAGCAGATTTGGTGAAAGACCCAGCTACCTTCTCAGCAACTTTTAGAGATAAATTTTTGCAGTTTATGCCCAAGGGCAGGGACATAGCGTACAGATTATGTGTTTGCCAGACGGCAGCTGATGATTCATGCTAGCATGAGTCTCAGCTTGGCCTCGGTGAGGCCCACCAACATGGGAAGTAGTCTTCAAAGAACGACTGCAAGTCATCAGGAGTCAGCTCCTGCTCCTCTTATCCATGGAAAGGCAAGGCAGAGGCAACAGGAGGAGGACATTAGACACAAGTTAATAATACATTTTAGAATAGCATGAGTACTGGATTGAAAATCAGTGCAATAAATACACAGTTTGTTACCAAAGAAGACTATTTATACTGGTGCAATTTTAAGAAATATAACTATGGCATCAGTGAAAGTTTGTTACAGCACTATGAGCTGCATGCGGTGAAGAACCAGGGAACAGAATTATGAGCCTAAAAAGACTGAAGGTGCTTATAATGAAATCTAAGCATATCAAATTAATTGGGATCTCGACACTTTCATTTGGGCAGTGTGTATTTCTGCCACTGTAAATTTGATGGGGAAAGCAGAATACTTTTGTTGCACTATTCACTAACAGCTGGTCACAGAGTCATTCTTATATAAAACTGAAAAACACTTTTCAGACATTAACAAATGTTGATATTTCTATTTTGCACTGAGAAGGCTAAAAAGCTGATTTCCGAAGTTATTTTCTCACGATTTAATTTCTCTGACCAGCTAGGGAAGGGGTCCATTATTTTGAACTCAGTGATATCACACTAACATCAGACTAAACCATGCAGCACTAAATTAGATCCTAGGACTTCAAATCTGTAAAATTCATCAACATAGCCTACAACAAGCATCTAAATAGCACAAACCAGATTTTTTTTTTTAAAAATTATAATAATGTAAACGGTAGGATCTCTCATACACATACTTATTGGGTTTTAAGCCTTCAAAATCCAGTTGGGTTTGTTTTTCAAATTCCTCAACCAAACATGATTAGTTTTCTTTTGCTTTTCTCATAATAAATACTATTTCTTATTCTGTATCCATCTTTCTGTGTTATTTTAAGGCAGGCTGAGACTCTCCAATATTTATTTTCTGAAGCTAGAACTTTAGGTAGAACACTAGGTGGGATGGGGCTTTCATAATGCTCCTGAGGGCAGCAGTGCCAGAGCTGGTGCTGCCCCACAGCCCTCACTGCTGGAGTGCCCCACTTCAGGCTACTAAGGAGGTCCACCATTGCACAAGTAAATCAAAGGTCTGACCCAACTGCTTTTCGATGCCAGTTGGAAAGAAATGAGATATCTGTAAACTTATTTCATCAATGCCTTGGACTTAGATAATTTTTAATGTCCCTTCCAACACAAAACATTATATGATTTTATAAGCATTAAAAAGCATTTAATAACAGAAGCTGGAATTGTACTTATTAACTCTGTTTTATCAATTAAAAGAAAATACTTAGGCCCCTTTTGTTTGTGGGGCTTTTTTTCTTTTTTTTTCCCTTTCTCCCCTCATCCTCATGTTTATTTGTAATAAAATTTTTAGAGAATAAGAAGAAGGGAATTAAAAAAAAACAAAACAAAACACCAATTAATCATAAGGATGAGGAGGATTTTCCTTGAGCACTGCAATGTGTTAACCTGGTGTCCTTGCACTTAATGAAAAATAGAACAGTAGACAAAACAAAATGTTCCAAACACTGACCCAATTCACCCACTTCAGTTTATCTTCCAAATCTTTTTGGAGGCACACTTTGCTGGATAGTCTCTGAGATGTACACTGAAAAAAAAACTTCTTCATAGTATCTCAGAATGGCAGCAACTGTAAGATCCTGGAGGATTTGGGGACTTCATTGGCTGAAGTTCACTGCAGATGCAGCGCACATCTCTCACTGCAGAACTGCACAAATAAGGAAGTGACAAAATCCTACCAAAAGCATCTCAAAAGTAAAGGGCACAACCAAACAAAGTTAGGCTTATAAACAGAACTGCAATACCCTTAACTTTAAATACAAACACAGCTTCTGATCATCCGGCAGCAAGGCACAGAAATGCAAGAGGAACTAGTGAGTGAACAAAGAGAGACTTGACATTCGCTTCCTCTTAACACAGACGCAGAAGACGAGAAGCTGCAGTTCAGTATTACACAATTATGTGGCTCATTCATTAGTACCACATCATTGACTACACCATGAAAGAAATGACAAATTAGCAATTTCACAGGACTAGCATAATACTATCATTTGTATCACAAAGTCAGCAAAATCTAACCTCCAATAATTCAGCTCACCATTCTAACCCAGGGCAGGCCATCAATACGGTTTTATGTGGCTTGTACTAATCACTAAAGTCAGATAATATGCAAGGTTAATGGTTGCAGACAGTCTGGGGAAATATCCAAGATCTGATAAGGAAACCCCACATTATTGCTGTTCTATGTGTGTATATCCCAATCAAGAATAGGCAAAGGAAGGAAATCAATGCTTAAGGCAGTTATAATACATCTCTTGGTGTAACATATAAATTGGCCCTTCATTGCCCATTCACATTTCAGTTAATAAATAGTTCAGACATAGGACACATGGATAGTGAAGAAGTGTAACCATTGTATGTTTGTCTCCTGTACTTTAGATTTATGCTGTCTTAGTACAACAGACTCTATCCAGTGTTTTTCAATTACTTCACTAGCCCTTTAAAGAAAATAAGAAGTGATGCTTAATCCTGATCGGTACTTTGTTATATAGTCCACCACCTGAAAGGAACTTGATGCATTTTTCCTCATTTAAACAGATAATCAACCAGGATATTCTCGTTCTAATCATACCCCACCACTGCTTAGAGTCACAAATATATATTTCATCTCCATCGCCAATAATGAAAATTCCTTTTTTCAGTACTAGTTATAGCAGACTAGTTGTTGATTTTCTTTTATATTTGGCACTGAGCTATCCAAGGATACTCTATAGTAATTTGCAGAATGAGACTGACCTCAATACATTCGTGCATATATTTTAATGTAACATTGCTCACAAAATATAAATTCACATAATTTCAATCCATAACTGTCTAGTGTTCCTAAAATGCCAAACCCCACACTCAAACTTTTTTTCCCTTCTAATGTAATTACATCACTTCACTCTCTGCAAACCAAAACCAGGCAGGCAGTGTATTTAATTCATAACCGTACCACTAAACGCAAATGTAAAATTGGCAGCTTTGATGTTGCAGCATTAAATATAGCTTATCTCACCAGTGACAGTGAGAAACAGGCACTCTCTTAGGACTGTGAGTTATGACAGTCTCTCCAATGAGTGAAAAATCATCCCTGTACAGCTGTCACTGATGAGATTTTCCTTTTCTTTTTCTTATGGCATGTGAGTACTTCAGCATAGTTGGAGCCTCCGTGCTGGTGGCAAAAATGGAGACTGCTTTGATGCAATGAAGTGTGCCCTTTTGTTCTGCACAGTTTTCTTTGCCATATTAAAAAAAAAAAACAAAAAAACAACAAAACAAAACACCAAACCAGAACCAAAACCAAACAAACCAACTGTTTCTTAACAAAGAAAAAAAAAATTGTTGGATACAGTAACTAGCTGGTATTAAACTAATGTATTGTTTGAAGAAAGGATTAGAAAATGATAAGAACACAAAACCAAGGATTAAGAGATATCTCCAGTGCTCACATCATTCAGAGAATGACTTCTTTTTGCAGATGTGCATAGGTGCCCCTTTACTCACTTCAACATAAGTAATACACAGTGTTGTTCTTTAAGGATAGCAGCATAGTACCAAAGAGCTTCAGTGACAACCGAGCACACTGTGTAAACTAACTCAGTACAAAATGTCTTTCCAAAAAGTTTGTAGTCTGATAACAATTGTACTCAACTGATGTCTGGTGCAGAGAAGAGTGCAGATCAGTAAGAAGTACTTCTAAATTCCGGGAAGTGAGGCTTTTCTCATTATACCATTGTGAATCAGAGACACCTCTGTCTTTCAAAATACTCTTGGAAGTTTCAGTCACAGCAGTGTTAGATGAACACTGGGTGATTAATACTTGTAAAAAAGGGAGTCCTAACGTGTCATACCTGCTTAATTTACCTGCTTCTGTCTAACTACGTGGCATTACATGCCTATAATCCTTTTCCAGTCTTTGTATGGGCAATGGATATTGCAGGAGGACTGATGGTCAAAGGACACAGGAAGACACAGTGCAGTCCCCTCTTCCACGAGAGAAGAGTGCAAGATCCAGACTCAGTGGGCTGCACTCAGGCTAAAAGGACAGGGAAGTGGCTGCAAAGGTCTTTGTGACCAAATTTATTGTTGCTTCACCTGTTCACTATGTATATTTAAATTACTTGAATATGAGTTTATTTAACAAAAAACATTTGGAGGCACTTTTAATCACAGATCGACATATCATCCTCTCCTTTCCCCCCTCCAAAATTAGTTTCCTGGGAGATAGCATGTAAGTTTAGGGCCTCATGTTCACATCCGAGGGAAATCAAAGGGATGGAGTGGTGACACTTCAGCGTTCAAGCCTCAGAAGTTTGGGGTTTTTTTTCAGAAGGCAATCAAACTACTTATTTCAGGTCTGCACTCTAGAAGGAAACAAAAACTGTATCTCATATGCATCACCTATTCTGCAAGGGTGATACTGTCCTGTGACTGCCCATAACCCATTTGTAAATAACTGTGCAAGAACAGCCTGTGCAGCTTTGCTTCCTCCTGCTTGTACTTTCTAGCAAACACATTCCAGTAACACTAATTGCTTGATGGCTAAATATACAGCAAAGTCTTCTTTAGCCCCAATTTTGATGCCCCCTCCGTCATGACTGCTCTTTCCCTGCTCTTACCATCCATCATGTCCCCAGCTTTCCCTTTGCTCAGGGCACTTCTAAGTGAAACCTTCTGCTGCCCTCAGCTTCTCTCTTACCTTGATCTAGTGCTTCTCAGGAAATCCATAGGTCCATCTACTACATCCACTATTTTTTATTTGATAGCAGGATGAGGAAGTCTGTTGACTCTAACAGGCAATTGCCCTAAATGTGTGATTTTTTTCAAGTAATTTTTCTTTTGTGCTTTTTACAATTTTTTATGGTTAGGTTGAACCTGGCATGAATGACCACAAAGCAACCCCAATGACCTTTTTCAAGTTTTTCCTCAAAATGCCCATCCAAAAATAGAGTACCAGTGGCCTATGGGTACAGACGTAAAATATGTCCAAAATACTGTCCGTGCTTTTATGCATTCTCTTCATGTACTCTCTGTGCATATAACACCTCTTGTGTTTTACCTAGGAGAAAAATAAGGGGAAATTTAAATTTTTTTTGTTCTAAGTTATTCTAGGACCTTTTATAATGGCTCATTTCAAAACTGATGAGCTGGCTTGGAGGTCTGGGGATTTCCACTTCAAAATACTTCATTAACTGGAGGAAAGTTCCTTGAATTACAACTTTCTAAGAGTCTTCAAAAGAGAAGTCTAACAAACATTCATCCCTCTTTTTTCTAGCTAGAAAATCAGGACAGGTGAAAACTTTTTACTGAATTCCAATAATGGGGGATTCATATCAGGATCAAAGGTAATCATTGCCAAATTTGGACAATGTGGTCTTTCTGTGGAACCTACCCATCTCCTGCTATCTCTTGCATCTTCATGGTCTGGCACAGTCAAAGCTGTCTCTTTCAGGAGCAGAAGCTCTGCAGCAACTTGCAGCAGCTCTCTGGTAAAAAAACTACCCTCAGAATTGCTCACTTATTAAAGCAAGCAAGCTAAAATTGAATCCTAGACCTCCCATCATACTGAAAAAGCAGCCAGGTTTCAAGGGACAAAGAATAATAATACTGTCATTCTTAAAAATACAAGAGAGAATTGACCATAAATTTTTCCTTCTCTCACTCAGAAAGAGAATGCTGCAGTCCTAGATTAACACTATCTGAAGAGAAACAAGTATGCAGAGCATCAGCAGTAAGGCCTGGAGACCTCAAACAAGATGAATTCACTCTGAACCCTTTTGTCACCATTGTGCAAAAAAACTGTAAGGGCAGTACAAGATAGCAAGGCATGAGGCAGCTGGTGTAGTGACTAGAAGAAATCTGAGCCAAAGAAGCAAGGCCAAGGTGACAAAATATTTACCATGGTTTTAAACTCCCATTAAGTATTTATTTGCACATAAGATGGAGCTTTTATGTAATTCTCAGCCATACCTTGGTCCCATGGAGATAGATTTCTTGTTGATCACAACACAAGATTCAGCCTCAGCAAGACCCAAAAATGAGTTCTGATTAACAAAAGAGATTCCCCAAACAGAATGCATAAAGACTACGCATACTGGAACTCCCAAAGGCTAGATGATTTATTTGAGTACTAATAAGAGGACCATCTCTCCAATGTCAATATCTTTCAGTGTTTTTTATGTTTTAGCAAGGACATTTGAGGACTAAAATAAGCTCTATTTTTTTTTAATACATAAAACAGGGATAAGTTTCATAGTTCAACAGGACTAGAATTTTTCTGCAAATGAGCAAGAGCTCATTGTGCAAAATACTGACACCTTCTTTAAGGATAAATGAATAATAACTCCCTTCAAAATCCTGAAAATAAATGTTTTGCATTGTTTCTCTCAATGCAAAAAGAAAAGGATGCAAGGGTTGAAAGAACAATTAAAAGATAAGGACAGAAAATTGTCCAGCAAGTTCATTGCAACAGCTAATTGCAGCTGTTTTAAGGTAGCCTTTTCAATTCTACTACTAACAGTAGTTCTTTTTCAACTCATATTAATGCAACAATGCTTAATTGCTTTCTCTTGATCTCAGGGATACTGGATTAGGTCATTATGTAGCTATGTTCTATCTTTATTTCATTCATATTATAGCTCATAAATCATACTTTCACAAAGTATGCATTTACAGCAAGAATCTGATTCCACTTTATTTCCCTTTTTTTTTTGAAAGACAAAATTATGATGGTTGGGTTGGCTTTTAACACCCTTTCCTTCATTTGTTTTGCTAAGCAAGTGGATAGATTGCAAGAACAATTTTTGAAATATTACTTGAATAATGCATTTCTGAAGATGTCTTCCTGAATCTGAAGACAATCTGAAACACCAGTTCTCAGATGCAGGTTACCTCATTCACTGCAACAACTGATAACTCTGGGACTAATCACAGAGCTGTGTCTGTCACTGTTGTTAATTACACCACCACTAATCAAGACTTAAAAACAGAAGCCTTGTCAGGGCTGGTGCACAATCCTCAGGGCCACAAGAAGCTAACCAAGTAGAAACAGATGTAAAGTTCAGAGGAATAAGTTTGGAGACCATAACACTTAGAATTATGGGGAATTGTCTCAGAAAACATCATCTCATACTAGAACATGACACAAAGAAGATATATTGGGAGAGGCAGTGAATTCCTTGGGAGGGGAAATCTTCTACCATTAGAGTTCGTGGCAAAACATTGATGTGAACAGAACCAGTGCTTCAAACTAATCTCTTCTCTTGCCCAAAGTAGTTACACATGGGACATGTTGGAAAGAATAAGTCTCAATCTAAAAAGGAGCTGGTACATGGCAACTCT
Organism: Platysteira castanea; assembly: GCA_013397175.1. Lineage (NCBI taxonomy): Eukaryota > Metazoa > Chordata > Aves > Passeriformes > Platysteira > Platysteira castanea. The sequence goes on from VYXC01011387.1 coordinate 214,245, forward strand.
ATATCCTCTTTGTCATTTTTTTTTTTATGTATGTATTCTGTTAATTAGATTAAAAACATTACTAATAACAATACAGTGAAAATAGCATCTAGGAATTATTTGCTGCTTAGACATACAGTAAAAACTTTCAAACTAAAGGAGTTGGGCTTCTTAATTTCATATTACATTATCAGAGCTGTTTCTGACGGGAAAAAGATTTAAATTAAATGAATTGAAATTAAATGAAATTTGCCCAATTCTAAGCTTCTCCCATTAGAATTTTTCTTTCTCTTTTTATTTTCATTTTATTGTTTTTCTTTCTATCCCTTTTATTCTTTTCTTCTCATAACCTTCTTCAATTATTAAAGTAAATTTGTTCTGTTTTTCACTGGTCAACAGCTCTATGCAGAGGGTAAGATGAGCAAAGAGATTGATCTTGAATTGGTCAGTAGACAGGACATGGGCCAAACAAACACTGGTCAGACTCCTACAGCAAAAGTCCTACATTTATAATGTTTATTACATGCTCTAAGGAACTCTTCAGTGTTATTGTCCTCACTGATGAAAGGTTTATGAGAAGGCACTGGGAGTAACCCTGGATGTCTTCAAGTTTCAGCTTTGAATAAAAGGATTGGGACAGTTTGAGTTCTGAATGGGCACCCTGAAAATACAGTATAAACATAAAAACAAGGTGTATAAACCTGTGGCAATGGCCAGGTCCAAAGTGAGTAATTTTATTACGGAAAACCCAAACAAATTACCAAACAATATTAACCACTGAAGCATTGCCGACCATGCTCTGAATGAGTGGAGGAAGCTTCCTACTCAGCAATGGGAGTGTAGGGCTAGATGGGTCTTTAGCAGAAGCTCCTAAAGTTTGCCTCTGATGTTGGTGGCTGGATAATGGTTAACCTTTTTTTTAACCTTTTTTTTTTTTTTTGAAAGCCTATCATTAGTACCTCTCCTACCCCAAATTTTCTATGGAAGCAATGGGGACCAAACATAGCTGATTGGGAACTTGGAAAAAATGTGTAAAGAGGTTTTGATTGTAAGTGTCAAGAGTGAAAATTATAGCTGTCTGCTCCTGGAAACCAAGTGCTTTGACACAGAGGAGTAGCTGAGTGAATATACAACCTCAGCTGTAGCTTCCCTATTCAAGGCTGTATCATCTTTCCAGAACCTTCTGCCATAAAGTACAGCACTGTTTCTTGGAGGGGAATATTTTGTATGAAGTTACACAGCACATGGAGTTTGCTGTTCAACCTGATAACTGATGTGAGCCAGAACCTACATATTCCTGGGAAATTATTTTTGTTGCCTTATGTGGGGTCTGTCCATCCCAAATTGCACTCCTAAAAAAGGAATTCAATTAGTAGTAAGCTTACCTATCACTTTTCAGCTGACCATGTAAATAGCCTGCAAAATAGTAAAAAAGGCAGGTAGTAATTCAGTGGGATAATAGCTCAGGGAAAAAATATGCTATTAGCCCTGCTGGACTCCAGACAGCAAACAGCCCTTTCCACTCATAAAACCAGGAATAGATCTGCTGCACAGCAAGAAATCAGCTGGGTTCGGCAGCATGTGTCAAGGCAGGGAGGGAGCGAACCTGTTCTTGTGAGACAAAGGGCTACACTCTGTGAGATAAACAACAGTAAGGCAGCATGATCAATGAATATTTAAAAATAACCGTATTAAAGAAATTCAGAGGGGAAGAAAATATTCAAACAACCTAAGTAGAACCTCACTGAAAAATAAAATAAAATACTCCTGCCATACTCATGCCAAAACATTGAATCTGCTTCCTTGGAGTCACACTTTGTGTTCCTCCTACTGTTTCAAGGAAGCCAATATATGAAACAAGGGACAGAAATGTAACCTTTGCCTGCTCACCCCAGGCTGGTACTGGAAGTTGGGAAGCAGGGTGTGGGTAACCACTGCTGACATTCACCTATCCCTACATCTGGGAAAGTGCCAAGGAGCAGGACAGATGTTCTTAACTAAAACATGTCAGTTATTTTGCTACTTTGAGTCCTTTTTAACTATGAAACAACAGACTAAGGATTTGTGTTACTTCAAGCCAGCATGAGATTCCCTGTGCCTAGCCCATTTTCGTGTTCACCATGTTGAGTATCATCATGAAATGTTGGAGCTGGAGCCAAAGGAATAGTTGCCTGCACAAAATTTTTTTCTGTGTCCTTCAGCACGTCCTTTTACCCACCTTTGCCCACCCACCTCATCTCCCATGCTCACCTCATCTCTAAAACAGAGATAACATGACTTACTCGCTACTCCACAGCTGCATCAATGGCTGTGTGGCAGCTGGGGATCCTCAGGTAGTCTGGCACGGACACCCCAAGAAGGATGATTGGAAAGCAATGGACTGTCTGCATTTCCTGGTGCCAAGGGAAATGGCGTAGCTGCAGGCAGCAGGTCACCACGCAATTATTAAATCAACAGCTGATTTCTAGTAAACCAGACTATTTATCAGTGTTAAGGTCCTGATGTTAAAGTCCCAGTGCAAGAAACTGTTTGATGTGTTTCACGGAACACTGAAGTATAGCACAGACTCTTCTCCTGACAGATTTGTTTTACTTATCTATGTCTTAAAATTACAGTTTTTCAAAGCTCACATACATACGATCTAAAATGTTTGAATTTTACTTCCTTGCTGTGGAAATGGTCTGCATTTAAATCTACTAATTCCTAGTGTCACGGAAAAATATGCACTCAGTTTATCTGCTTACACACAGCTTGAAGCAACTCAGCAATAAAACGTTACATTAAACACCTGAAATGGGATTTTCTGAGATGCTGAGTGCCCAAACATCCAAATGTCCAATAGTGGCTGCAGAAGTTCAAAGCTACAGAAGAACTACCTCCTTATTTTCCTGTCTGATGTAAACAGATTTAACGAAGAAAGGAGGAGGGAATATGGAGATTGCAATTAGCTTACAATTACTTCAGTGTTTCAGGGCAGATAGTGCTCTTGGAGGCTGAACAAAGGCTGGAAAACAGTGGCTGATGGAAGAATAAGCAAGAGCAGATACCAAGAGCAAACAGGGAAGGAAAAATGCCACCTGCATATTTTCTCTGTCAAGCACAGTGGCACATCTCTCTCCATACAACACATCGCTTAATAAGCATGCTGACTGTGTCACCAAAGCATCTCAGGTACAGATGAGAAAGAGACAGAGCTCTACCTATGTAGAAGGAGTTCAGGAAACCAGGAAAGTCTTTCAACACTTCAGAAGACATCCAGGAACAAACTGTTTACTAGACCCTGTATTCTCTACCCGGAATAAGTTCTTTTTTTACCAGAAGAAGGTGTAAGGACATGGCTTTCAGCAGTGCTGCCTCCACTCTCAGTTTTCCCATAGATATCTTCTGACTTGTTTCAGTGTGGGACAATGCAGGCAACTGCATTGGTCTTTTCTATCAAATTAAATATTTATGTATGCTTATGTCTAATGAAGAGCACCCTTATGCTGACAGCTTAATCAAAAGAAAGAGAAAAGTATAGGGAAAGTACATTCTGTGAATATCAAACTTGAATGAAAAATTAAGAATGATAAGTAAAACAGGGACGAATTTATCATCCTATTTTAGTCTCTGTCTGACTCTCTCTCCTCCACTTCTTTGTTTGCCTTGTCCTTAAAAGATGAACAACCATAATTTAAGAGACTTACAGTAGACACATCAGTACAAGGTTTCCAATGACAATCTTGAAAAACACTCCTAAAGTATTTTTTAAAGATTTAATGTAAAAACAATTGCAAAAAAACAATGGCACAAGCCTACTGATTTTTTTACATAAAGTACTGAACTGAATATACTCAAACAGGCCCTCAGGGTGGTGCCAGCCACATGCAAACTACTCTGACCCTGTCTTTGTTTGGCCAGAACCTCTCATTAAATTTCATAACCTGGCATTTGTGCTTCTTCAGACTACAGTAAATAAGCTTACAGACCTGAGGTTGACCTATTTTTTTGAAGTGTCCTCTTCTACATCAGTCACAATTTTTACTTAGACATTTTTTCCTCTCTCCTTCTTGAAAATTTCCAGGCAAGAGAACTCCCACAAGCACCACTCTATACAAAGATATCATTATCTTTTTTTGATAGCTTTCAGCCATCAGGTCAGTCTGAATTCATGTTTATTACAAATAAGAATCCGTAACATTCTGACATGGAGGGGTAAACTTCTGTCCAATTACCTCACAGTTATATCCTCTGTGTTTTGTGCCCCGAAGTATCATTACATCCCTTCCCAAAGAGAAGGCCAGTAGAGCATTATCTTATCACCAGTGGTTAGCTCAGTGTTACTGACAGAAGTGCTAACTTGTGCTGACACTCCTAAACAGCTGCTGTACAGAGAGAGTATTACCATGATTAAGTGTTTGCAGTCAGTCAAGGCCCGGGTACTTGGTGAGGAAGACAATTTTTCCAGCTGCCTACATTCCAGTTTCTCTTCTACCTGTCAGCCATATGTTGTCATAGGTGCAAAGCAGATCATTAACAAAAGAAGCAAGCAAACAAAAGGTCCTGTCACTACCCAAGGAGCAAATATCTGTTAAACAACTGATCCAAAAAGTAAAACACTCCTAATTTTGTAACATTCAAAAAATAGAAGGAATCAAAACAGGTACAGCCATGTCAACATCCTTTCAAAATGGGATGACAATAGCTATATGTTCGTCCCTCAGTGAGGTGGCAGCTCACATCAGTGTAACACCAGGTGGGTACACACGCTGCTCAAGAGGCAACCATCAACTGCTTCCAGCACCTAAGTACCCAGGTTGAGGCTCTCACACCTGGCTCACAAGTTCCACTGGTCCCTAGCCAAGGCTCCCTTTCTCTGACAAAAGCAGCTTCTTAGGCCCTCTCTTCCAGACAATTCAAAGTCTCTCATTTAGCTGTGAATTGATGCCACCACCCCCCAAACAGTGCCATGCATTCACCACTGCTCGTCTTCAAGAGCAGCATAGCTTTCCCAGGGACAAGCAGCCTTCCCCTGCCATCAGCCCAAGTCCTGCCAATGAACAGCCACAACAAGGAGGTGCCCAACTCTCCTTTCCTCACAGTGAAGGCAGCACCAGGTAGTGCAAGGAGGGGCACACAATAAGTACAACAGACATTTTGCATAATATGAGCCATACCTGTGACATCTGAGAAAATATTTTTGTTTGTATTGCAAGACTAGCTTATAAAGGCAGAATTGAATTATTAACAGTTCATGGAAAAACAGAGCTGAAGTCCTGAGAATCCAGTAAAATATAAAATAAGAACAAGCAAGAGCTAATTAAGTAATTATTTTACATATTAAATCAAATGTACATACTGCAAATGCAGGGAACTGAGACAATAATCTATTTCCCTCAGCCTAGAAACAAACAGACAATTAGACCTTGCCATAGGTAATGCCATTGCAGACAGGTGTG
>VYXC01011391.1:0-10752 GCA_013397175.1 Platysteira castanea
ACGCACCCTTTCCCGAGCACCCTCCAACAACTTGCCTACTCCGCCAACGCGCCCGGATTCAACAGAGCTCCATCAAGAAAACAGTGAAAATGAAGATATCTATGGGACTGTCCTGCCTCGAGCCGCCCGCAACNGTTTCCCCATTGGTTCTATGTAAATGTATTCCCTCCCTTGTCTCCGCCTGTGCCCTTCACCCATTGGTTGTTCCCTATCCCCGCCCCTGGTATCCTCCCCCCTTTATATTCCGTTGTTCCCTATGATTTACGGCTCAGACCCTCCTGGCTGTTTGGGGGGAATAAACTGCTGTTCTTCCTCTCAGTCAGTGGTCTGTCTCCTCCTTCGCCTCCTTGCTCTGGAGCCTCACCGCTTTTCCTCTCAAGTTGCCTTTGCTCTGGGATCATCTTGCAAGAGTCTCTGCGCTCTGCACCCGCCTTGGCCCTTGGGTTCCTCGGGACGAGGTGGGCCTGGACATACGGCGTGTCCCTCCTTCCTTTCAGGAGCTAGCCGGGGGCATTGCCGAGGGCGGCAATACCAGGGACAGCCGTACCCACCCTTGCTACACCTTGAGAAAAAAATCTAGATAGGATCAAGCTCCCTATCTTCTCATCCTTTTGGCCATCTGTTCCCATTAACAGCTTGGTTCTCACCCTGTGGCATAGAGAAGGATTTTTGAGAGGTAGTAAGTAATGACACAGTCCCCACATAGGTTTTGAATATTGAGGTCACTGGAACCACTGAAAATAGATAATGTCTCCCTAACTAATTTAGTTACTTGTTTTACATGTTGCATTTCACATGCTGTCATGTATAGCTACATAAGATCACGTTTAGAACATTTCACTGCTGTATCCCATATCACAGAATCTCAGAATAAGCTGAGCTAGAAGGGACCCCACAAGGATCATCAAGTCCAACCCCAGGCCCTGCACAGCACCATTCCCAAGAGTCTCACCATGTGCCTGAGAGCATTGTCCAAATGCTCTTGAATGCTCTCTGGCTGAGACTGTGACCACTTCCCTGAGGAGCCTGTTCCAGTGCCCAAACACCCTCTGGGGGAAGAACCTTTTTCTAATATCCAACCTAAACCTCCCCTGACACAACTTCAGGCCATTCCCTTGGGTCCTGTCACTGTCACCACAGAGAAGAGATCAGTGCCTGCCCATCCTCTTCCCCCACGAGGAAGTTGAAGACTGCAGTGAGGTCTGTCTTCAGTGTTCTCCAGGCTGAACAGACCAGGTGACCTCAGCCACTCCTCATACAGCTTCCCTCAAAGGCACTTCACCATCCTTACAGCCCTCCTTAGGATGCTTTCTGACAGCTTAATGTCTTTCCTATGTTGTGGTGTCCAAAAGCAGTAAATACACGAAGAAACCACAAAAAAGCCTTTTTGCATTCTAGGCACTTGCCCAGCGTCACTTTAACTTTCCCTCTCAGTTACTAAAGTTACTGATGCTTTAATTTTTTTCTTTAAATTATGGCCTTATAGTATTTAGTCAGTCCTTGGAAAAGGCAAGGGTTAATGGGTTCCTAGAAACCACAAAGCCAATTAATGAAGATTCAGAGGAACCAGGCTTCTTTAGTCCTATCATTTGAGTGTATTTTTTTGATTTATAATAATCATTATACTTGCTTTTTCCATCATGTTCCTTAGTCCCCATTTCTACAGCATTTTAAAGTGCCAGTATCACTTTGGTCTATTTATTAGATGGGGAAAAACTGCCACTTGGCGAAGAAAATAGAATGCTTTCAGCCATCCAGAAAACTCATGGTTCATCCAGGGCACTCTCCACAAAATTCATTGCCCATGAGGTGCATTTTGAGTGTCATTTTACTGTTTGTGATATGCTTGTTCAGAAGGCATTGTGACTTAAGGAGAGAGAGTAACATTTCTACACCACATAAAAATGGATGCTCAGGTCCTTAGCTTTTTGGTGAGGCTACACACATCTTACATTCAGGCATAAGTGGAGCTCACAGGGGAACAGGTTTTAACCTCTGTTGTCTTACAGTCAAATATAACCTGTTTCTTGAGTTTTCCCAAATGTTGTTGGCCATTTGCTCAGTTTGAACAATTTGACCATCTGAAGTAAGAGTCTAGTTGCTGAGAAATTTTTAGGATTCTTGATATTCAGGGAATAGTATTTCTAAAAGTTTAAACTTTAAGATTGGAAATATTAATTCTTCTTCAGTTGTACTTTGTATGAACTGTAGTTTAGGATCAAAAAAAAAGTCTCATAGTGGCTCAGGCCACCAGTACAGCAGGTTGGGTTATACGTGTGCAGAAGTACACAGATATGCATCTGTGAGCGGTTATTCATGGATATTGAATTCTTACAATAGCTTTATTGCTCACTGCAGATTCTGTGGTTTTATGCCAAATCAGGTATCAGTACCTGAAACACCCCCATGTACAGTCCTGCCCTCAGAGCTGGGCATGCTGATACATAAGAACCAAGGGGTGATGCCTTAGGATTTAGCTTTTCTATTTTTCAGATCCTGTACTGCTTTAGTCTGTAACTCTAAAACTCCATAGCCTGTTAGCTACTGTTCTCACATTCTGGTTAGACATAACAAACCCTCTCTGGGCCTGGACTCAAGGACACCTTGTTGTTCCAGGCTGTGAAACATGTAAACTAAGCCTCTGAACGGGGGGAGCAAACTTGGAGTAATTACTTCATTACCTGAAACTGTAACTGGAGAATTAACTCTGATATGCAAATGGACCAAACTTATAAAAGTGTGAAAAACCTGTGACCCGATGTCCACCTTGGGCGCAGCCCCTCAGAGGCTTTTGACTCCCAAGGTGTACCTTTGAAAGCCCTTCAGTAAATACCCACTTTTATTCTCTTTATCTTGTCTAGCCTCTGTTTCCAGGTAGCCACTCCAAGGCACCAGGGGCACCTAAAGAGAGGAGGAAAAGAAAGAGGAGAAGAAAAGGAAAATAAAGGAAAACAGGGACACAGGGAAAATAAAGGAAAACAGGGACAATATCAAATTTTAATATATGGGGCTCCCTGCACAATTTATTTATTGCTTTGTCCGGAACAGTGAATTTCAGACAAGGGTTTAATAGGCAAGAATGTTGTTTCCATTTATTTTCAGGTCACAATGTGCTCCACATGGTAGCACTTAATAGGAAGGGGATCCAGCTTCATATCATGTTTGATATCGTATTATTTCATGACAAAAACTATTTTGTGAGATCAAATGTGAAAGGACCTCTAATGGTATTGTAGCAGCTGCCAGAGATTTTTTTTATATCCTATGTAATGAAAGAAATATGTAAAGGTAAGGAAATACATAGTTAAATCCAGGTTTGAGCTAAAGGTCTTAAGCAAACTCCAAGGGACACCTCTAAGAGAAAACATGGAAAACAAGGAGTGCGACATTGCTGGTACAAGAGAAACAGGGGGAGGCAACTGTTTCCAAAACAAATAAAATATTTTTCAGAGCAACAAACTCTATGCCTTAAACTTAGGATTATTGTATGAACAACCTTATGACCTTTTGGGCTCCTACTTTTTGTTTTTTAATACATTAAGATTTATTTTATAGGTGCCAATAACTTGGCATTGTGATGGTCAGACTGGGATTAATTCAACACAATTTTTAAAATTTATTTTTAATTTACAGATACTCTCATACTTTTCGTCAACATAATTCAATATTTATTTTTGCTATTTCATTTAGCATGATGTATTTGCATATATGCCTTTCATTTATAGAGGTATTTGAAAAAATGTTTTCCAACCTGGCTTTACGTGGTCAGTACAAAGCTGTATAAAGCTTTTTCTTTGGAACAGTATGAATTATATTCATGCAAGTAATTATCAGTTGTGAATAAGATTCACTGTATTAGATTATAGACCATTTAAAGGTGACCCAATGTAAATATTCAGTTAATGATGCAAGAAATTAAGGGAACAAAGGAACACTGTATTAATGAGAGAATGATGGAAAACAAATTGGTATTTTGTCAGAGATGTCACAAGGAAAGGATTAAATCTGAAGATAGACAAGGTTAAAGAAAGGTTAATACCAATAAAGGAAGAATGATTGCTAAAATAACTGAAAGGAGATTTATGAAAGAGTGCATTCCACTGACTTGCAAATACGAGTATTGCAGGCAAAAGAGTGTGGATGACAAACTGTTTAAAGAAGGAGTGAAGGCAGTGGAATACTGGAGTTATACTTCTTTTGAGAGGTCAAAGAAGCATGCTATTGCAGTATCCAACAGGCTAAATGATGGAATGAGAAATACAAGGTTTTCAGTTCATGTATAGAGACTGTGGGGGGAAAGTTGGCAATCCATGAACTGCTGTTCTTATTTTCTGTCGTGGAGCTGTTTCAGCCACTTTTTGACTAGCACTGGAATGATTCTACAGACTTGCTATTTACTCTTCTGGTAGCTACTTTAAGCAAGTTACTCAATAAGTGGAGATCTTTACTATTTTGAAGGGCTCCCTACTGAGGGATTTTGTTTTGTGAGGCAGTAGTCTGCAACACTGAAAACATGTAATTTGTAAAGGCTACAGTCATAGACTGGCCTATGTTGCTGTGAACAAATGATCATATACAACATTCAGCAAACATAGAAAAATGCAAACCATAAAGATGATTTTTCAAACTGGCTGCCTAACGATGCCTGCATAACATCGGTTTAAAACCAAAAAAAAAGGATCTTTTCACTGTCTTTCCATCCAGTCCTTTTTTTCCTATGTTCTGTGGCCTTTTCTTTTCTTTTTTCTTTTCTTTTCTTTTCTTTTCTTTTCTTTTCTTTTCTTTTCTTTTCTTTTCTTTTCTTTTCTTTTCTTTTCTTTTCTTTTCTTTTCTTTTCTTTTCTTTTCTTTTCTTTTCTTTTCTTTTCTTTTTTTTTCTTTTCTTTTCAGAAGTCATCAGGAGGAATACTATGGTAGAAATTCATGCATTGAGTAAATATTGGTAATTTCTTCACTTTCACCTGATGTATAGCATTTTTGTTTACACATTGGATTTGTTTGGTTTTGATGGAAACATAGGCTTGGCAAAACTTATGGAGGAAAAAGCAGTCTCAAGTTTTAAGCAAAACTACATTAGTTGGCAACTGTGCTTCCATTTTTAACAAAAACATTTAATCCATATGATAAAAAGCAGTTATAGAGAAATTATTCACTTAAAGGCTTTTCTTTCCTCCTTTTATTCTTACCCTTGTCTTATATTCCATGCACAATGACTATCTTGCTGTATTTTTAGTATAATTTAGTGCAATTTAGTACAAATTTAGTAAATTTCTGTATTTAATGGAATTAGAATTTATAAGCTGTCTTAGTTGCAATGTTTTACAGTGTTGTGGGCTTGTTTAAAATTTCAGTTTCAAGTAGTGACCAGCTTTCTCATACTTTTAAACTGCGAAAAAAAAATGAATTTCATGAGATTTACTTGCTTAATTTGAAAATCTCACCTGTAAGAATCAGGTTTGCAAAGGAAAAAGCTAAAGACTTTCAGTGTGTGATATCCGATTTACTTTATGATGGTTACTTCATTTTGTAAGATTTAATGCTTCATAACTTATCAGGAATTGGAATAATTAAGTAATCTATGAAAGAATATGAAGTTTTGGAGCTGAACACCAATTCTCAACAGGCAGTTTCCCATATCTCCAACCCTCTGAAAATTGGTTCAAGCATGATCTTTATCACATTTTGCTGACTTTTTATTTTCACTCCTGCTTGCTGCCATTTCCCTTTTTATTATCTTAAATTTTGCTAAAACCTCACAGGTTCTAGAATGTGTAAATACCCCTTCTAGTCAAGGAGAGTATTTTATATAAAGCATGAAGGAATATACTTACACACATGAAACTGAAATGCTCACTGGAGTATTTCATACTACTAACAGCTGTCAGTAAGAGAACAGGTCAAGGCAAAGTCATTAGCTTTCCATCCTGTAGCAAGTATTTCATGCTGCTTCTGTATATGCTATAGGAACTTCTTAGAATATCAGTGGGGCATACCATAGAAATTAATAAGCTTTCTGCTTCAATGCGCTGTGCTTGATTCTGTGGAACAATCTTTGGAAATGCTCTCCAGTATTCAAGTGTTCAGCCATTACACAACAGCAGCAGGACATCATGAAAGATCTTTATATTTTTGTTGTCTCTGTGTCTTGGGAATGACTGATGTAACTCATGCTTTCTTTGTATAGCACCTGCTGTGAGTGCAGACAGGTACAGGGAAAGGATTTATTTTTCAGGATTATTTTCCAAAAGAAAATTTATAAACTATAGATAGAAACGTAATCACCACCCTAAATACTTCAGCTTCTCTAATCACATTTTGGAAAGATACATAATAAGACAAATTACGAAAATCTTGCCTGTGCCAAGATTAGCTAAGTGATTGATATATGGGACAATTTCCAAATTTTATCCTTGTGACCATGTTTTATACCAGTCTGAGAAATAAGAGGTCAGCCCTAACAGAGGCTAGGAGAACTCCTCAGGTCTGGTTTAATAAATATTAAACAGCACTGGTCAATTCAGGGCCAATATTTTTGAACCCTGAAGGTCCTCAGCTAAAGACTTGATGGTGTTAGCCTTAAGAAGAAACCAAGCATATTCATCTATCACTTGCGACACAGAACACAGAAAATGTCCCTGTCCTGCTAAGGAGCAAGTAAACATCACCAGGATGTCATATCAAAAGGAACGGCATTCCAAACCAACAAAAAAAAAGGAGAGGAAAAATTATTCCAGTGTGAACATAAAGACTGCGTGGCATGAAGTGCTCACAAAGTTTATCAAGAGGATTTGCAGACTCTGATGTCTCCAAAAAGCAACTCCCTTTCTCCTTACTGAAGAGTTTCTTTAATGGAACAGCTTAGAAAGCATAAGCAACCATGAAATTATACTGCAAATCAAATGGGAGATACGGGACAAAATGAACACCTGGAACTCAAGGAAGTTAACGTGCCTAACTATTCTGCTAACAGCCGCCCAAAATACAGTATTTTAGTGGGTAAACTTTCAAATATATAATCAGCATCTAGAAACGCCACATCTGCCTATTCAGAAATCCCCTCCTATGGCTAGCAACTATTGGTGACTTTTTACCATGCTGGGGTCCTCTCTGGAAATCTCTTGAATATGATTTATGCTTTGCTTGCCACTGCAATGCTCAGGCAGTTCCAATCCTATCTGTAAACGACAACAATATGGATGCAGCGTCTACCTTAGCTCTTTGTTACCTTGTACCCACAATTTTGAGCTGGCCACAGAGCTATGTGTAGGTATATATCACGTTCACTTCAGCTAAGGGCTCTGAGGGCATTTTGCTTGGTACTCTTCTTTTGCTTAGAGCAGTTTGTGCTCTTTAGCTAATCACTATGATGTGCATAAAATATATTACATATGTGGTGGTCATGTGCGTTGATAATTATATTTACCATGCACCTCTCTGTGCCTCACCTGCCGTTCATCCAACCAGTCTACCTCCCCCAGTATTCATTCTAATATTCCAAACTTCTGAAAAATTTCGAACAGCTGGGACTTTGTTTCTTTTTTTTCCCTCTCTTTTCCTTCCCTCCCCCCCACCAAATTTATCAAATATGTATTTCCTTCTTTTTCCCTTACAGGGGACAGTTTTTCCTACCAAATTAATACTGGCCAAAAGATCAAATGTTGATATTTTGCCCTGAGCCAAAGTACAGTATCTGCTGTGTCTCATCAAAGTGCAAATATTAATGAGGGGCTTTGGCAACATACCTTGGGGAAGAGGACATTGCTAGGGTTCTCAGGGAGCAGCCAACAATTCTTTGGTATTTGGAATATCCTCTCCTAAATATTCAGGGTGTGAAGTCACGGAATTCTTGTCTATAGCAGTAATATTTCTGGTGACTTTTAATAGTTTCAAATATTATTTGTAAGTGTCAAAGATTTACTATTAGTAATTCTCTAAGACAAGGCAGCTGTATTAGCTTTATATGTAGTAGTATCTGTTATTAAAGATCAAGGCTAAAGAAATAGTCGCCATAACATTTTTTAAACCTTAAATGTTTTGCATTTATTAAATGTGGGAGTGGCAAACTCCATACAGACTGTCTGAAGTAACATACCATTTGTATTGGCATTAATTTGATTTGTAATACCTATTTCATTATTTGTACCATTGCCACTTATTTTATGACTATTTAAAATGAGGGTAATTTGAAGGTAATATTACCAAGTGTTCTTTCTACCTATTGGAGTTTATGCATATTAGTAATTTACTTTCATCTTCGTTTTTGCGTTGTTCTTCTTTTTTGTGTATCTGTCTATTATATCCTTTCCCATGACTTTCTTAAATGCCTTGGTTTGTTGTTTATTTTTTTTTTTAATTCCTGAGTTTATTTTTCACAGCTCCTAGTATATTACAATGACCTTTAGCCATATGTTCAGGTGTGCATGGGAACTTTTTGTGCAGTTAGCTTGTTGTGCAGCAAGAAAATCGGCTAAGTTGATGGTGTAAACATCAAGCTGATTAACAAAAGCAGCTTTTGCTACTCTGACTATGGGATAGAAATACACTTCGGACAACAGTGGGATATGTTCAATCGGAAACATGAAAAATGATGTTATCAAACTTCTTCCACTCAAGCTTCTTCCAGTGTACCAGAACCATAAAAACTGTCAGGAATGAAATAATTAATAATGCTGACATTTAAGAAAGCGTTAACACAATCGATAGTAGAAAACAAATATGAATTCTCCCATGTTTTCACTTGACAAAAAAGAGAAGTAGAATGATTAAAAGAGTTGCATCAGTTATGAACTGGACTCACTGTATGAATATGGGCATTACACCCAAAGCTCCAAGTTGTGCTCCGCAAATGTGTTGAATGTGTTGGAAACATCCCTGACAGTTTGTCTTGATGGGTTGCCTGATGAGCAGTTGCTGTTTCCCAAGAAAGAACTTTGGAACTTTCACAAATAAGCCTTTAATTCATCAGGTGTTCCTGATTTCACAGGATGAAATGATTTAAGTCACGTATTCACTATTAAGTCACAGCATTTCACTATATGGGTAGGTTGAATTTGCTTTTGTCCTGACAGGGATGTCTCATTTTATAGAAAACTGAAAGCAACAGTGACCAGAAAAGAGGCAACTGCTGAAAAAAAAAAAAAAAGAATGCAAGAATGCAAGAATGCAAGAATATGAAAGCTAAATAGGAGTAAACAGTTTGAACATCAGCTGCTCTTGTTATATTGTGAAAAGAAAAACAGCAACTTGAATTTCAGCAGCCATGGTAGTCATCTATTCAAGCAGACTTTAAATCTTGAATACAAGTCCAATACAAGCTAGCCTATAATTCAGACTAATGATGTCATTGCAATTTAATTTAAAATCCATCTGAAAAGCCACAATTCAACCTAGGTTCAAGATAGAGACTGTTTTGCCTTAGTGACTTTGTTCTTTCAGAGAATCTGTTTTGTTTTTCTATAGGTAGGAATGCAATGAGTGTCTTACTATCCAGTTTCTTCACGGAGGAAATAAGGACAAGGTGATGTAAGAATATGTATTTGGAGGAACATGCTAGGAAACAGAGAATTCTATGTGCTGATGGCTTCTCAAAAAGACAGGTGGAAATACAGTAGCAACTCCCTACCAGCTCTATTTTGCAAATATTGAACATGGAGCTAAAACCAGGCAGCAGTGCAAGAGCTACCAGGGTGAACAGGAGAAGGAGATCAGTAGATGAGCTGGAGATCAAGATAATTAAGTATGACTGTGTAAGTGGGCTAGGGAGTGATGAGCAAAAATGCACCAAGTAGTCAGGTTGTGTAGTGTTGGTATTTTCAGCTGGATTGCTTTGAGGAGCAGTGTCAGAGTACAGGTCTTGGTAGTTTCATTACTAATGCTTTATAACAAACTGAGGGACAGTAGGGTTCACCCTGTCTATATTTCTCATTTTGGCACCAACACAAATTTCAGTTAATCAAGTATTTATTTCTAACCCTAAGTTTATTCAACCCCAAATTTCTTATCCACTCTATGTCTGTACGCATACTGACAGCATTTTATTCACAGGGATACAAGGGCCTGTTATGTTCAGAAAACTGAAAAGAAGCGAAAGTTTAACATGTTTTTCATTTAAGTCTTACCAGAAGTGGTAAAACCAAAGGGTTTTATTTTTTCATGGTCAGAGCCCAGGGCAGCCTGTGGGCAGGCACCTTGGCCTGGCCACAGCCAGCACTTGGCGCACGGCGCCCAAGGACCCACAACCCACTCTGCGACCACCATGTCCCCGCCACTTTGGTCTCCCTTCGGAGCCGCCCCTGAACCGCAGGCGCAGGGTCAGACTGGCTTTGCCCATTTCGCTGGTTCACCCACCGAGTTCTCAGCGTGCAGCCAACAGCGGCGCCTCCGTTTCCCGCCGCTAGGGCCCTCTGAGAGCCTGCCGGCCCTGCAGGCCAGCAAGGCTTGTGCCAGCTCTGGCTCACGATCTCCCGTGTTGCAGCCGGGAAGCTAAGTGTGTGCGGCTGCGGCAAGCTGAACCACAGATTCGGAATCAAAGAATCACATAATATCCTGAGTTGGAAGGGACCCACAAGGACCATGGAAGTCCAACTCCTGGCCTTGTGCAGGACATCTCCAAGAGTCACACCATGTGCCTGAGAGCCTTGTCCAAACGCCTCTTGAATTCAGACTAGCTTGCTAGTGGGAGGCCTATTCCAGTGCCAAACACCCCGGGAGTGAAAAACCTTCTCCTAACACCCAGCCCAAACCCGACACAGGT
>VYXC01011391.1:16992-42686 GCA_013397175.1 Platysteira castanea
ATTCTTGAAAAACAGTGTTTCCTAATAGGCTAGAGTATATGAGATTTGCGCGTTTTATCTCTTTTTGTCATTTGTGTTCTCAGTGACTTTGAACAGATTGTTTTCTGTTTATGCCTCTGTTTCCTTATGCTTATGCAGAAATGCTTTAACTCTGTAGGACTGAGGGATTTCAATGAAAGGTATGTGCTTCATTGCTAAATAAATATTAGAATATTTATNAGTAGTCATTCTTCTCTACATCTAAATAGGTTGTGTCTCTGTTGCTTTCCCTCTCAACCCCCACATCTTAGCTGGAGGAAGATGATATACTGGCAGGAATTTTTCTAGGCTTTTCCCCTGCCTCCTTGTAATTTTAGTACGTACAGGCAGAAGTGAATGCTATTCCTTGATACACTAATACACAGGAATACACATTTTCTACTCTATTACAGGTCATATGTGACTCCTCTGACAGGAGGATTAATGTTCTAACTTGCTGTGTACAGTTTAATGTAAGTGCTTCTGCTTCTTCTTGGACATGAGGGAATCCCTGTATAGTATGTTTGTTAATTGCAGAACTTAAAATTAATTTTCTAAAAAAGAAAGTGCCAAGGATTGGTGTATATGCAACATCCCTTCACTGAAAGCTCAAAGTATGTAACTGACACAAAAGAAATGCTGTTTATTCCATGGTGAAACTTTGAATTAATCTCTACCTAAGTGGTGTTTTTTTTCTTTCCAGGGAACTAAATTTTAAGGAAATAAATTTCTCTGTATTCACTCAAGCAGTATACAAATACAAGTTGATTGAAGAGGAGGTTCTGTGTTCAGGGAAACTTGGGTAATTGGTTTGGTTTATGTTCAGATCAGAATGGAACGGAATAGGCTATTTTGTTGGGACAAAAATCGCCTAGTCCAACTGCCTGACCAATTCAAAGCTGAACAAATGTTAACTTTGGTATTAAGTGCATTGTCCAAAGGCCTCTTTTTAAGCCACTTGACAGACATGGAGCAAAAACCATATCTGTAGGAAGCCTGTTCCAGTGTTTGACCACTCTCCTGGTAAAGAAAGGTTTCCCAGTGTCCAGTCTGAACCTCCCCTGATGAAGCTTTGAACCGTTCATATCCTGTTACTGGATTCCAGGAAATTCTGGGAAGAGACCAGCACTTCTCTCTCCACATCCCCCCTAAGGAAGCTGTACAGAGCAATGAGGTCACCCCTCAGCCTCCTTCTCTCCAAACTAGACAAACCCAGAGCCCTCAGCCGCTCCTCACGGGCTGTGCCTTCCAGCCCTCCCACCAGCTCTGCTGTCCTTCTCTGGACCATTCAAGGACCTTCCCGTCCTTCTCAAACTGTGGGGCCCTGCAGAGCACACAGGACTCAGGGTGAGGCCGCACCACGGCTGAATCCAGCAGGATGATCCCGATCACAGCTGGTGCTGCTGTGTCTGATGCAGCCGGGGTGGGGTTTGCCCTCCTGGCTGCCCGGACACACGCTGCTGGCTCACCCTGAGCTGCTGCCCGCCAGCACCCCCAGATAATTTTTTTTTCTGAAGTGTTGTTGTGTAGAGAAGAGGTTGAAGAAAGCCTTTTAGATGTCTGAAATGACAGTATAAAATCTCTAATACTGCTTTTAAGCTATGGGAGACAGTGGTAACAACATGTAAAAGTTTAACTGAAAAAGTAGAATCATATTTGGTACAAAAGTTGCTCATTGTCTAGGTAACTATAATTCATTCATTTTGCTTTGGCTTACATGAAGCTTTGCAGAGCGTATTTGCTAGAACTGGGTAATGAAAACTGTCTAGTCAGATAACCCAGCTAAGTGTTTTGTGTCAGGTAACCCATGAGATACGGAGTGGTGCATAGGCAGATTTGGTATAGGAGAATGGGTACAAACAATAGATTTAATCTAACAAAAATTCACCACTATTGCTGAAAGGTCTAATTTTTCTAATGTAGCTACTTGGTAAGCTCTTTTGTGGATGAGCTTCTCACTGTCATGAAAACTTAATGTGAAATTTAGGCTTCATAGTCATCATTAGACTGGCAGAAATTTTGCCATTGATGTAAACAGAACTGGCACTTCATTCCTTTCTCTGTAACCTGCAAAATAAAATCTAATTTGTGTCGTGTTTAGATTGCTGTTATCAGAGATCCATGCGCAATTAATGTGTGATGTTACTGCAACTGTTAGTGAAGCTAAAGTGGTGTTAGCAATCATTGGACTTTTTGCAAAGCAGTGTAAAAATATTTTACTTTTATTTTTATGTTGTCAGATACCAGAGACAGTTCTGTAGTTAGTCCAGAGTTGCCTTTATTGGTTCACATAGTTGTTTTAGCTGCAATTTCCCTTGTGTTGTCTTTGTTTCCATTGTTGTCACAGAACTCCGCTGAAAATGACCTGGGTTGAATGAAAAGGCTCTGTCCAGCAAACTAAATCCAAGGATATTTGAACATTATTTTCATTAGAGCTATTTCCTCCAAAACTTTATTCCTTGAGCACTAGGAGAGATTGCTGTGTTACAGTGACCTGAGTGTTACCAAATAGTCTTGTGAGGTTTGCTATTTAGATTGCAGGACAAAATACATAGTTCTTACTGAGGAAATACATTGAAAGGAGATGCACTTCACATCCCTTTTCTCCCCCCTCCATTTCTAGAAGATTATGAAGGTGGATACTTGTTTGTGTTTCTGTTCATCATGCCCAGGGTATAAATTTTAGCTTCTGCTGTATTTTGTGGTATGTTTTTGTTACCTCTGTGGTAGATCACTGATAAGAGGAAAGCAATTCAGATACGGAAGAGCAAGCGTGGAGTTAAGGGTGAGCTAGCAGCCCCCTGTTTATTTTAGGTCTGGCTTTTGTTTTAGGAGGTCGTGTTGATCTGCTTAACATCAGTGCACTGGTCAAATCTGGGATTTGCTTTATTGCCTTGAAACAAATTTCAGTTTTGCACATCCATCTGATTCCCTGTCGTGGTATGGACAGCTTTATGTGCATCTTGCTGGATTTTGTTCTGGCTACTGCTGACATTGAAATTCTTTTAAACTAGGATGTTGTGTGCTTTGGTACTTTGCTGAATTGCATAGAGTCTTCTGCCAGAGATGGAAAGGTAGTTTACTTTATTGCCTGTTTTCTCCTCTTAAATTTTAACTTGAAAAGTACTACTGGTGTTCGGGTATTAGTAACTTTGTTGTGTTCCTTGCAGGAGCGGCTTCCAGTGGCTTGTGATCAGACTTTTTAATTCAATTTGTTCCTAAAAATCTATTATGTGGGCTGGTACTTATATATTCTGTATTTCAAAGTATAATTGATTACCTTCTTGCCCTGTTAAGATTCATTATGGAAGGATAACAAATAACATCTGTAAAATTTGGTGATATCACTCCTGCTTTCACTGTTCCTGTGGGCAGAAGATAAGAGTTAGATGGATGTGCTGAGATAGTATTTCTGCTTCTCCCATTAAAGAAAGTTTTATTCTTAATTCTTGAACCTCTTGAAATGGGGTAAGTCAGAGGGGAAGATCTGCTGCTGCAAGATAAGCTATTGGAACCAGAAAGTTTTAAAATTAATTTTTGTGTGAGGCAAATAAATAATATTTTTGGGGTCACGAAGCCTAATAAATGGAAATTACCAAATATGCTGAGTTGGAAAGGACCCACAAGGATCACTGAGTCCAGCTCCTGGTCCTGCGCAGGACACCCCAAGAGTCACACCGTGTGCCTGAGCGCATTGTCCAAACCCTTCTTGAGCTCTGTCAGGCTGGTGCTGTGACCACTGCCCTGGGAGGGCTGTTCCAGTGCCCAAACACCCTCTGAAGGAAGAAAGGCTTATCATGATCATACAGTCTTTTTGTGGGGAGAGGGAGATTAATGTTTCAGAGTACCTGAGAAAGGGAGATCTGGTATGAATCTCAGCAAAGCTTGCTTCCTCAGGGCATCAAGTCTTCTGTAGACCTGCAGAGCAACAGAATGCAAGTGGAAACATCATTTGCAGTTTGCAGTGATACTCAGATTAAACCTGTGCAGGAGGTTTAATATATATGCTGCCCACAAAAGTAGCCCTGCTAGGGGCAACAGTCGCTTAAAGATGCAAACTGCGCTCTTTTTCCAGTGAGACCTGATAAAATAATTCAGAAGGCAGCTCTATTAAATGACCAATTACCAGAGTAAATACAAAAACAAATATAGAGCAGCAAAATAGAAGAGTTAATTACTTTCTCCAGAATTTTTAGTCTGAACATTGAATGATAACATCAGCCATCTGGTTGATGTCTGTTTAGTTTGCCAGATTTTACAGGTTGCCTAGCCAATGTTGATTCATTTTCTTTGGCAAAACTGTGTCCTTTGATTTTATTTCCTGGGAAAGATACAGTGGCATGCAGTTTGTTTTAATTTGGAAAATGTGCATATAGAGAGGCAGTTTTCAATAAGAGTTGTATTTTCCTGCTGTCAAATATATGTGGATGTAGGTACAAAGACAAATAGGCAAACTTGTTTTTATCTGAGAAGTTACTGCATAAAAAATGAACACTAATCAACTCTGGTTGTAAGCATACCAGTCTAAAATGAAGATGGAAGTTATTCTCTCGATTATTCCTGACTGCTGGACTGACAGTGTGTGTAGATTAGACTTAATACCAACCTATAAACCAGCCTCTGAAGCTATTTTCTCAACAAGAGATACTGTGAAAAATGACAGGAATAAATAATGTATGTTTCTGATTTTCACATACTCTTGGGCCTTTCTGAAGTTTCTAAAAAAAATTGTTTTTTTCCCTAATAACTGTTTTAAAATTTATTTTTGGGGGGCTGGTAACAGATTTTCTTTAAAGTAGGAAATAAATTATGTTTGCTCTTACTGCCTATCTGAGTATATATTAAATTTTCTTGGCAATCAAAAGGAGACTTGTCAAGGTGAAGGTGAAAAATATACTTGAGAACAAAGTGAAAGAACCTAATAGATATTTTATGTAGAGAAATAATAAATAAGAAGACAGTAACAATGGTCAGGATAATAGTTACTTTTTTTTCTTGGCATACCGTCAGGATATCCATTAGATAGTAAATTTGTGACATGATTACCATAATCTTTGAAACATCGAAAAAGTTAACACTCTTCTGTTCTATTACTGTATTAACTGCGCTGTACCACCATTGAGTTAAGGATGATTAAGGAATCAAAATGATTATGATTATATAATATACTGAATGTATATACTATATGTATATAGCATACATATACTGAGTATATATAATATACTGAAGTGCTTACCTAATACCTGGTCCCCTAATTGCTAATATTAGTCTCCTAGTATCTATTAGGGTAATAAATATGCACAAAAGGACTGTTCTACTGTTTCCTGTTCTGCTTGTGGCCTCTGGACCCTGATGTCACTAAGAGCATTTTTAACTGTATTCTTATTTTGTGTTTTTCCTCATAAGCTAAGGTTGCTGGTGAGTAGGATTTAAGAGAGGAGGAGGAAGATGAGGAGGAGTGGAAAATAAAATGTTCGTTTGGAGTATGGAGCTACTTATCACTGATTAAAGGAGAAGTGAGAGCTTTATGTCTTGAATGCAAATTTTAGTCATGTTTATTTGGAATGTTGTGACATAAGGCAATATCGTACCTTAATGGTATCCCAAAGATCCTTCTACTTGAAGAGCTTTGTTTTAATTTAGCAGCTGAATTTGCAAGATTAAAGAAAAATTAAGTTATAGAAGTTTAATAGTTATTTTTGTCAACCTGCTAAAGCCAGAATTGGGGACTTTGCCTCAAGACCTAGGTAACAAGAGTTAGTGCCTAAATCTGTGTGTCTGGTATGTTTTCTTTTTAGTCAAGTTATTTATACATTCAGTAACTTTACTGTGTGTTTTCCAGTAATGTTGAGGTGAAGACAAGAGTAAGCTATGTTAATCAAATTTCTCTTTTCAGGTCTAGATGCTATAGTTAAAGTAAGCAATCAATAACATAACTGTTACATTGGAAATTTCCAGTGAAAACAAACAAGTACAACTTAAAAATCATGCTATTGGAAATAGTGTGGGATAAGTAGCGTTGTGATGCAGAAAACCCTAATGTATACTAAATTAATCACATTCTTGACCAAGGATGGATTGAAGCACGTAGTAAATGGTCAGTGGCCTGTGTGAATAGTGCAGCACTTCCTAGAAATGCTAGGAATTATTATTGTATTCTTCTGTTGATCTCAGGACAATTTTATAAAAAGTGTGAATTGATGGTATTCCAAAACAGAAAACAGCATTGCCTTTAGCATTTTTGTGATTATAATCCTTGAAAATCTACATTCAACCCTGAGATGAGTTCAGTGGCTTGGAGCATGGTGCTAATAATGCTGAGGTCACAGGTTCCATTCCCACATGGACCACTCCCTTAAAAGTTGGACTCGATGATTCTTATGGGTCCCTTTCCAACTCAGAGGGTTCTGTGATTATGTAATAGTTGCTGTAAGGGATTCTGCTACCACTGAAATGACAAGAGTAGTTCTTATCCAAACCTTTACACAAGTGCACAACCATTCCTCCTCCCCCCTGCCAAAAAAGTGCAAAGATCTTTACATGTCACTCTAAATGGTTCATTCCGAACATGCACTGCAGATTACCTCATATCTTAATCATAGGGATCATTTGTTCCTTATTACTGATTTATTAGCATTTTAAGCAGTTTCAGAAAATTAACTGCACAGAAAAACACGTATATTTGTCCTTTAATCCACTTTGGAAATGGACATAAAACTGAGTCCTCTATTTTTTGCCCATAAATATATCTGTGAATTGAGCATTAAACTGCAGCTAAAATTTCTGAACTCTGCTTTAGAAACAGAGTAGTGTTTCATTTTCATCAGAAAATTATGCGAAAAGATCAAGTCCAGAACTGATTGTTCTGAGGATAGGTTCTGAACTCTAGAATGTATAGTTGGAGTATTTTTGGTCCAGGTCCTTTGCTTGTGCTTTCGTCCAACAAGGTGAGGGTTTTGAATAGCACTGAACACAGAGCTACTATGTCTTTTGTGTGAGTATTGCAAGTCTGTTGATGGGAGAATACTGTGCTCATGCTAATATTCAGGACACATATTTTAAGGGAAGTAGCTATCCGAAACAGTAAAAAATGCACACTGGCAGTTATCAGCGTAGAGAAGAGATACACTTCTAAGATTTTGTTTCTCTTACGATTTGTGCTGATGTTCTTATTTTTGACTTTTTTTTTTTTTTTTAATAGTAATAGTGGTTAAAAAGAAAAAGGATGTGCAACTCACTCTTTTTTTATATGGCAGTGGCTCTGGACCCGTTAAGGAATTGACCAGGAGTCTCCCTGGATGAGCAATCCAGTTATTTTAGCTGTAATAAAGAAGGGAGATAAAACACCTTTTGTAGTGGGGAGCTGGGATCTCAGACCTCTGGAAAAAGAAATGTAATGGCTGTGCCATTCTGCATACTGGAGTAGCAGGAACAGGTACTTAGTATATTAGATTAGCCTACTTGATTTGCTTTACTTGGATCCTCAGTTAATGCTTAATCAACTCATGACTGGCACCAAAATGCTGGAGTTTTTGTGGTTCCTCTTTTTTTGGTTGTTTTGTTATTCGTTTTTTCCTCCTTTCCTAAAAGTTTTAGGAGCCATTTTGTTAGGGAACTGATTTTTCAGTTATTTAGGAGGATTAATATTATCTAGGAATATCAAGTAGGCTCATTAATTTAATCAAATGTGGTAGTTCACTTTCTGGATTTAACTTGTTCTAAGAGTCTTATGTCCCTGCGGTGGTAAAAGTGTTTGATGGCTAATTGCTACTGGGACCTGTGTCACCTCAGCCAGCTACTGTGATGAAGTGTCTCATAGCCTGTTTTGATACTCAGAGAAGATCAGTAAGATCTTGGCACTGCACAGGTCCCTTAAGAGCTCTGTTGTTGGCAGCAACAGTTGCAGATAGAAATGGGAGTATAATAAACAAGAGCAGTGGCTTTGCTTACTTGTCTTTGAACAAGTTTGGGTTAAATACACATTGTACTCTAGCAATCCAACAGCTTAACCTCAATTTTTTTTCCCTTTTTTTTTTTTATAGAGAAGATCCAAACTCAAATAATAGTTGTGATTCATGATGGGCTATTTATTTATTTATTTATTTCTCATATAAATTAAACAAGTTTATTAATGATCTTCAAATTTTTATCTGGCTCAGATTAGCATGCTATACAAATGCTGTGTTTGTAAGGGTTAACTGTAGAAAGCAAACTTGGTTTGCAGGGCTGCTGTGGAGATTCTGGTTTATTTTTTTGGTTTATAGCTTGCAAAGATGCAAGCATATTCAAGCATATTCACTGATTTCTGTGGCATCTCTGGGTGTCTGAATTTGTCTCCAAGTGGGCAACAATTCAATTCTGAAAACTGCCACCACATTCTGTTAAAATTGACAGTTGTCTTTACAGTTTTGACAGTAAGAACAATGATTGAAAGGCTGCAAGAGCTCATTTGCTCTTTCAGCCTAAGAGGTGTTTCTTTCAGAGAGATTTAAAGGTTGTTGTACTCCCTGCTGTGCTATTGTCTGTCCTTCTGTCAAAGAAAAATATAATAGTAAAGCAGAAAAAAATGTGTGTTTTTTTCTGGTATCTTTTACTGGGGCAGTTTGGTTAGATTTTAATGTTCTGGCTTGGTCATAGTGCTTATCTCTCAAAGACCAGTTTTTTAGAGTGAAGTGTGCCATAGGACTTAGGTTATTTATGGTACAGCTTTCATATATAAAGCTGCACATGGCTGTATTATTTCCCTCTTATTTGTATGGTATACAAAGAGAAACAGAACTGAAGTATTATATCTATTAGTTTCTATTAAGGAGAATACTGTTTTTGCACTTAAAGCTAATGGTCAATTAAAAATACAGAAATTAAAACGAGCAAAGGCCTCCTAGCACCTTTTGTTTTGATTGAGCCTTATTTTAATGCTTTCATTTATCTTGGAACAAAAATTTTAATTTTTCATCATGCATAGCATTTGAAACAAATGCACGCCCAAATTATTCTAAAATTCTGAGTGAATTTTTGGTGATAACAAATTTAGATAACAAAAGCCTGAAACACATCTGGGTGTTATGTTTATTCTAAGGTAATTTACTGATTACTGTGCCCCCTTTGCTACTTTGTCATAATGGGGTTATTAGTTTACCCTCTTAATACTAAAAATAAAATACCACAAATAAAAAGAGATGTAAACACAGACATTCCCTACACCTCTTTTCTTGTGTGTATACAAAAAAGGTAGCAGAAATCCCTCTTTGTATATTCATTCTTGGTTTGAAGGCAGTGTTTAGTGCTGCCTGATGAGGAATTAAAATCTTTTTTTCAGGATTGTGGAATGGCTCAGGACGCTACAGTGCCCAAACTGAACTTTGGATATTGGTTGGATAAAGCTGTTGAATGGGGTCAAGCCACTACATTGGAATCCCAGAAAGATGTGTGCCTTCACTTGCCCCAGCTCCAGGAATTTCTGCATCAGCTTTATGAAACAATAAAACATTCGGTAAGTGACTTGAGAAGGAAGAGTGACCTGTTTTGAAGAGGCCCTCCGAAACAATCTGCACCATGTTTTGGCAAAACCGGAAGCTAACAGTAGCAAAGAGGTTTGTCTTGTTGACCTAATGTATTGCTGGATCAGAGGGGCGAACTGGGGGAACAGTCGCAGGTAGTGCAAACAGGAGTGTGCTTCCTGTTTCCCTGATTTATTGTGAAAGGAGGTTTTTCTTCTTGATTGGTTGATGTCACATGAAATTTCCCAGCCAGTACTCTAGCCTCTTAACAAAACTCTTTAAATAAACAAGAATTTGATTCTGGTTGTCAGGTCATAAATTGTATGATTTAAAGGCCTTTACATGCAAAACTGTAACTGATCCTTTAAATCTTAGAGGGTCTGCTGACACATTAACCCCAGTGTTATGGTGCACAGAGTGAATTCTAGCAGCATGGTCAGATCACTGGCATAGGCTGCTGCCTGTTCTGTTTAGTAATTTAATTATTGTCTGCACTTACTTGAGTAAATGTAGTTGTTCACGTTTAGTTGCTAATGTGTTTTTCTGAGCATAGGTTTTTCAGTGTATGTATTCAGTATAATAGCTTTAGAAGTACTACACTATGGCATAAGGCTTGCTTCTTAGGGAAGTTCTTCTTTTTAAATATTCTCGTCTGTAGTGTGCAAAGTGAGGTTTGTTTCTGAACTGAATTTAAATTTTAAGTGAAAGGTTTTGGGGGAGTGGAGTTTCTTCCCATATTTGTATTTCTTTTTCCTTTAGGGGCAAAAAAATTATTGCTACTTCACATAATCCGAGGCATGGCCTGAAATGGACCTTGTGAATATGGCCCCAGAAAGTCCTGGTCTAGCCCCAAACATGAGACAAATGCAAGGAATTTATTGCAGTAGCAGGAGATGGTTATCATCCCTGCTACTTGCATGTTATCTCAGCACAGCACTGTTTTTCAAGCCTTCATTTATTTGATAGTAAAGCTAAAAAAATGGAGAAATAAGACTGATTACACAGGATTGTCTATAAACTGCATTGTTTACTACTTTTATCGTGAAACTGCTTTCTTTGGTTAAAAGTTAAATCTCAGTTTGTTACTGGCTAGTCATTAAGTTAATTTAAAGAAAGCAAGAAAAAGTAAAAAAGATAATTTTATGCTATAGCAGGTATTAATTTCTTCAGAAACTGTGAGACAGTGTATTATAGCAATGAGGTTCAACAAAAATGTGTGTTTATTAGGCTTTTAATACAATGAAATCTTACACTTGCTACTTACTAATACCGATCTGGTTGCTGGGTGTGAGGCAAATGAAAAAAATTTCTAACATAGTTAAGTATTAGGTAAGGAATATGTGCAGTATATTTACTATCTTCTTGTTTATTTTTATGTTTTAGCAGGGATCAACTGTAGCAATCCAGCAGTTCCCTTTAATTGGACAGCTTCTAGGAAGGCTCTGTTGGAATCCTTTTGTTATAGGATATGGTAAGAATGTGTAAAGGTATTTCTGCAGCAGTTCCATAAACTTTATTTTGTAGAAATTAGGAAAATATGACGTGTTGCATACTATGATTTTTTCCATAAAAACACAACATTCTTTTTTACTGAAGTAAAATTTTGAGATGAAAAGGCTATCCGTGTTCTTTAAAATATATGGCTTTCAGAAATGTTAAATTCACTTTTGGATCTAATTAATTTCATGATTTAGTTACGGAATCTTGGCTTGGGACCAGTAGGTTTTAAACCCAGTGGGTGTTTATGTGCATCATGATTTCCATTCTCATTTTTTGTTGTCTTGATTACATTTTGCTGGAGTCTCAAAATCTACAAAATCTAGTGGTTCAGATTACTTTCAATAGAAGTTTCTTTCAGTATGTATCAGAATATTCTATTATATATGCTAAGACAGAAGAATTAACTTTTCTGATACGTGTGTTTTTGTAATTAGTCTAAGTTGTGATTGTGTTTGTTTTTATTGAATTCTGAAGATGCATTTTCCCCATCTCTCCATCCTTAACTAGTGAAAATGCACATAGAATCAAAATTAAAACAGTAAAGTGGTAACATAGGAAAACATATGAAAAAACAAAGTGCTCTTACTGATGGTGCATATGTGTGTGAGTGAGAATATAGAAGAGAAAATAAATTGGGCGCAGGAAAACTGTAGGGAGGGGGGAGACATTCCTTGTGCTGTGTCATCAACAGTTCTGATACGTTTTTCAGGAACTGAAACGTTGATATTTTGATAAATTACTTGGGATCTCCTTTAAGCAGAAAACTAATTCTGAGGTTCTCTGTGAGCCCCTTAAAATACCTTTTTTGTCAGTCTTCTGCTCTTACTACAACTACAAAAAAAAAAAAAAAAAGTAACACTATGTCTTTTCTGCTTTATGCTTCCTTTTGGGGAAATACAGAAAGCGGCAATTTTGTTTTCACCTACAAGGGTTTACTAGCTGAAGCACAGCATACATCTTCTGTTTTGGCTTTGTCTTCTAGACAGCTCCAAGTGCAGACAAAATGAACTTGTCTGTAAAACACATAGTAGATGTGTGTAATGTCAGCACTTCACCTCTGAAAGGAAAATTTGAGAAGGAACCATAGGTTTAAACTTAGACCGGTTTTGCATAGCAAATGTGTGCTTTTTGAAAAGCCTTTTCATACTTTACAGATGTATTTTTACAATGGAGAGGTTTCCCTTTCAATCATAGTTTTTGAGTATGTTGGTAGCCATTGGTGTTTGCAGTTACACACAGGCTTTGCTTTTAAGTTTTTGTTTGGAATATCCAAGTCTTTAGACCATCAGTTTTTCTGAGCCAACAATATATTGTGTTATAGAAAAGTAGCTTCACCTATATTTCTCATAAGAGTTGAAAGCCATCTGTGTCTGCTTTTGGCTCCTTTTCGCAAAAATCCCAGCAAAGTTTCCTCTACTTCTTTACTCTTTTTTGTGTTCCTTCAGCATTTTCTGAAGCTGCAAAAGCAAGTTGGTCGTTACCTCTGATGTTTGCTTGAGAATGAAGTTTTACTACAGGTTTCTTTTTTTGTCTCAAAGTGGCAAGCAAGCCAATTCAGAGAGCTTTACTTGCTCAAAATGGAATCCTTCACTTTAATGCTTAAAGATTTTCTGACATCAATAGACCTGAAGATGTCTGCTTATACATTCCCACCACTTCCTCTTCTTAGAGCCACCTGAGCACTCTTTGAACTGCTGGCATTTTAGATTCAGCAGTTTTTCATTTTGTTTGGCACTAGTTCTGAAGATATTCTTTAAGATAGTACTGGTTATAGCAGATGCTGACTCTCAAGTGGGTTTCATGTAGTTTCTCATTTGGATAAATAGCTCATTCAGGCATGTGGCTGAGACCAGGCCACCCTCACAGAAGAAGGAACTAATTTTGTTCAATTCAGTCTTTCATACTAATAAATGGAGAAGGAAAAACATTATGCTTCTGCATCATGTCCAAACCACAATACCTATCACCTGAGATGAATGTCTGTTGGTGCTGGAAGCTGACATGGCTTGACCACTCAGTGCAGGAAGCGTGGTCTCCAAGGGAAAATAATCTCCTCATAAACACTCCTGGGCAGGAGGTGACCAAGTTAGCCTTATTTAGAATGCTAATGTGAGGGAAGCACGACTGAAGAAAATGTCATGGCTGTACTTGTGGTCCTGAACCACAAGGGATACATGAGGTATTCAGTCTTGGTAAGGAATTCCAGTGGTTTTTTGGTTTTTGGTTTTCTTTGTGGGCTGTGGGATTATCTTCTCAGTAGGACCCTCCTGGTTTGAGTTTTGAGCCCAAATGTCTTGAATCCCAAACTAATACTATAAATGCTGGGGGATTTCTTGGTGGCTCGCTCTACTTGGCAGTACGTGTGTGTGAGCATGCAAGCTTGGGAATGCATTCATTTCCACAGAAAGCTCAGTTTTAGCTAATGAACATTTTCTGATACGTTTCAATAAAATTTTACAACACGCTCTAAAAATAATGTTTCTGTCTGTAAGATAAGGGTTTTCTTCCTTCCATCTGGCCCCCTTCCTGACAGGATATTTATAAACTGACTGTGCTTGATTGAGACTACACTGTGTTATGAGAAAAACATTCCTTTTTGTTCTTTGTTTCTGTTTTTTAAAAAATTTTCGTTGTGAGATTGGCAGGAAAGAAGTGCAATCTGATCATAAAGGTTTGGACATTTGACTGGTTGATTGGTGTTTTAGTTTTTTTGTTTGTTTGTTTCCTCAGGGTGTTTTCCCCTTTTTTTTGGTTGTTGTTGTTTTGTTTTTCCTTTTTCACTTCCTTTTTTTTTTTGCAAAGCAGCTTCCAAGCTTCCTACAGACATTTTTTATTCCCTGTGTTGGAATACAACTTTAACTTCCCTACAGAAGTCCAGTAGACAGGTAGTAACCTTTTCTGAGCTGTAATTTCCACCTTTGAATTTTTAATTTTATTTCTGTGGATGTATTAATTGGTTATTTCGGTATTAGGCATTCTTTCATGCCATAGTAAGATCAAATGCCTTTGTTTGTATCCTGATAATGCTTTTCAGTGCGTATCATGATGGTATGTTTTCCATGGAGACCACAGTTGCTAGAAAACTGTGAGGAAAAAATCCACCAGCAGGTTTTCTATGGTTCTGTGTTTGGTCTTTTGATATGATTATCTTTGCAACTGCAGTAATCATTTTAAGATCTGTCTTAATCTTCCCATCTTTCATCCCCTGTTCCAGGGCAGCTGTGAAAAAAAAACAGCTAACTAAGAGTTGCCCTCAGAGTGTGTTATGGGGTATATCATCAAGAGGATTGTATGGGCCCTTTTCCTGTTTTTCACAAATCTGTGGAAGGCTACTTCAGTTTTGGTCAAAAAGTAATTTTTTAAACTAGGAAAATCTGAAGCTGTACCAGTTCCTTGTTTTTTGGAAACTGTTGTCTTAGCTGTGAGATCAGTATAGGTTGGTTTCACTTGGATTGAGGTTTGAATGTATCTGTGTTGATCTTTGTAAACTCATTATGCTGGCAAAGTGTGCCAGCTGAGTTTATCTAAGCTTTGTTTTCATGATTTTAGCTTTCATCAAACTGATTTACATTTCTGACAGGCAACAATACATGCAATGTATTTTATAGTATGCAGCAAGTCATCATGTGTAACAAAAAATCTTCTCATCCAGAAGTCTATTCAAGCATTTTTTTCACCTCTTTTCTTAATTTTTTTAAGTCAACAGAAAACCGAAATTTAAATAAAATTACTTCTGGATGTACTGTAGATGTACAGTGTAAACTGGATGAGTCAAAAGAAGGAATACTTGAATGATGTATATGTTGTTTGAGAGAAGAGATTTGGAGTTGATGTCTTTTCCTCTGCCTTTTTCTGTGTAATTTATGTAATTTAAAGTTATGTCAAAAGCCAGACTTCGTAATCAGCCAATATTTTTGCATTAGTAATTAATAATGTTTGAAATCTTCGTTTTCCAAGAAGCAGTTGGCTATGATTTAGTCATTTAAACAAATAAACCACTCTGTTTATTTTTTCCTCCCATATAAAGTCATAGTGGAGTTCAGATGGAAGGTTTTTTTGAAGGAGATGGTTGTCTATTAGTACTGATGTCTGAATGCCAGTTGAATATAATTATAATGAGAGTTTAAGGATACTTTGAACTTCTGCTGAGCAACATGCAAGATGTGTCCTTTAACTTCAGAATTACAAAACCTAGGAAATTATTATCCTTGTAAAAATTCATAGTAAAACAAATTCCCAAACACACAATGGCAGAATACCCCAAATTGTGGTCAGTTAAAACGGTATGCTTGGGAAACCATTTCTGTTGCAGAGATGTTAGTCAGTGGGAGGTCAGTAATGGCCTCCAGGCTTGTTGGACATTTATTGAGGAATAGTGGTTTAAATCAATGTTAACTTCTCTGGTCACGTGGTGAAAATACAGGCATTACTTAATGGACCTTTTATTTTTTCCTCAGGCCTTCCTAACAAAACACTTCTAAATAATACTGTTTATTACATCCTGGATAACAAATACATGGAAAACAAAAGAAATCACTTATTGAGCTTGATAATCACATTGTCTCATAATATAATTTTTAAAACTGGTAGTATCACTTATTCGTATTATTTTTAACAAGAAGATTATTGCTTACTAAGTGAATATTATAGCAGAACTACAATACTACATCCAGTTTTCAGAATTTTCATTTGAATCACACGGTTTTGTTCTGGGATTAAATTGACTGTAGAACATCTTGGTATGTGCCAAAGAACATTAGAAAAAACCCCACCAAAGCCTGTTGAAAACAAAGTTGTGTGAAATAATCGCAAGTTTAATGGCTCTTCAACTGCTTGCTTCAGATAATCGGCTCCTCTATAATAATATCTGTGCATCTAAGCAACGAGATTAATGCTTATTTTATAGTAGATTCTAAAAGAAGAGAACTCATTTCAAACAGTGGGTTAAAATTAAGTAAAACCCATTCTGATCCTGAACAGAAAATCAGAATAGGATTTTTTTCAATCATCATTTAGCTTTTCTGCTGTCTGTAGAAATGTCATTTTCCTGGGGCATGGAGACTCTTCCTGTATTTTTACAGGGAACTTTATATTTTACATTCTAGTCATGAATGATTTCATACTTCACAAACTTTAGTTTTTCAGAAGTGAGTATATTTGAGTTGTGCGAGCTTTGGAGACACTGTAATAAACTATTTTACTGCTGTTGATTATTGTTTATTATTAATGCTATTATTTAGATACTGAGTTGAAAGTTCCTTGTGGATAGCTTCAGGTATTTTTTATGTAATTGAATTACTAGGTCCTGCAAGTTTCTTAAGATCATCTAATTATTGTATAGATTCTGAACACTTTGGTCCCTTTTAAACTGCCATTGAAGGAAATGATTACACAAGATGTATATAGTGAGTAAAGTTAAATGTGTGGTATGAATCTGGTAGAATAGAATAAGTATGAGTTGAGGCTGATAGTTAGGGCCTCAGTTTTGTGGATGGATAGGGACTGTTGTGTGTAATTCTGTCTATGTTTTGTTTGGGTTTTTCTTTTCCCTCTAAGTGTATCTTTATTTGCTATTTTTCCTACAGATGAAAGCCAGAAGACTCTGATGTGGTGCTTATGTTGTCTGTACAGCAGTGAACCACAGAACGCTGTGGAACTGAAGGCCAACAGCTGGATACGGGTAAATGAATAAATACTTCCCAGGACTGCTTTGGATTACATTGATTATTTAAAGGTGCTACGTCTATAGCATAGACATACTGTCATTTAAGAAACTGCTCCAAAGACAGCCTGCATACGTATTGTGTTGAAGTGTATATGATTCTAATTATAACACAGTCACTGTTAGTCTCATTTTAAATCTTAAAAGGATGAGGCATTTTACATTTGGTGGTTTTGGTGGCTCTTAACCTACTAGATTCACCAGGTCTAATATCCTTGAATAGTGAGCAGCAACCACAAATCAGAAGGGAAGCAAGTGTTGCTGTTAAAAATAAAGAACCTTTCAATTAGGATAACATAAATAACCTAGACAAATGCCATGGTTTGTTTTGAAATGAACATATATTTGTTCTGTAATTTTATTCCTTTTTGTTTTTGTTTAATCTCCTGCCTATGAAGAATTTAATTGTATCCAAACTTTCTTCAAAGAGAGTCAGAAAGGGGAGAGGCAGTGCTTGTGTGTGGATTTATATTTAGTGACTTAAGGAATAATGAATCTCTAACTTTAATCCCAAAATTAGAGTTTTGCATGGCACACCCATTCATATTTCATGTATTTCCACACTGAATTAACAAAGCACATCAGCATGTATATAGCTTGCTGCACATTGTTGCTTAATACTTCACATTGCTGAGTAACAGTTTGAGGGTGCAGTTCTGTCGTGTCCTTGGATTTTCCATGGGTCTATGTAAAAATATGGTAAAAAGTATAAATGGAATTGTTAATATATTTTTTAATCTTTTAGTCCTCACAACTAGTGAGAAGGTAGCAGCCTCATCATTATTTATGTACAACTCTGCTAAAGCTGAAGATACTTCTAGATTTCTCTAGGTAGATAATTTCTTACTTAACAGTTTATTTTGTATGTCAGATTATTTAGGTATGCATGTAATACTAGGATGTACAAATTACTATGAAATAATGGAGGATGATGATGATGCAGATTTTTATGCTAGGAAACAGCTACATGTTAGTAAACAACTATTGTTGATTTAAAAGCAATAGTCTTAGAAATATGTTCTCACAGTTTTTTAGATGGTCTTGGGTGCCTGTATATACCTGTTCGGTGGGCTGTACCACATAACATGGAAATTTGAACAACCTAATACTAAGTAAAATAACCCTTATTTTCTTCCTGTCCTTAATGTTTTTCAGGAGGCTATTATTGAGGTTAGTATACTTGTAATTCAGAGTGTGGCAATGCTTGAATGGCAAAGTGAAAGGATATGAAAAAAACCCCCTCTGCCTGCTTTCTTATATTCTTTGTAGTGAAATAGGAGAGGCACAGCAGTATGCAGTTAGTTATCAGCAAACAGCAAAATTTGTCATTTTTGTTCTTTAGTAGCATAACATCTACCTGTGCATTAATGATGCATGTCAATAACATATGCAGTAATGATGCTAAGTGGTGAGGGGGGGATGTACCCAGTCTACTACAGATAGCTTTGGCTTCTGGGAGGGAAAAAACCAATCATCTTAACCTGCAACACTTGACTCTTCTGATTAATGTAACTGAATTGATGGTGTTGCTGATGTAAGAAAAAGTATCAGGTAAACAGGAACAAACAGTTGGAGATGGATGGAGGTGGGACTGCTGCTTTTATCTTACACTGAAACTAACATGTCATATATTTGATTCAAGCTGCCCTGTAATCTGTGGAATTTTTCTCGCCTACTCTGTGTGTTTCAATCACCCATAACAGCCACTATGACTTGATGGATCAAGAGTTAACCTAAAGCTTAGGAAGGAAGGCATGGAGGAATTCAAAGCACAAACATATCTTAGTAGCTATTTTTATCATTCAGCACTTACCTAGTTCCCTTAAATGCATGTAACACAGCATGAGAATACAGCAGGTGGGATTAAAAGAGGAAGTATTATTAAATTGTTTTCTATAATTAGTAAAGTTTCTTCACAGTTTCTTACTGCCCAGTAGGCATCATCACAAAGCTCTTTGAAGAAAGTGGTTTTATTTGCCTTTTGTTTTCATCACTGTAAATCTTGTCATCAGCAATTGTGATACAATAAGGTCTATGATGCTTGTTTTTACAGAAGAACCTGAGCTAAATGTTTTGCTCCTCTTGAAGGTTTTCTTTCATTACCTCTGATAATGATTTATATTGAAAAAAAGAAACACACAGAGAAAATCCCTTGACCCACCTAGTGTACATTT
The DNA here is from genome assembly GCA_013397175.1 of Platysteira castanea. Lineage (NCBI taxonomy): Eukaryota > Metazoa > Chordata > Aves > Passeriformes > Platysteira > Platysteira castanea. Next base: position 35,907 of record VYXC01011391.1, read on the forward strand.
AATTGTTTCCTCCTGAACTGCTTTTTCATTGTTATATGTGTCTCAAATGATTGTCACAGAAAGGGATCGAGATGCATTTGTTATGAGAGCCATAATTTGAGGTTGTCATCAGCTGTTTTAGTATTGACTGGATGATCAATCTCTGCAGTGATTTGATCTGACCTCAGTGTTGGTAATATGGCAGGAGCTCTTTACAGCAAGATTATTCACTTGTGGAGAAGATGCCCTGTACATTGTGGTACACTGTGGGAAAAAAGGCCAAAAGTCTAAAATTTAAAGACTTCCGGACATGGGGAGGAAGGTAGTTTTACGACTACATAATGAAAAGGGAATTGAAGTCCAGAAAGAAATTTCAAATAACACTGCAGAAGTTTGAATGCCACTAAGGTTTTTATAGAAAACTTGCCTGTACTTGGAATGAAATGATAGATAATCTAAGGTATTTAAGCTCTCCCTGGAGGGTATGGATAGCCATCCATGACCACACAGAATGGGGATCTGTGTCAGGTCCATGCATACTGACACAGGACCTGTGGAAAAGGGCTTTACCTAGAGGCACTGCTTTTTGGCTTCTACAGAAGTGATCTTCAGAGTAGCTTTGTCTTTTGGCCCTTCAGTCTATAGCTCATTTTATTTCCTCAGCTTAATACTTCAGCATATGCTGAGGGGGAATACTTAGTTTTTAAAAAGGCAGAGTATTTCAGTGTGTAGGCCAGCATGTATAAAATAAATTGGGATCTTTGGGTATCCATTTAGTTGATGATAGAACAAACAAAACGTCAAAAAAGCAAAGCAAAGCAACCAACCAACCAAAAAACCTCACCCAAACAACCAAAGTAGGAGTCTGTAATGGAGACAGAGAACTTTGCCTGCTTACAATTAACTATCACAACAACAACAACAACAACAAAACTTGGTAAATTTTCTTCCTAGTTTTATAGGTTTTTAAGTGACTTGCATTAAATTTTTTCTCCCAAAATGCAAAGTTGTATCTGATTGGAAAATTATATTATTCAGTCAAGTTAGTATTGAATCTCTTCCTCCCTTTGCTTTTATAGCTATGTACATTGACTATGAAACTACACCTTGCATTTTTTGTCATTTTTTTGCCTGAGTTCCTGAGGAGTGCTGGGGCCTTTCAGTGGAACTTTGGCTAAGGTCATTGGTAGGAAGGCTGGTCTCAAGTGTTTTGTTTTTAGCTACTAAATTGCATTTTCAGTGTTGCAAAAAATGCATTTAAGGCTAGCTACTTTTTAACTTTCCTGCCATTGTCATAGAAAAGCTGTGTTGTTTTTAAGGGCAGGCAGGGTAGCTGTCCACTTGAAATGCGTTATTACGACATTTCTGAAACCAAGATCGTGTCGATCTCTTAAGTCCTTTAAAAGAATAAAATGTGAAAAGAAATTTATTGAAATTTAATTAAAGTGTGCAGTGTAGAGTCCAGTGTTTTTATGATTAGATGCTACTTAAAATGGTGGATATTTTTGGTTTTGTTTATGATTCTGAGCCTTAGTGTTGGAATCCAGGTTATGTAGGTCTTCTGTAAAGCCAGGCAAAGCATAGGAGGCCAAGATACATGCTGACACAGATTTCACACTAATAAAAACAATAATGATCTGGTGAAGCTACTCTAAGAAATATACTTAGTTTCTCCAGGTGGCTTCCTCTGAGCAGATATTTTTGGAGCTGTGAAGTATGGTTTTAAGATGGACTTCTGTCTGATGAGGCGAGAACAGCTTCCTTTCACTGCACATTACTCTTGCAATCACATTGCACTAATTGAAACAGGTTTCCTTTTTATTAACTTGGCCACACCTTCTTCTCTGCTCTCAGTTTATAAGCTGTGTTTGTGAATTTTTTATTGCTTTGGAATTTATTTCATATATTACTTTTATTGTATTGTGTTGGAGGGCCATATGTACTTATTAGAGTGTTACAGCCCATCTCTTTTCAAACTAGGTAAAACAGAAAGTTAATATCCTCTCTTTAAAATCTTGTCTTTTTTCTTTTTTTTCTTCTTTCTTTTTCAAGATTTATTTTTTCAGTGCTTTACTATCCCTCAAACAAATACAAAGGAACAAGACTATATACATAACAGCATAAACATAGGGGTGAAAGACCTCTAAGGCTTGCCCTATGTTTTTAGAGGTGTTTTTTTTTTGGCTTAGCCAAGTTTTCCTTTCTGAAAATATATAGTTCTTTTGCAAATCTGTATCCTGTGCATGGCCATATCTATCCCCATCTTTCTTATAAACCCATTTTAAGTACTGGTAGGCTGCAGTAATGTCTTTAGACCTTAGGATAAGACAAGTGCATTTTCTTCTTTGTCTGTTTTATGGGTAGAGGCCTATGTTGTAGGATATATGGCTTATATGTATTTGTTAAAATATAGTACGCTGAATATGTGAGGCAGAGTTTGAAACTGGACATTGTCGTTTGTAGAACACAGTAATGACAACTTTGTTGCTTATTATGATAGCTGTTTACTAACTTAGAAACAGTGGTGTATATTCTTATATACCAGTAGATGGCATTCTTCATATTGCATACAGGTACACATATATTCATTTCATATTAATACGCACACAGTTTTCTGTGCGTATTCACAGCGTTCTAATAAATACTCTTCCAAGGAAAGATGAACTTTTTTTTTTTAAATAGTAGTCTGAAGTTTAGAAGCCAGCTTCCCAGCTGCCCTTACTCTGTATGGTGTTGTTTAGATTCTTAGTTGTCTAATGTTGGTGGCACTAGTGAGAATTCTGTGTTAAGATTCTTAACATTTTTGGCAACAGTACAGGATCCTCACTAATAAGAAAATTATTTCATCTTCTTCAGTGTACACACAGTGCATTCAGTTGAACTGAGTTTTATATTTTTCTGCCCACAATTTTTGCACAGATGTGGAAGAATTCTATCTGGGTTTTCACTTGTTCTGGATAGTGACTGATTCTTGATATTTTATTGGAGTTTTTAAGCACTTAGGGCTTTGTATCCAAGGATCTGTTATATTAAAGAGTATATGTGAACAGTGTAGAAAATCTTGGTTCTGAAATGCTTACAATGAAAAACTCATGATGCAAATAGCTTTAGAAAAAAGAAGCATAAAGAAACATCTGTTCCTTTTCTCTAGCCTCCTCCTTATCTCACTGTTACAAAATTACAAGTATTATTCTGAACAGCACAGGGTTTTTCATATTTCCTCTTCTTTGTTTTTCCTTATTACATGGTTTCATTTATCTATGGTCATGCTTTGTATTTTCTAAGGACAAAGTAATCTATCTATTCCAAAGGTTTGTAGTATGTGTCTCATTGTATTACTTGGATTCCTGCTCCCATGTTTTAATTTATTCTGTCACTTTTTTTACTGCCGCTGCTTTCACGAGTTTGTTTTCCCTAGGCACGAGGCTTTACCCACGATGTCGGGTCCAACAACTTAGGCATTCTTTTGTGTCTGGTCTCTTGTCAGGAGCCAGCCTTTCCCAGCGCCTTAGCAGGAGCTGCGAGGGCCGGCGCCGCTCGGGGCCGGGAGATGGCGATCGCCGCCCTGGGTGCTCGCCCCTGTGTCCCTCACACGGCCCTGCCCGCGCAGGGAAGCCGGCACTCACACCCGTGCCAGAGGGATGTAACTTCGATGTTGTTAGGGATTAAAGTGATGGTAATATTGTTGTGGCCTTTCGCAGGTGTTCCCTGGATGTGTTTTGATAAAAAGGCGGGTACACTGGGTTGCCTTTAATTTGTTAAAGTTACTGTAGAACGGCCTGGGTTGGAAAGGTCCCACTAGACCAGGCTGCTCAGAGCTCCATCCAGCCTGGCCTTGAAAACTTCCAGGGACAGAGCATCCACAGCTTCTCTGGTAAACCTGTGCCAGTGCTTTACTACTGTGCCAGTAAAGCATTTCTTCCTGATATCAAATCTAAGTCAACTCTGTTTTAGTTTAAATCCATTCCCCCTTGTCCTGTCACTACATGCTCTAATAAGAAGTCTCTCTCCATCTTTCTTGTTGGCTCCCTTCAGGTACTGGAAGGCTGCAATTCGGTTACCCCAAAACCTTCTCATCTCCAGGCTCATCCCAATTCTCTCAGCCTCATATGAGAGGTGCTCCATCCCTCTAATCATCTTGGTGGCCTCCTCTGGACTCACTCCAACAGGTCTATGTCCCCCCTGTGCTGGGACCCCAGAGCTGGATGCAGAGTTCCAGGTGGGGTCTCACCAGAGCAGAGCAGAGGGGCAGAATCCCCTCCCTGGCCCTGCTGCCCACGCTGCTTTGGATGCAGCCCAGGACACGTTTGGCTCTCTGGGCTGTGAGTGCTCATGGCTGGGTCATGTCCAGCCTCTCACTCACCAGCACCCCCAAGTCCTTTTTGCAGGGCTGCTCTTTATCTGTTCACCTCCCAGCCCATGTTGGTACTGGGGGTTGCCCTGACCCAGGTGCAGCACCTTGCACTTGGTCATGTTAAATCTCGTGAGGTTCACTGGCCCCACTTCTTAAGCTNCTCCTGTCTTCAGGTGTGCTGAGGTCTCATGAGAATGACAAATAAAGATGAGTGCACCCTCTAAGGAAGGACCAATTTTGAACATGACTTCTGCAACGAAATCAGTGGGTATAAAAGAATGCTCCTACAGGGTAAGCATGGACAGACCATTCTCTGGAGCCGGTGAAAATAAAAACCAGGAATTAGCTGTTGTACATTATACTTTTTTCTTCAGCTATTCTGTGCTACAAAAGTTTTAATTTCTTAGTTAAAACTAAGAGCAATCATTAAATAAATATGTCTCATAAAAATGGAGACAAGAACAGTCNATTCGGTTACCCCAAAACCTTCTCATCTCCAGGCTCATCCCAATTCTCTCAGCCTCATATGAGAGGTGCTCCATCCCTCTAATCATCTTGGTGGCCTCCTCTGGACTCACTCCAACAGGTCTATGTCCCCCCTGTGCTGGGACCCCAGAGCTGGATGCAGAGTTCCAGGTGGGGTCTCACCAGAGCAGAGCAGAGGGGCAGAATCCCCTCCCTGGCCCTGCTGCCCACGCTGCTTTGGATGCAGCCCAGGACACGTTTGGCTCTCTGGGCTGTGAGTGCTCATGGCTGGGTCATGTCCAGCCTCTCACTCACCAGCACCCCCAAGTCCTTTTTGCAGGGCTGCTCTTTATCTGTTCACCTCCCAGCCCATGTTGGTACTGGGGGTTGCCCTGACCCAGGTGCAGCACCTTGCACTTGGTTAAATTGCATGAGATTCCTATGGGCCTAGTTCCAGAGTTTGTCCAAGTTCCTCTGGATGGCCTCCTGTCTTCAGGTGTGCTGAGGTCTCATGAGAATGACAAATAAAGATGAGTGCACCCTCTAAGGAAGGACCAATTTTGAACATGACTTCTGCAACGAAATCAGTGGGTATAAAAGAATGCTCCTACAGGGTAAGCATGGACAGACCATTCTCTGGAGCCGGTGAAAATAAAAACCAGGAATTAGCTGTTGTACATTATACTTTTTTCTTCAGCTATTCTGTGCTACAAAAGTTTTAATTTCTTAGTTAAAACTAAGAGCAATCATTAAATAAATATGTCTCATAAAAATGGAGACAAGAACAGTCCTGTATTTCCTGCTGCTAATGGTTGCCTGTTCTGGAGGCTTTTGTGAGCACACAAGAGATTCTGGTTAATTACAGGCTAGTGATCCCTTTTGACATATTGCTTTGTTTATGTTTGGAGGTTTTTTTGATTATTCGTATAATTTATGATTTGTTAAAGCCTTGAAGCACTGGCACAATGTATTTTTAGAAATTTTATTGTTATGCTATGCAACTATTAATGTTCTTAACATTCATGAAAATTTTAATCCAATTTTTAATCCCACATAGGTTTATATCTTATGGAGAGGGTGGGAAATGCAGATTTTAATGTCTGAGTCAGCTGTTATTTCAGACATGTATGCAAAAGCTATACACCCATATATTGTGTAAAGTAAAACATAAAAATTAGGTGTGGCTGAGACTGCATAAGGAAACTGAAAACAGTAAAATCTGTGAACCAGTTTGTAAAAAAGACTGAAAAAACCCCCAGTCTTACAGACTTAAGGCTCACTCGCAGCTGAGAGATCATGGTATAATCAGAATTTGGAACAAGTAGTGAGATACATGTTAGCTGGTATAGACCAAAGTTGTGATTCGTTGTATTCATCAAGCACCAATTGGAGAAGTAGAGCTGAAAGAAAGCAAAAATGTTGTGCCATTTTTGTTAGTCAAAGCTAAAGCATGCTTATGGAATGCTCATTTTGTCAGGGCCCTAACCAAAGCAAGTCTGACGGAGGGGGAAGATAAAAAGGTGAGCTGAAAGGGCATGCAGATCTAAAAATATTTGGTGGAACTGCATAACTTTTGCCAGAAGTTGGGACAGTGGACCAAAAAAAAAAAAAGTCTTCCAGTTCAGTAGAGTAGTACTCAAAGTGCAGAACAAAGTTGAAGAGACCCAAATATAAATATTCTGTGATTCTTTCCTGAAGGCCATCTGTTCTGAAGAATAACTGCTGTATTTTTTGGCCATACACAAAGCCAAACCCCAACTCCAATGAGAGATTACTCATTTAAATATATAAAAAGAAAATATGTGATAATAACACAAAAAGAGGGGCATTTCTGGCTGGTGCCAGATATTAAGCTTTCCATAACATCAGGCTTGTTTTTAAGAAAAACAGTTCAAGTTCAGCTCTGTCCATAGGGAAAGCTGTGTTTGTTTACTTGATTGTCATTTGTACAGCAGTCGCTTTTTGTCACCAGATGGCAGGAA
>VYXC01011391.1:42700-55185 GCA_013397175.1 Platysteira castanea
CATATTTCTAAAAATCAAGAAGTTCTGTGATTCTGGAAGAAAATAATAAGACCCAAACCCAACAATAAGATTGTCAGAAGCTCCAAGTCCGTTTTGAAAGAAGCAGAATTCCTGAGCTAAGTGAAACAAGAATAAACGGCTTTGCACAGGTGTAACACACCTCTGGAGAAGAGTAGAACAAGACAGATTGTACTAAGAATATCATGCACATGGATGGACTATATAAAAAGTCTTCTGAATATGCTTCATCAAGTGGCCTGAACCATCCTCATGTTGAATGTACTCTTGTGCAAAACTCTTCAAGAAGCAATCTGTCCAGATCTTGAAAGGTTTTCAAAACAGAATGGCATAAATAATTTATGAAAAAGAATCCTCAATTTTTATGACCAACTCTGCAAAAAAAACCCCAGAGATAGTATCACTGCAGTCATGTCAGTTAAAACAGGAAAATGCTGCTGTTTGTGCCGTGGGCCTAAGAAAAGCAAGAGTAAGAAATCCTAATCTTCCACTGACCTCAGTTCATGCAGTAAAATGCTTGTGGGTGAAAACCGAGCTTCAACTTAAATGATAATAAACCAGTTGTGGGCAAAAGGTCTGAGAATAAATTCAGAAATGAAACACTTTTCACCTCTTAAATATCATATTTGCAAAGGTAAATTCAGTCCCTGAACAGAATTGCTGTTGGCTGGAAAATTCTGTAAGCATTTGGAAAAAATTCAGTCAGGCAAAATGTAGATGTAGATCAGCTCTTAAATAATGTAAGATCTGAGAGCATTCAGTAGAGAGGCTAATTGGAAAGACGTATTAGTGACACCTATTGAAAATGAGTATTGAGACCATTATATTTCAGGGGCAGTTGAGAGTAGCTCAGTGACACTGCCACAGTTGGTGTGAGGATAGGCTGCTCTGCAGGGCAGGGTGAGCCGGCATCTGCAGGTGAGGACCAGGCAGGTGCAGCTGTGCCTTGACACAGAAATGGCACAAGGAGAGCAGAGCAAGTCCAGTGACAATCACCAGGGTCAGCCGTGGGTCCAGTGACTGCTACACCAGGCCCACAGTGGCAAGGCAGGCCCAAAGTTGAGCTGTGATATCATGGCCAGGGGTCAGGCTGCAGGGCAGCGCGGTGCATGACCAGTCACAGGCACGGCTGCAGCGTAGCTCAGGCAAGGACCAAATGCCTTGACAGCGTCCCTGCCCGTGGTGGGTGGGTCGGAATTAGATAATCTTCAAGATCCCACTCCAACCCAGACCATTCTGTGATTCTGTGTAGGTTGTACACAGAATTGGAGTTATAATAGTCTCTTCTTAGGTGAAAAATGTTGATTTGATTTTGGGGGTAATATACTTTCCATCTTTCAAACTCATTACCTACTATTTTTATTTGTATGTACACTTCGTCAGATGGTTAGAAAAACATTAGAAAGTGTTAGGAAAGGACATATGTTAAAAGTAATTAAAACATAATGTAAAGAGATTTTGTTTTCTTAAAAAGTATTCCTTTTAATAAATTCTTTATAGAAGAAAATATTCAAGTTCACATTTTTCTAGGAGACAGGAATTTAAGGTAACATGAAGAAAATATGTAGTGCACAAATTATAGTGAACCTCAATATCTGGTCTTTAGTTTGCTTTTTTAAGTTAGGAAGAGCCTAAATCACTTGTGAATTGTCATTCCACAGGGGAAATGGGGCCCAAGACCATCTGATGCAAGAAGTATTAAAATATTGTTGGATTTATTATAAAGGATGTCACTATGAGATAAGAATACTACTTTAATGACATATATGGGTAATGTGTCTGTTAAAAGGCTTATGAGTTGCTAGAGGACATACTGAGAAACATATTTTTTCCTTCTTATCTCGACAGCTTTGAAAGAAGGAGATAAGGAGCTGAACAGAGATAGCTGAGTTAAAATTATGAACATACTTCACCTGCTATTTATTACTGAAAAAGTAATAAAGGAGAAAGGATCTGTGTCAGAGCATAGTTTTAGCATGGTTTTATTACAAATACAGCATTTAAAAACTTAAAGGAGAAAGAATCTGTGTCAGAGCATAGTTTTAGCATGGTTTTATTACAAATACAGCATTTAAAAACTTAAAGGAGAAAGAATCTGTGTCAGAGCATAGTTTTAGCATGGTTTTATTACAAATACAGCATTTAAAAACTTTTTTGTTGTCATTCCACCTCTCTAAAGGGAAAACAATTTTAGTAGTATTTGGACAAAGATAAATAACTAGTCGATTTGGACTATTTCTTACCTTTGTGATAATATCACTGTAATATTTTACCATGATAAAACAAAAAATAATCAGAAGGGAATGTCAGTGTAAGAGGGATTGGGAGGCTTGAAGCAGGGGATCTAGTTTTCCCTAGCAGTTGTGGGAAGAGGGATGTCTGTGTTCCAGAAGGCATGCATCCAAGAGACAAATGGAAAATGTTAAGTCTCCTGGAGGCCAAAGTAGTTCAAAGTTACTTAATCACTTTCTGAGACTCACTCTTGTGGTTTTACGGATCTTACGGCTTTTTTGGTATGTTTGGAAAAGCGTTGTCATTCCTTCTCTAACCTGTGCAAATAATCATCAGAAACTTTGATCACTGCAACGATCACAGTGTGTTCCTTAAGATGAAAGACATCTGATGGTGATTAAAGCATGTAACTTGTTTATACTTTTCCTATTAATTTTTTTCTATGTTTTTCCCTGGTCCTTCAGGAGTCTGTGTGGCAGTTCTCCTCAATCACTGTATTTGGAATTTACCCTTGCCTTCCATCAATGGCTTATATGTAAGAGAGTCTGAAGATATTTCCTCAAAGTGATCTGGAGTGGCTGGAGATGAATGGGCTTTTACTCAGTCCTTGATTGTTTTCATTCAGCCTTGCTTGTCATATATCCTTCTTCCCTCTTTTGCTAGGTGGTGGCACACTGCTTAGTGTAATACCTCATAGTTACAGCCAGTAGACAATCTGTGCTTTTCACAGGAGCATCCACAGCCAACTCTTGGCAAAATTGCTGAAATGGTACAGACTGCCTCGTAACATTGTTAGAGAAGAGTGCAATAACAGCTATGTGTTGTGCTTCCAACAACAGTGTTGTACTGCTTAATTTCATGTGATAAAACACCAAACGAAATCAAGGGAATGCATGTAGTGTAAGTTCTGAACTCCTTTATGACTTAATGTAGAAATCAGAATTCAAAATAAAGTTTCTGCTAAGAGAACTGTTATTTATTTTGGGGTTTAGGGCTTATTTTATTGTTTTCAAAGTTGTTGTTGCTATTAAATATTAAATATCCTTAAAGAGAAAGGGAGTAGGTATAATCATAGGGTCATCAGAAATGTTCAATGTATATAATAAAGTGACAGATGGAATTCTGATATTTTAGTGCTCTCTAGAGACATGTCTAATCTTCACGCAGTTTTTGTGCTTTAAGCATCTAAAGCAACAACTTAGCTCATTATAAAGATGTGGGATCAATGGGTGGTGTGTCAGACTATATCTTTTGGTAGTTAGTTTAAAGTGAGTATTTCAATGGTAGATGTGACTGGCTATCCTATAAGCCAAAATATTTTCATAAACTTAAAAGAGAAGTATTTAAAGTATCCAGTTTTCAGACCATTTGTGCACATTAAAAATAACTTACTATTTAGGTTCAATGGTTTTCTTGTTGGACAGTGCTTACACTGGGGTCTTGCCACAACAGATGCAATAGATTATAAGAAGACGGCGAGTATAATAATTACAGCATGGGACAGACTGCTGGCAGATACAACAGCGTAGCATTCTCTTTAATCATAGTGCTTCCCATAATGTGGGTGGCCACAGCCTGCAAACATTTCAGTCAATCCCTTCTCCGTGCAGCAGTGGTTGTAAAATGGAGCTGAAGTAAACAGCATTCCACAGACCATTAAGGGTTTTTAATTTTGAAAAAATATAGCTTCCCTTCACCCCTCCTTTTGGCTGCTTGCTTCTGTCAGCTGTTACCTACCAAATCAGTTCTGCTTGAAGTAAATAGTATCCAATGTACTATCTGTGGGCTCTCCAAAAAGTTTGTTGTGCATTGTTGGGGCTTTTGTTATTAAAATACGTGTTACTTTAAAACCTGAATGTTTAGTTGGTTTTTGCAGCAAGAAATAACCTCTGCCCTTACATTAAATGCTATATTATGTTTATTTTAGAAGCTTTTCATCTTGTTCTCATTCTCCCAATTTTTTTTCCTTCAATGCCCAGTGTGGTCTTGCTGTTTCTGAAAAATGCTTTATTGTCTCTCTAGCCTTTAGCAGATTACCTTTTCTCCAAACAAATGAAGGGGAACTTACTGGTGTTTTTTCACCTGGTGGCCAGTTTACTCCTTTGGAAGCTGATTTCTCCTCCTTGATGTTTGACATATACTCACCTGGAATCTTGAGTTTCACGGAGTAGATTTAAGCAGTGAAACTTGGAGTCATGCAAATAGTTACACAGCATTTACAGGCCTTTTTTGGAGTACGTAAATCAGCTGCAGTTGAGGACAGATCATTTAAATCTATTTTATAAGTGTGCATGTGCATGAAAGGATATATTTTGATAGATGAGTTTTTACGTTGTAATTAGGCATATGTGGAATCAAGTATGTAAATGAGCTTGAAAGAAATGTCTTAAGTGTCATTGAGTAACTGATAGCTCAAAGTCAATTTTCTTTTGAATCAAAACAGAGGACAAAAGACTCAAGTGAAACATAGGCATGTGTTTAAGATCTGACGTAATTAATTAAAGCCCAATGACTTCTTGAACTCTTAATGCAATAAGAGACTTTTCAACTTCTAAATTACTGGTTAAAGTTCAGTTTTAAGAATCAAGTTGACTTGCTCTGCAGTGCGTCCCAATGGAGAAAAGAGCAGGCACTTTTCCCTGTCCTATGTACCATTAGTTTGTGTCCCAGCTAACAAGGGCTTTATCATGTTGAAGTGAGTGCACTTCCTAAGATGTACACACGTTAGGAAACCCACATCTCATAGTAGTGTTTGCTAAAAATTAGACATATCTGCCTCTTAAACTTGTTAATGTACAGTTCTGTTACAGAAAGGGTAAAGGGGGTAAAGATAAAGGGTAAAGGGTAAAGACAAAGGGTAAAGACCCCAATATTCTTAGGTATGGTTAGCCTGGGTGGCTTCTGGGTGAGGGGGAATATTGCAGTGAAAATGGAAATTGACTGATGAATCAAAAATGAGTAATTGATACAGTGATAGTATATATTCAAGATTTCTAGCAGAATATGTTGTAAAACAATTTAGTTCATAAAGGACAGGCGGGTGATAAAAGACATTAAACCTAATGGTACAAGAAGGGACTGGGGCTGGATCTTTTTAGCATAGTGAGAAAACATTTTAGAATGAAGATGGCTTTTCACATACAGCACATAAATGATTTCTAATCCTTGTTGCCTTGAAGTTTTACTGAGTTCACTGTCAGTATCTTCTTGTTTCTGTTGTTCTTTCAGTTTTTGTAAAGCTAGCTAGAGGGAGTTCTTGGTAATTTCTAACATTTTGAAGATTATACATCTAAATAGTTAGTCTCTTCACTAGCTTTTTTGAGAATCAGCATTTTAAGCTGATTTGGACCTTCTCTGGTCACCTGTAGGTAGTTACATTGGTAGGATGTAAGTGAATTTGCAATGTTTTCAAATTTGCAAGCATTACCATAGTCTTCTGGTTGAAAATAGAACAATATTATGAATGGGCTGGGAGAAGACAGACCTCTCTTCTTCAAATAAAATTCTTTAACAACGCCAAGCTAATGTGATTATGAAGGATTTCTTGGCTTCTGGGCCAAAATAAACAAAAGCTAAGTATGTCAAAGAACAAAATGAGAAACCAAGAATTCTGCTTTCCTGCAAGTCTGCTTGAGCTTTAACAGCAAGTGTCACAATTTGCTAGCCAGCTGACATTTCTCAGAGCACTTTAGTTGTGCCAGGTGGCTCTAGTAAAGAATAATGATTTGTTACTGAGACATTTTAAAAAGAGGTCTCTATTTGAAGAAATTCTACTGGCATTAGATATTTTTGCTCAATCTAATATAACTGTGACCAGCAGTTGTTGTATCACCATTATAGGTGTATTTTGTGCTTTTTTTGCTAAGAAATTCAGTGAACATTTTTCTCCCCTTAAACTTTTAATGGTGTGATACTTAGGAAGTCCAAACCCAAAGTGATTAAAGTAATTTTTCCTGAATATCCTGAATTGTAAATTAGGTGCAGTATTTGCAGTGTGTACCTACTGGAAATATAAAAATCAGATATTGGGTATATACATTCATTGAAAAAAGCCTAAATTTGACATTATCATTTTTCTAGAAATCATGGAACTCAGAGATTAGAAGTAAAAGTGGAACAATCTTACAATCCATCCACTCTTTCTAAACTTATTCATCCCTCTTTTCCACATCATTTTTGTGTGGATTTAAGGAATTCTTCAGTGGGAAGCTTGCATCTTGGCTTTTGAAAATTGTGGAGGGAAGAAGGAAATTAATTCTAAATCTCTGGCTAGTTAAACCAGAGAGCTTTAAAAAAAAAAGAAAAAAGATTTACGATTGACTCCGGTAGAGCTATTGAATTTCCTTTTGTAAGTTAGTGTAAATGTGTGTTTTATTTCAGCATCAAAAGTCTCCCCTTTTTTAAGACAAAGAGTAATAGCACTTTCTAGGTGGGTGTTTCTTAAAGAGAAAGGAGAGAGAAAAGGGAAGGAGATTTGAAACTACTTTTCCTGTCTGAGGCCAAGAGCAGACTCAAAGCTTGCCAGCCCAACAGTTCTTTAGCTTCTTTCTTATGATTTCTGAGGGTTTTTTTAGTGCAGATGGAGCTTAGGCTTTGGAACTCATCCATTAAAAAGTTGCATGGTCTTAGCCACAGTAGTAGTGTTTTTACTGTACCAGTGTCACAGAACTTAACTGAGCTTGAATTGGTGAGAGAACAACAATGCAGCCTTCCCTTCCCCTCCCCATAATTTTCTTTTCCACATTTCATTTGGAAATTAGGATCATGTAACATTTTTCATCCATTTTAGGAAACAGAGGTAGAATATGAACCTAGTCTTTTTACTAAGCAACATGTATGAGCAAGAGTAATACAGTTCATAGCATACTTTAATTTCTAAAGAAAAAGTGTTATTTGTCTCAATGGGTTTTTGAATTTTTTCAGTTAAGTTTTTCTAGTAGGTTGTCATGGTCCTTTCATATGTTTTTGCCATATTTTTTTACTATTTTTAAAGAGCAAATTGTAGTTACGGTTGTTAAAACAAAGTTAAGGAAATTGGCCTAATGTAAGAGCATTTAAAGCAGTTTTACTGCAAACACTGACTGAAAAGGAGTCTGCTTACATTCTTCAGGGACAGAACAGGGTTAAGGGCTTTATTACATCAGGTACAGTGTGGAGAACTTCACAGAATCTATGTTTTTGTGTCTGGGAATATGAGAAAAGCAATGAAGCCTGTGTATTAATTTTCTGAAAGAACAGTATTGTTCCTGGGGTTTTTGTTTTTATTTTTAACCCAAAAGTAAAATTAATTCAGTCTAGTAATTTATCTGTAGATTTTCTGTAACTTGATCATATGCCTAAATGGCAAGATCCTTGTCTCTGTAGGAGTGCTTAGGAGAATAATTTGTTTATGATCAACTAGTCTGTCATGGTTATCAGTGGAGATTTAGATGTAGGCAGATGTCAGACTTTCGTTCCGAGTGAAGAAGGACTAAAATGAGAAGCTTCAGTAAATCTGAAACATGTACTTGTGGCCAGCAGTTTTATTTAGTGTGCTGGTATAGAATTTAGCTAATGAAAACCATCCCGTAGATGCATGTATCCATAAACTGTGCTGAAATAAGGAAACTTCCTGACAGTAAATGTCAGAAAGAAATGTAGGAAGCAAACGCCTCCTAGCCCTATGCTTAGGCATTTTGGCCCTAATTAACTAAATTACCGAAGAATATTCCAAGCTTTCTTAATGTTAATTGAAACTGAAGTGATTTGTTTTTTGCAAACCACTCTGAGTGGTTACTGGAATAGACTCAGTTTGGTAAAGTGAGAGGTAAAATTAGTGACTAGCTAATCGTTGAAATGTATGTATGTACATAATGTAACATTTTGTCTGTCTGAAATGTGTTTTTACCAGTTTTAAAGGAGAAACTGGACATTTTGTTTATGTTATCGATGGTATATTTAAAGATTTTTTAAACAATATTTTACTATTTTTCGAGCGTATAAAATACACTCTCACATACTGATAATTGTTGTTCAAAAATATATGCCATGTAATTTCCCCTAATCTATACACTGAGAATTTTATAAAATGCTGAGAAAACAGGATTGTTTTGAGTAAAACAGTGCTTTGAAAGCTAGATTATATTTAAATCTGTGTGCTGTTTGATACCTTATATTCGTTTACATTTTGATTTTGGTTTGCGGAAAGCTATTTTTATGCCTTCTCCTGGAACCATGGGACAAGTGAGCAAGAGGTCTTAGAAGAAAAATTAGAAGTCACAGACGTTGTTATGAATGGATAAGTGTGTGGAAATAATATCAATTGTGTTATGTCAGTATCCCACTCACAGAATTTATTTCATAAACAGTTGGTGAAATGGTCTCTAAATGAACCTGCTGCTTTGTCATTTACAGACTTAGCCACTATGATTCTTCAGAACTGGCTGCTTATTTCATAGTAAGAAGGTTTTAAAAATACCAAACCTGTTTGTGTTTTATTGTCAGTTATTTAACCTAGAGGATATGGGACACAATAAAACTCACAGGCCTTTGGGTAGGATTTTAAAGAAAATATTACTAAAAATATTTACAGGAGTTTGGTTTGATCTGAGCTGCTGAAAGCTAGCAAACAAGGTAATTTATATTTAAGCACATCGGAGCAACGTGTATTTCTTGCTTACTGAGGACTGTTTAAATGATTTAGGAAGTAATGTGGCCTGTTAGAATCCTACTTTTACAGAAAACCTATTATACAGTATTTTAATTTTTTAAAAATAATTACTGGAAATCATATTGTCTGATTTGTCTTTAATGTTGTAATCAGTTATACAGTTTCAAAGTACTTTTTTAGGCAGATTGGAAGTAGATTTGACTTCTTGTCGTCTAGACTTGTGTTGAAAGCAATGGGCCATCTGGCTGTAGAGGAAACACCTAAGAACAATACTGATGTACAGACTCCTGAAATAGTGACATACAAGAAATTCTCTCCAAAATCTGATTAAATGTGAACAAGAAATAGCACTTACTTCTAAAGCTTCCTCTGAATAAGATGCAGATTTTCATGCTATACCAGCTTTTTTTTAGCAGAGCTGAGGAAATCTGGTTCCTGTTGAAGAAGATAGAAAGATCAGAAATAAACCTGTTACTTGACCAGATTTCAGAAATTTCCCCTTGGGTATCTGTGCTGTAGTTACTCCAACAGATTCACACAGATCATAATTTTCAGCAAAATGTCATTAATGGTCTCTTCTCAAAAACTAACTGCACTCTGTTTTCAAGGAGAATACACTTAAGAGAAGTATTCTTTGTAATAAATGATAGATTATTCAGTTCCATCCTTTTCGTCTGTTGCTTTGATAGACTCATCCAAGATGGCAAAAAAGAACTCAGTAGCATCACTGGGAAGTCTTAATCAGTGTCAGGTTTGAACGGCTTATCCCAGTGAAACCATCCATCTCCGCTGTTCAAAACACATTGGAGCTGTTGATTTTCACATCTGCTTCTAAGGACATTCAGAACCATAAATATTTTGCAAAGAGTGTGTTGAGAAGTTTCCAGAAATAAATTGGTTTATCTGGCTCCCCTGGAATGTGTTTGAAACTGTGTCATAAAATCCAGGACAGTTGCTACACAAAAACAGTTAGTAGCCAACTTGCCATTCTGTGATAAAAATGAAGTTCTGTTTATGTGCTGATGTCTAGTTTCAGATGTAATTGTACCTTTAATTCAAGCTTCTATTATTTTTCCCCATTGATGTGTGCAGGAAAATATTGGCTATTTCAGAAAGAAAAGAGATGAAAGGGTTCAGAGCTTTTGGGCCCTTGCTTGGTAAATAACAGTATCAGAGACTGAAGTGCCTCCTGCCTTGCTGGATTGTTGGACACTAGCAGAGTTGGTATCTGCCTGGGGCTGTGTTGCTTAAATCAGTGTAGGGGCAAATTCTGCTCCAGAAAAGTAATTTCCAGGCTTTCATAGATTCATATACCTCATGAGATGATTGTCTCTGAGAAACAGTTATGGAGTAACTCAACAGATCTCTTGTTGCACATGGAAATCAGCCTTCATTACTTAAAGAGGAGTATCGAAAGAGTTAGCTTAACTTATGTGCAAACTATTATAGTTGCTTAGTCCTCTTTAGAATCATAGAGGTTGGAAAAGACCTATAAGACCATCAAGTCCAATATTAGCATTGCACTGCCATGTTGCCACCTAACCATGTCCCCAAGTGCCACATCCACACACCTTTTGAACACTTCCAGGAGTGGTAATGCCACCACCAGTAGGGCAGCCTATTCCAATGCCTGACTACCCTGTCACTGATAAAAATTTTCCTGATATCCAACCTAAACCTCTCCTGGTGCAACTTGAGACTATGTTTTCCTGTCCCATCACTTGTTACTGAGACTGTAACAGAAGAGACCAACCCCCACCCCGGCTGCACCCTCCTTTAAGGCAATTGTAGAGAGCATTATGGTCTTCCCTCCTTTTCTCCAGGCTGAACAGCCCCAGCTCCCACAGCTGCGCCTCACAGGACTTGTGCTCCAGACCTTTCACCAGCTCTGATGCGCTTCTCTGGACTCATTCCAGCACTTCAATGTCCTTCTTGTTGTGAAAGGCCCAGAACTTGACTCAGGATTCAAGGTGCAGCCTCACCATTGCCCAGTACAGGGGGACAATCACTGCCCTGGTCTTGCTGACCACAGCATTGCTGATAGGCCAGGATGCCATTGGCCTTCTTGGCCACTTGGGCACACTGCAGGCTCGTGTTCAGCCATTGTTGACCAGCACCCCCAGGTCCTCTTTGGCTGGGCAGCTTTCTGGCCTCTCTTGCCCCAGCCTGTAGTGCTGCCTGGGCTTGTTGTGACCCAAGAGCTGGACCAGCACTTCCCCATATCAAACCTCATACCACTGGCCTCAGCCCGTTGAATCAACCTGTCCAGATCTTTCTGCAGAGCCTTCCTACCCTCCAGCAGATCACCTCTCCCACACAACTTGGTTTCATCTGCAGACTGACTGAGGGGGCACTGTAGAGGTTGAGAGCTGAGCATGTGTTGTCTCAAACATTCTGAGTATTGCTACAGGAAATGTGTGATTGGAGGAGAGGGTCCCATGGAGCTGGGGCAGTGCTGTTCTGAGCCAAGTTCCTACCTTGTCTTGAGACTCAGTCCCCCACCCCTACCTCACTTCCTGGGGAAGGGCTGGCTGTGCATGAATGAACAATACTGCGTGACAAGTCTAATTTACATAAAAGGCATGCACCAAGTGAACTATAAAAGGGAGTGAATCAGGTCCCCTCTTTCTTATTTCTCTGGCTTTCTTTTCTCTCTTTCTCCTCTCTTTCTCTTCTGTTTTCTTTGTCTTGATATCCTAGCTCTGGACCATCCACATGACAGGACTGCTGTGAGATCTAAGGATTGGAGATATGAGTTGTTTTCTTCCCTTGCTTTGCCTCAGCAAATCATATCCTATCCCGTACTCCATACTGAAGTTTACTGTGGGAGTGCGGAGATAGTGGAGGTATGTTATGGCTTGTTAACCAGCACCTTTGAGTCGGGGTGTTGTGGTTTGTGAGCCACGACCTTTGAACATTGGTGTGCTAGCCAGCACCTCTTGTAAGTATTTAAGGGCTTGCTAGCCAACACCTTTTCAGGCTAAGCAGAGGGCTGGTTGCTGTAATTAATACAACTGTACAGTAAAAAATGAGTTTCCTGACACGTGGTCTGGTGTCTTGTTCAGCCTGATGAGAACCTACAATTAGCATCACGCCCCACACCAATGGGCTGTGACGTGCACTCGTTCCCCTTATCCAGATCATCAATAAAGATGTTAAAAAGGAATGGCCTCAACACTGAGTTGTGGGGTGTCGAGACTAATAGAGATGGGGACAACTAAGAGATGTTGTGAGGCTAGTTTATTCCAGGATCAGTCTCAGTGAAGGGTGAGACAGGAGAGATGTTAAAAGTAATGCCATTATCATCAGAAGCCGCACTACATTCAGTTACAAGGCCTTAGATACTTTTTCAAGCCAATAAGCAAGTGCCACAAAGCTTACCAGCGTATTTGTACCAATCATTATGTATTGTCTTACATGGTTCCACTGTATGTGCACTTCTTAAACAATCACCTTACTGCTACTTAGGTCTGCTACAAAGGCCTACGTTATTACATTCTAAGTTTCTACCAGGTTTTATTATAAGGCTTATTGCTATATTTAAAAATCCTTTATTCATTATAACCTTTTACTTGCACAAAGCATG
>VYXC01011391.1:55537-65948 GCA_013397175.1 Platysteira castanea
AATGCTGTGGGAAATGGTGTCAAAGGCTTAACTTGAGTAAAGTTATGAAGATGGCGAAAGGTCCAGAGAGGAAGCCATACACGGAGTGGCAGATGTCACTTGGTTTGTTCAGCCTGGAAAAGAGGAGACTGACAGGAGATCTCACTGGGGTCTTCAGCGAGGAGACTGAGGGAAGATCTCACTGGGGTCTTCAACATTCTCATGAGGGGAAGAGNAGCATGTCTCCTTATCAGAGAAGGAGACCAGGTTAGTTAAGCAGGATAGCTTTGCTGTAGGATAGCTTTACTGACAGGTACAGGGGGTGATAACCAGCAAAACAGTGACTTGTTTTCTCCATTTGTATTCTCACAAATCTTTAGTTTCAAGTCTGTTCTCATTCCCTGCATTTTCTTGAGTGAATTAATTTGCAATAGCCTCTATATATATAAATCTGCAAGTCAGATGAGTTAATGTTAAATCAGGCTTCCACTATAGGATCTTTTAGATGCGAAGCAGAGTGCTTACACTGATAAAGAAATGAGTTTATGTCTTTATAGTAATGCTTGTAGGATTATCTGCCTGTTAAAGATATTAGAAATCTCTCTGCAGCACTGGATTTTGAACTATCTGCAGTATTACTCAGGATAAATTGCATCAATAAAATAAAGCCACTGGCAAGGTTGTTCAGGGAACTTGGTCACTGTGAGGGGTTTATAAAAATCCATTAATTCAGTTTCAGGTTGAATGGGATTTTGTCACAGAACTTTAATCTTAGGCCATGGGGATGGATTTCTTCTCTTGCAACTAGAACCAAAGTGGTTTTCTTCTTACTTACTAAGTGGTGAGACTAATCAAGGAAAAAAGTCACTTCTGATATTACAGTATGCCCGACTACTGTTCTTTCTCCCACATCAGCCACCTTGATTTTGGAAATGCAAAAATAAAAGACATCTTGTTATTTTTCCTTTTGAATGCAGCATTTCTGCTGCAGATTGATCCACTTTCTGGCTTGTAGAATATGGTATTAGTGGATTAGACAGTGAGTGGTAACTGATTCCCTGCCAGGAATAACTGATGATTATGGAGATCTCCAGTTGTTAATTTTGCTGGAGGAGTGTAGGATCCGTGACTGATGTCATCAATACAGGAATGCATTTAGTACTGGCAATTTTCTCATCATGTACTTGAATACCTGGTTGGTATTGATCTTGAAATGATGCCTTAAAATTCATCAGGATCAAATTACTGATCTCTCTGATGCCAGAAACCCATACTGTGGCTGTGTAATATGTCATGTTTTTTGATTTTCCAAAATGCTTTGGGCGGGAATTCATTATGTAGTAATGGAACCTGTAACTAGGTTTGAATATTTGTATTGCTTCCTACCTATGTGAGAAAATCTGAAATCTTTTAGATTTTTCTATAGTACTTTCTGAAAGAGTTAATTTCAAAAATAAAGGAAGAAACTTAAAAGTAAGAGAATGTTGCTTTACACTCAGTCTTGGAGCTAGTTTTAACCAAATTCTACAGTATGATGTGAGATAACCCTTTAGATCTGAGAATTACTGGATTTTAAACTTTGTGAACTTCAAACCCAACAGGTTTCATTACCATTTAGGTAAAAATTAACCATTCCTGGTTTGCACTGTCTTTTTGATAATCAAATTAATGATATATAGGATGAAAAAGGATGGACAAATATAAGAAAATAATTACCTGAACTTTTTGTCTTTTTTTTTTGTTCTCAGTCATATTTTCTTATTAGAGAGTGTCTCTTGGAATGATTTGTTTCTTTTATATTTCCATGTTGTAACTGGAAAATTACGTTTCTCCCAAGTATTTTAAACCAGGACAGTTGAATGTAGGGATGTCTCAGGCTTTCCACTACAACAGTGTCAGTAAAATGAAATACCTAAGACATAGAGCTAAATTTTAAATGTTTTCTGTCTTGAATACCTATTTGACTTATATAAATACCTAATAGCTCCTTTCATCTTGACTACAGTATCTCCTTGCCTGTGTTTCCTTGCCCCCTTCTGGCTGTTCAGAGGTTTTGAACATTTCAAGAGAAAAAAATCTGCAAATTCCTTTCATGGATCTAGTAAATTGAAAATGAAACTACAAAAACCCCCAAACAAATAAACAAACAAAACCCCCAAACAATACCAAACCAAAAAACAACCTAGGAAACTGTTGCAGGACATATGCAGACTCCGATGATGTATAGTAATTTTGTTTTTTCTTCTATCACTTGGTTAACACTGGCTGTTAGGCAAGGGTAGGGGGAAAGTAATTTTGAAAGTACCCTTCACAAAAAGTGTTTGATTGTTTTTATCCTTAGGAAAATTCTGGCTATGGGAAGGGTCACTAGATAAACAATTTTGTAGTGTTACAGGTGAGTATATTGGGGTTTTAAGCTACTCCCTCATTTAGCTGTCATTAGCTGCCATGTCAACCTGTCAAATCCTTTTCAGAGATTTTTGTGTTTATTGTCACTGGTCAAGTTTTTTGTAAGTCTTTCACTAAGCAATCCAACAGACTTTATACTTTTCAAGCCCCTTCCTTACCTCTAGCAAAAGTTGCATCGCAGGTTTGTTGTTGTAAGACCTCTTTTATTTTGTTTTCAACTTGCAGTTTGGTCCCTCATCTCATTCTACTTGGCAAACTGTCCTATTTTGTAGGAACTAATTGAACCCTTGATAATGTTCTGAAAAGAAAATTTAACTTCAGTAATAGTTGCAAAAGACAATAAAAATACATTAATTTTTATTAATAAATTGATGAAGGTCTGTTTGGAGATTGTAGAGTTTAATATATTTTAGCTTTCACTTTTGACATATTAAGAGGCTTGTACATTTTGAAAATCTGCTCTTTTCTGCTTTTTCTTAAGAATGCAAAAATCGAATGTAAGTTACTACTTTGAAACTCTGCTTTGCCACAGCATTTTCTCTCTTTCGGTTTTGGGGAATTCACTGAATGGCAATAGAACAGCAGTTTCTCCTGTTGAGGGCTATCTAGGAAAAAAAAGGTTACAGTGAAGGAAAAGGATATTTAGGCATTTAACATAGCTCTTCAAGGTAGTAAAAGAATCCTAGAGTATGATAAATAAGGTATTCCAAATGCTTGTTACTTATTTTGATAACAGTGGATTTTGTTAGACCTCTGGTGTTCTTCCACTGATTCTCCTCTCTCACATCAATCAAACATGGAACACATGGAGTGAATATATCTAAATCCAGAACTTCTGAAGCAGTTGCTTAGGGATGTTCAACAAAAGCATGCATAAGTTTCTGAAAGGGGAAAATGAGTTAGTGAGATTTCTATTTTTTTTTGGTCTCAAATCTTTCATCAGATTCCTCTTTTCATTAATAACAATACATACAATGAAGCAGCCTAAACCCATGGAAGTCCCAGAATGTTCATCTAAACTTTCTTTTAATCATATATTTTTTAAATGAAGGCCTTTTTTCAATGTATACTAATCCTGACCCTCTGTTACAAAGAATTTTATATACTTAGTGCCATACAAAGTGTAATCTAATTTATCCTTTAAATGTCAATTATACATAAAGCCATGAAATGAACCCTACAAAGGGAACATAACTGTTGTTATATCAGCATGTAGCAATCGAGAACAGGAAGAAATGAAAGCTGTAAAAAATACAGAGCAGATTGTTTGATAATCAACACAGAACTACCTCTGCTCAGCAGGATGCAAAAACCTGCTCAAGATTTTGCATTTTTGGTTTTCATAAATGAGTTTGCTGGGGAAGGTACTGGGGGTGTAAGTTCTGTCCAAATGTCAGCAGAGCTGGAGTATAGTGCTGGAGAACTGGGAGAACATAAGTACTATGCTCAGAGTCCTCTGTACACATCTGCAGAACCAGTGTACCAAATCTGTTAATCTGAATTAGAATCTACCATCAAAGGACTGCTTAGCTTATTGTATGATGTATTTAAAAGATTTCAATGAGATGTAAAGCATTTTGTAGTGAAATTGGTAGAGGAAGTAAATGTCAAGATAAGATTTTATCATTATCTTCTCAAGAGAATGAGGAAATTAAGCAAATTACATTATGAGGGCAGACCCTGAATCCCAGGACATCTTGAAAGAGTGATACGGAAAAGTAGATGTTAATTTCACACTTTCTTTTCTTGATCACGGTATTGATTGAGACTACAGATGATTAAACTGGCCCCCAGAGAACTGAAACCTCACAAAGGTCTGTCTGGTTTTGGTGTGAGTGGTCTCCTTTGCTATTGGACAGCTGCTGAAATTGTGTGGGGTGTGTGTGTGTGAACCCACATTTGATTGTAGCAGCTGCAGCATTTTCCTCATGCTTGGTGGGCACCGTCTGCTCTTGTGTGTGGATGGTGTAAATCGACCACAGCTGCTGAAAAGATCTCATCCCCGACAGAGTTCAATAGCTGTCCTATCTCCTTACACAGCTTCTTGTAGCCTGGTACTTGATTGCCATTCTCTTGATTTCTCAGAGTTTGCTGTGCCATCTCCTTTCTTCTTCTAAGTGGGAAAGTAATGAAGCTGAAATCAGTACATTCGTATCAGCTCTGGGCTACACGTCAGCAGATTATTATTGTCACTTGGTTAAAAATGTAAGTATTTTGTGTAATTGAGATTTTGTTAATAATAAATCACCAGTTTATAAGCACATACATGGAGCTGTCATTGTGATAAGGAACATGAACTGAACTTTGTATATCTTTTCTTACCTCAGTTACTTTTACAACCTTTTAAGGGAAAAAATGAATTGGGAGATCTCTGGACAAATGAGATTTTTTAAATTAGATTACACTGTAATAGAAGTTAATAAAAACAAAATACCCATTGCTGTTATGATATAACAAAAAACCCCCCCTATTCTATCATTATTTTTTCCCCATGAAGTTAGTTATATTACTGTTTTATATATTAGAATGTAACTTCTGAAAGTTTTCTTTACTGTATCCACTGCATTTAAAATGGGAGATGAGCCCTAAATTTTAGGTAAAGTCACTTTTATATTTATGATATATAAAAATTGTGGGAATAATATTTCATAATATATTGACTTGAATTAGATAAAGCATGAAAAAATTATTACTAATGGTCTTCTGAAAGTTTTACCTTAACTCTTGGGGAAGCAGAGCTAAAATAAATATTTTTAGTTTTAAAATGTATAAAGTATGTAATGTGTTAAAATAAGGTTTTGCAGTATAGTTTGTTCAGTGATTAGGAGAGCTTCGATTTGACATCAACAGTTAAGAAATTAAAAAATCGAAATAGATGAACAGAAAGTTACTAACCTTTACAGTACATCAGTCACATAGAGAACCATGCAACTAATGTCTGCTTATCGGCAGTAAATGCAATGTATTCTGTTTTATTTATTTTTATTTTATTTAACAGATGGTCGTTTCATTAGTAACGGAACTCAGAGAAAACCAGTTCAATGGACTTAACATTCAGGGGAGGTAGGTGTTATCTAAACATAATTTTGATATGTTTTGGTTTGGGTCATTACAGTTCAGTGAGGATCATTTTACAGTCTTGGGCAACTTAAGCTTCAGTTGAAAAGTTTTGGATACACTTGTAGGTAATTTAAGATGTGGACAAGCTTGTTAAGTTGGACTTCACATAAGAGCTTATACTTAATGTAGGAGTCATAGAATGGTTGGAAGGGACCTTCAAAGATCATTTGCCTAATGCTGCTGTTGTCACTATTTTTCATGTGAGCGTGCCTTTTTCTCTCTGATTTGTACCTTTCTACTAATCTTGAAATGCAGATCATAATCTTTTGTTGGTACTGTAAAAATTAGGTCATTTGAATGTCAGTAGACCCTTTTGATTGCATGTAAATTAAATGAATTGCAGTTAAAAATATAAACTATGAATTCAAATTGTGTCTTCTGTTTTAAATTTATTCAATTTAATAAATTATTAATAATAGAGTGATAAATATAAATAAGCAATACTTATTAATAAGTAAATTATTAGTGATGAAATAATTACACTTCTAAAAATTTTACATAGCTTGTAAAATTACAGGAAAGAAGAGGCTGATTGAACAATCTTTCTTGGATCATGAGCCGAAAACTTAGCTATTCTTCTCCCCTTCCTCTTTACACCTAGATAGTTGGTCAGGAAGGTTAAATGAGCTGATTTCATTTAGAACAGACATTAGTATTAAAATCATGGACACAGTTAATGAGGGGTATCACAAAGTTTCGTTCCGTGTAGGAAATAAACACCCACATTTTAAAAAGTAGGGTGAAACAGACTTAGCTTGGTTGAGATTGCTGGGAAGAGAAATACTGGATTTCTGCTGGAAGAAAGGGAAAACTTTGAACTTACGTGGATTTTTGAGTGTAGAAATTATGATATGGCTGTTTATTCAAATTCCAGAGACAAAAATAGTCTGCTTTTAGAGGTGTACATTTTCTCCTTTCTCATTTAGTGATACTTTAAAAAACTCAGATGATAATGTCTGTGCAAACTCATTGCACACAGCGGAATGCATTGTGCACTATTCGCCAAGAACATATTTTGAACATTATGTAGAAGAGAAATGCCTTTACAGGGTTTTTCTTCTAACGTTAAGTAAGAGTAAATTCATCTGCTAAACTTTGCTAATCCTGGATAAGGAATTAGAAACATAATTTTGCAGAGGGAACTGATTTAGAGTTTCAGATCTGTGTATCCTTGAAATTACTGCTGCACAGTAAGATCATCCCAATAATTACCATTCCTACAAAAACACTTGTAGCAGAAGTGCATTTTGAAGTATTTCAGTACAGGAAACCTTAAACATATGTTTAATCAGGTAACTACTTAGAAATGTGCATCTCTGAAAATGTGTCATGTTTTATTTCTCTCTCTGTTTATATGATAATAGTTAGTACCTTGTGTCCACACTACCGAGCAGCATCTTAATTCCCGTCTCAGGTCTTCAGGGGTGGTACTGGTAACTCCCCAAAAGAAAATACTTTCAGGTTCTTGCAGAGAATGCACTTCATTTAGTGAATCAGGAGAAACTTGCAGGAACTCAGGGAAGCCTTTTACAAACAATCTAGCACCTTTTAATATGCTAGAATTCAGTATTTCATAGTTCTTGGTCTTTTTAAGTGTCTTCCTGTCAAAGCTACAGTTTCATGTGCTAGAAGCAATATATATTCTCTGGGAAAGTTGTGATTTCTTTTTGCAAATCTAGTCTCTGCCATTTTAATTTTTTTGATGTTCCAAAGAATCCATAGTTTGTTTATGTTCCAGATTCCACTGTCTTTTAATTTCCAATGGTGTAGTTTTAGTGAGAAGATCCAACGAGTGGTTTGTATATTAAGATCCACAGGTGCTAGATAATCCTTCAGCTGTAGGTCTGTAGATCTGTAAGACAAAAATTTTTCAGCTGAGCACTTGGAGATAGCAGGATTCATAAATTGTTTCTGTTGAGAGGAAAGACAGGTTAAAAAAGCAACAGGAGGCCTGAGAAGCAGCTAGTTTGTCTCTTCTGGAGCTCCAGGAAATTTACATGGAAGCTATGAATCTGTAGTTTTCCATCCCTGGGAAAGACAAAGCATTGTCTAGTAGAAGGATGGGGTGATGGAGCCAACACAGCTGGGTTCAATTCAGAATTGTGTTGATATCCCTTCTATGGTTTGCTTTGAGCACTTAAATATCAAAATTTTATCTGAGTTTTTAACATTCTGCACACAATATGGAATGATACATCAACAGTCATTCTGGTAAATAATTTTTCAGCAGTTAGGTATGCATCTCTTACATTTAATCTTCTGTAATTAATGTCCTTTTGTAGCTTAACAGTTTGGAAAATAAGACTTTTCTGAAATATGAACTGTGTTTATTTTTTCCTTCAGCATTTCAGCCAGTCGTGTGAATGCTGTGTCCATTTTCTGTGTGCCTCTCATTACTTTGCCTGATCTAACTCCATTGCTGGAAACTCTCCTTCTTTACCATGGAGGTTCATCAAAAGAAATTCTCTGTTCAGAGTTTCTAGAGGCTGTGAATGAGGCCTTCTTAAAGTAAGTAGCAGGGTTTGTATTATTGTTCTGCTTTTTCATAAAGATTATCAATTCAATGTCTCTTGTCTAGATTTGTATGCTGAATGCACTGTACACCTGCTTTCTAGTAAAACACCACCTTTGTATTTGAATAGCAGAGCTTGTGGGCCAAAAGAGAATTTTACATGGCTGATGCACAAGCTGTGGCATAACAGCTTTAAATAGTGACTGGGACTTTGTCCACCTATGCCCTAAAAAGGAGGTTAAAACCTTCAATAGATTTTAGTAATTTTGTGGAAATTGCCATTTACCTGCCATATAAGTGTATTAACATTCCTAACTTGACATTTTGGGAGCCATTTTAATATTTCTGTGTGTAAGATAGATCCTTATGTTTGATGTTTTCATAATTTCTGTTTTTGTTGGTTTGGTTTTGTTTTGGTTGTTTTGGGGTTGTTTTTTTGTTTTGTTTTGTTTTTTGGGGCGTTTGGTTTTTGGGGTTTTTTGTGGTTTTTGGTTTTGGTTTGGTTTTTTTGTGAAATTTGTTCTCTAGATTTTAAATTCTCCTGGTTTTCAGCAGATTAGTTTTAAAGAGTCTGAGAGAGGAGCAATTTGTGAAGTACAGCTTTGTTTTGCTGCCACTAAACCCACTGTTCTGATAAAATCATTCTGTGGATGAAAACTAACCATTATATGGACTGAAACTGAACATCAGTAAGGTTGGCTGTGCCAGGAAAGGGAAGATGTCAGGGAAAGCACAACCTACTTTTGCTTGAGAATTGCTTTATTCAACTTTTAGTTGAGCTGCCATATTATAAACAATTTTTTTTATACTAGAAAATGCCCCTTTTGCATACTTCATGTCAATTATCCATTTTTCTCCTTTTTCAATCAGTTTTAATTGCTTCCTCTGTACTCATCATGATTTCTGAGATGTTCCAATGAAGATTTTTGTGGTGATTCATCGAGGGCTCCAGACAAAAATAAGTAATTAATGGAAAAGTACAATAACTAATCCATACATGTTAGTAGAAGCTGAGGAAAAGGAATGAGAAAGGAATGTGGAGGTTTGTAGTAAAAGATAAGCCCAAAAAGACAGAGCTATCTTCCACTCTTCCACTTGTCCATCTTTTGTGGCTTCTGAGGGTACGTGTTCCTCAAGTTTGAAAGACTTGAGAGAGCAAGTTCACAGGTTCTGTACAGTTAACTACAGTTAACTTCCTGTATAGTTTTTAAATCTTAGAGTTGCAACACCTCGGTGTAAGCTTATTAGCTTTCTTTTCCTGCCATAATATCTATAATATCTACCACGCTACCACAAAAACAACAAGAAAGTTGGTAGTGGCAAAATCAGCTAATCTCTTGTCATTAATTTACTCTGATGTGGATATGTGCTTTAATAGTAATACTTAATAAAACAGCATCCTGAAACTGAGCATTGCTTTACAGCTTTGAAATTCTGGATGCTTTGACGTATTTCTTGTCTTCACATGTACACTTTAAGATCATTGCATAGTATTGAGTAGAAAAAATACAAGCTTTTTAATGGAATTCAGAATTTTGAGAGCTAATATTTTAACAAACATGTGGCAAAATAAATACATTGAAAACGATCACTGAAAAAGATCATAAAACGGCATTAGTATTCTTTCTGCTGGTATTTTTCTTTTTTTATCAGTTGCTTTACTTTGCATGTACTCTCCTGGCTAATTCTAGGTTTTTAAATCTTAACTAGATTTAAGACCAAGGCAAATATTTCTTGTTATTTATGTATTGTTTTGGTATTAACCCTTTAATTTGCAACTATCAAAGTAGCTACAAAAATATTCTAGGATGTCTGTGCTGTGATATCTCTTCTTGGGTGGTTAGTTTAGTATATTTTGATTTGTGCTGGTCCACACTGTGCCCTTTTTTTTGTAGTGATACAACACTATACTTCAGCTGGGAAATAGCTCAGTCTTTAGGTGAACAGATAACTTCTCTTCTTAACTATTTTTCTTTTAAATGGCTCTGGTCAGCTGCTGGGCTACCAGCCTTAGCTACTTCTAAGTAATTTTTTTTCCTTTTTTTTGTTCTTTTTTTTCCTTTTTGTTGTTGTTGGTTTGGGGTTTTTTCCTTATTTCTTTGCAAAGATAAGCAATGATTTGGTTATACAGAGGAAATATGCAGGACCTTCCTGCTCATCTGTCAATAGCTGTCTGCAGGAACTAGTACAGGTTGGAGAGAGTGCAAAGGTCCAGGGACAGCACCTTTCTTGAGAGGTGAAGGGAATTCCAGACTTAAACCTTCTGTTTCCATTTGATGGGATTCATCATGACCAAATTTTTAGGTTTTAAACACATGTGGTAAAGTTGCATTTGTAGATGATGGTGATTTCCTGTCATCCTTTGCTATTATGATTTGCTATTGAACAGGG
>VYXC01011391.1:71806-97192 GCA_013397175.1 Platysteira castanea
CTGCGGCGGGAGGCGGCGCACGGCCCGGGGCACGGCTTCCCTGCCCGGCCGCCACGGCGCGGAGAAACCGGGGCCGGGCGGGGCAGCGGGGAGCCGCCTCCTCTTCACAGCGTGCCAGGGACCGCTGGGGGAGACGGGGAGCTTTCTAGGCGGTTTTTAGTAAGGGTTGTTTGTTTTCTAATATTACCATGTAAGGATCGTATTAAGCCAAAGTCCTCATTCTCCCTCTGCATAATTAAAAGGATATTCTTTTATTCTTGTTCTTAATAGTATTATCATAACTATTAAAACTTATTTTTATAAACATAATTTATATATTGTTACAATATTATATCAATATTCTACTTGGTACTTTTTAGCTTGAAACAAATGCATACAAGTTTTCTTTTCAGTAGTGTGTTATGCACGTTAAGTTGTAATACTAAATGTCATTTTACAAACATTATGCTTCCTAAAGGTTAGAGAATGCACTTTATTAAACATACTTTACTCTAGGATGTTCAAAAACTACATTCTTACCAAATCTTCAGGTTCTAAAATCAAGAGACACTAAGCAAGGATTTGCTTTTTAACTTAGACTTTAACTTAGTACTTTGGGGAATGTGTAAGTGGTTTTTATTCTAGGTGTTTTATAAAAACCTAAGAATATGGAATTAAAAAGCAGTGTGTTTACTGGTGCATGTATAATATAACAACTTTCTCATGTTTAATATAACAACTTTTGTGTGGGAGCATGGTAAAAGCCTTCACTAGTTTAAAAAAAAATTGGTGCATTGAGGTATTTAGCTTGTACTAGCAACTCTGAAGTTCACAAAAGATAATACTGTGAAAAAATGTCTTGGATCAAACTGCATGCAAAACTATTAAAGACAAAGGCGATAAAATCAGTTTAATTTCTGGAATTTAATTTTGAAGATGTAGCAAAGCACATCCAGAAAGGATTGTCTGCAAAGAGGAAAGAAAAGCTTTTTGAAAATGTACTCCTTTGTGTCTTGCCTCTAGCAATTGCATGCAACAACCTGTTCTTTCTGTCTGCCACCTTTAGTATTTGTACTGATTGTTGTCATAAACAGTTTGGGATCCCAGGTGTTTGCATTTATCAGCTGTTGAGCCTGCTTGGTCTTGCTGTGGAGAATCCTAAGAATTCTAATCCTGAGAAAATCTGAGGGTTTAGTAAGAGTTGATCTAAGAGTTACTGTTTAATAATGGCTGTGTAATAGCATCCATGAGTTAAGCTGTAAATTATGCAGTGACAGTTGTGCGAGTTGTTTCTTATTAATACCTTATTTTCTTTCATTTGTTTATCAACAGCCACAAGCAGCGAGCCATCCTCCCATTTTCAGAATTGTAAATGAAATTTTCAAGTAAGTCTTGAAATTACTGTGGGAAGGGTTTTAAATGACCCATTTAAACATTGAGATTTTCTTCACAAGAAGAAGCAATATTATAATCTGCAACATATTATAATTTCAGGATATCTTTTTCTTTACCTGTGTGCTTTAAAGTCCCCTTCTGTGTAGTACACTGGAAATAATGAAAAATGTTTAAAATCTTATGAACTTTAAATAAAAGTTACATTATAATAATCACTGGTACAGTTGGCTACATTGCATTTTGGCCTTTAAAATCTGTAATTTGTTTTTTACTTCAGTAGAGATTTGTGGTTGAAATACAATTTTGAGATGAAAATTATAAATGCTGAAATGGGTTTGCCCATGCCAGCATGAAGGTGGCATTTAGCAAAAACTTTCGCACTTACCAGTGTAGCCTCCTTTACATTTTGTTAATGTTTTTCAGGATTCATGTTAGATATGCTCTCAACGGCCTTAAACTTTTGATCCATCTGTTAATAATGAGTTTGGTTTTGAATGCATTAGAATTATTTTGAAGCAACCAATATATTGGTTACCACATGGGGGCTTCTAATCCTTTATATTCAGTTTTCAGTGGCTTTTCTCTTCTTTTCACTTGACTTAACACTTACTAATTTTAAGTTGATCCACTGCCAGGATTATCAGTTTTAGCAATTCCAATACAACAATAATGTATTTAGTGACTGACATCCTTTGGCCATCGAGTGTTTCCCTTCTTAAGAAAACAGGGTTCCCAGATGCACGTGTTTGGGGGCATTTGTGTGTCTGTGTGCATATTTGGGTTCATGCAGGCACTAAGAGAAGAGTCTTTGCTGTAGAAACTGTAGACCACTGTATTATGAGAGTGAAGCCACTTGGCAGCTACTGCTCTGGCAGTCCTTTGCTGCTGTGGTCCTGTGTCTGCACACAGATGGCATTTTCTGAAGATCTGAGACTAATCACTTCCCCAAAACAAGACGCACTTAGAAATTGATGTGACTTCAGCAGACATGTACTGATGTCTTAGGCTGGAGGCTGTATATTGTGATGGTACAGGGAGACAAAATTTGTTCAAGCTTCTTGGCTTATTTAAGGTCATGGTATATAAAATATTTTCTAAGAAAAACACGTGACTTCACTACTCTTTTGCAACCTTTCCCTTTGGTAGACAGTAGAAATGGATAAAATGATGTTTCTTAGCTAAGGCAGGACTTTGTCCAACACAGTATTTCCTAGTAAAACTTTGCACTTCTATTAATGTTTCAAATTGTCTTTAAAAATGACATTTTGCTGTTTCTAAGCCTACCGTCCTGCTCCGTTTTTTGTCTTTGAATTGTTTCTGCTTAGTGTGCTAGTTCCTCTACATTTTTGGTATTAAAACCTTGATGTATTTCAAGAATACTATCACACGTCCTCTTGATGCTTACATGAAGCTGTGTATGTTAGCTGGCTTTTGCAGACCAATGGGTTTATGCAGCCTCGTGTTTATTTTTGTTGTATTTCTCTTAACATCCTTCCAGCTATTATCAAGTGGTGTGCAGATGTTAGGATACTATTCCAGTTGTAATTATGTGTGAGATTTTAGAGAGCTGCTGATAAAGAAATTGTACTCCTCATTTGAACACTGTGTTAGGTTTCTATAGCTGGCATGAAATGTCTTTTATTTTTGGAGTTAGTGTTCTGTTAGAAGTATGGACTTAAGCACTGTGACTCTTTCTGTAATAACTTTTCCTGCTATTTGCATCCATATTGAGATTAAGTGTGCTAAATTATTTTATCACAGTGCTATTACTTCCTGCTTTTATTTCCCAGTGTTTTCTTGTTACGTGTGGCTATACAGAAGTCCATACGCCTAGACTGTCTTGAGTTTCCGTGTACTGTGTCTTCTTTTTATATCAGGGATTATATTTGCCTGAAGTTTTGTGACATTTCTATGTTACAGTAATGTGTTAGCTCTTCATATCTTTTGGAAGGAATGAAACAATTTTCTAATACTTGTATCTCACTGGCAACTTTGAACATTTTTTCTCCTTTCTACTATATGTCTTTCAAATTGGAGAATGAAAATTGCTGCTACCTGTTTTCTCCACTTGCTCCATTTGCTTAAGGTTATTTTGCACTATAGAGGGCCAGTTGAAGCATTCACCTTCGTAAACCTCTTGAGTGGCCCATGGATGCAGTCCCACAAAACACTATAGAGTATGCTTAACTTAATCATGGGAATAGTTGCTCCGAGTGCAATAAACTGATCAGATGCCAAATTTGGCTAATAAAATTGTGCTAGTCTTTTTAATTAATAAATTAATAAATATTAATAATTAATATTTATTTCCCCTACTGGTAAGATAAATTATGTGTCTGCATGTATATTTTATATATTTACTAAATCTAGTTTCTTTGTAGGAGTTGTGTATGTGGTTTGATTTGGGGTTTTTAAAATTAAAAATAAAATCTAAAAAGCCTGTGAAGTTAGTATTTCTGTTAGTGGCGTAATGAGCTCAGACACAGTTTGAATCTACAGCATACGAAGAATATACCTTTTTTGTTCATTTCAGTTAACAGTGGTGTGATGGGCAGACTAATTACCTGACCTGTCATATCTAACTTTTCAATGCTTAGGAATGCACTGATGGAAACTGATGGATCTTCAGGAGTTATGACAATAATACAGGTGTTTACACAGCTCTTCCTTCAGGCTCATCAGAATGAAAACAAACAGGTTAGTCAAGATCTCTTTCTTAGTGTTTTTTTCCAGTGAGAACATGCAAAATTTTGCGAGGAAAGAAACAATGCTATGCTTAAGAGAAGTGGCTGAATATAATGAGGTAAATAGTAGCATCCCTCTACAGCTGCATAAATATGCCAAAGTTCAGTTCAAACATTTTCTCCTGCGCATAAAATTACAGTGTGAAACCAGTATGTAAGAGCTATTTACCTAACTTAACCATCGAGTACGTCTGCCTAATTTTCACAGGCTCAGTTCCCCTGATGCTGAAGTTTCTGCATGTAGAGTGAACATGAGCATGAACATCTATCTTTATTAAAAGGAGGAAAAATGCTAGATGCATTTTTCTTTTGCAGTAGCAGGGTCTCTGATAATAAATGAAGCAGAGATAACAATGCCATTCCCAGTCCCCTAAATAATTATAAGTGGATATTGAATAGTCCTATTCATCTGTTCAGAAGGTAGAAGACAAAGGATACATACTGGGACACAGAATACATACTGGTTTCAGTTTCTGGTCTTCAACAGTGGCCTCTCAGAAATTTTTATTGGTCTAAATTTTCAAATTTCACAGCTTAGTCTCTCTTCTTCTGCACAGATTTTATACAGGTCTTACTAAACTGAATTAAGTGGAATTACTTTTGTGCTAATTTAAACAAGAGCAAGATCAGTTTCTTACCTTAAAATTTCAAAATACAGATATGAACAAGTCTTATCTTACTTATGGCTTGCAAACTTGATTTCAGATTCCCAAATCACATGGTATTTCACATCCTAACCATCTTGTTTGTTTGTTGAAATCAAATTAATACAATGCAAGTTTGGAAAGTACCCTGTCATTTAAAACCCTTCACTTTAGACTTAAGGAAATATCCAGTTCCTTTGATTTTTTGCGTCTTTTGAGAGAGATGTTAGTTAAGTGAATGCTGGGATTTCTTGAAAATTGTGGCATACTGGCCTTTATTAGCAGTGTGATTGAATCTGTCTTCTAGCTTCAGGCAGCTGTCTTGCTTAATACATGAGTGCTGTGCATGGTAATCTTATGCCACCCTGACTGCCTGGAACAGCACACTGTGTAGCCTCAGGTGGGATCAGTGGGTGAGAATGAAAGTAGAAGATTGCACACCCATCAGACACCCAAGAGCTAATCCTGTTGTGCAGGTGATGTGTTTTCTTCAAGGTAAAAGTCCTTCACCTGCTGGCACTGCAGCATGGACTACTGCCCATTCTTCTGAAGTGGTTTTAAATGTTTAGTTTCCTTTATTTCACTTGTATACAGTTTAAGTCACAGAGTTCTAATTAAGGTATTATTTTTGACGATAGAATTTAAAGTCCCTTGTCGCACAGTTCATGAATCAGTGTAATGTTAGCTAACAGTTTGGTGGCAAAAAGGCGGGTACAGATTGCTTCCTAAACTTTAAGTCAGTTAGATCTCCTTTTTTTTTTGGGTCATACCATCATTACATATATTCATAAGGTATCTGTCTCTGTTGTAGCTCATTTTGCTTGACTGGACATAATGTGCTCCATTAGCATTTAGCAGAATGGTAAAAACATTAATGACAGAAGATGGAGTGCGTTCTGCCTGGTCACTGAGACCTTTGGAATTTATAGACAGTTAATTGAAATAACGCTAGGCAAACATGCATCCATAAAATTTGCAAAAGAACTGGGTCGTGTCTGGCACTTCACAGGTTCACATGATAGAAGAGTGATTCTCTGTTGTAGTGTGGCAGCTGTCAGAAATAGCTGTCTTTTATAATAACTTTGTAGACCATTTAGAAAGAACAAGGTTTGACAGAAAAAAAGCTTAAGAGTGGGAAAAGACAGTGCTACTGGGTTTAGGATAGTCTTTTTTCTTCCATGTTTTTGGAGACTGAAGACAGTATAAATGGAACATGGGATTTAAACCTACTTAGGAACAAGTCAGCACACTGCTGACTCACGCTCACCTTGGTGTCCACTGGGTCCCCAGATCCTTCTCTGCTTACTACTCTCTGGCTGGGTGGCTGCCAGCATGTAATGGTGCCTGGGTTTATTCCTCCCCAAGTGCAGCGCTTTATACTTCCTCCCTGTTAACATTTATTTGGCTTCTTTCAGCCCATTTCTAAAGCCTGTCAAGTTCCCTCTGGATGGTAGCACAACCCTTTCATGTATCAGCCACTCCTCCCAGTTTCGTGTCATCATCAAACTTGCCGAGGGAACTCACTGCCCCTTCATCCAGTTCATTAACGAAGATGTTAAATAGGACTGGACCCAGTACTGACCCTGCTGTGCCCTGGCAGTTACTGGACTCCAGCTGGATTTTGTGCCAGTGATCACTGCCTGTGGGCCTGGCTGGCTTTCCGTCTGTGTCAAAGGGAGTTGGTGTTGCCCTTGCACACACGTGCTCCGTGTTAGACCTGCCTGTAATACATGTTTGCAGAACAGAAAGACTAAAGGTGTGCTTCTGCTCGTCTCAGTTACACGAGCAGCGTTCACAGCGTACAAGTCACATGTACTCAGATAAACAGAGGGCAAGTCTCTTATCTGTGACCGCCCTACCTGCTGCTGAATCACATCCTAAGAATTCTAGGTTTCCGTTTTTGAACAGTTGGCAATAATCTACACAGCACCCTCAGATTCTGATAGATGTTATTAGTTCTTAGTTTAATATAGTCTGTGAATCTGTTTACACTGGAAAAGGAAATTAAACTAGTGTCTCTTTTAAGCTCTGCATATTTAGACTGAAAACTTACATGATTACAGGGAAAAAGACTAAGATTATTAAAATGTCATTTTCTTCATGCTCTTGAATCTTTTTTCATGCATATACTTTTAAAATCTCTAAATAATTACTTTTTATAAGCAATCATTTCCTAAATATCCACTTTCCTTACGCGAAATCCTAATATTAACTATAATTTTCTGTTCTCTTGCTTCAGTCTGTATGGTTAATTACTACCTTAGATGAGATTATTCACTGTGGGTTTGTTTTGAAAACTGACCAGAAATCTCTTAAAATAATGATTTTGTATCTTAGCATAAATTTCCACTGAAGGCCTACTTCCCGTACCATCACCAGCCCCTTGTGAGAGGTTTAGTCAGACGTCCTTTTGGTAAGCTTTTCATTAAGTATTTTCAGCATTATGAATCTGCATGGTCTGTATATGTCTTAAAATAACTTTAAAAGGGATAGAGATTACTTTTTGCCGTTTCTTTAATAGGGTGTGTTTGATTTAGCAATTTTAATAATATTCTTCTAATATGTTTTTCTGCAGGAACATCTAATTCTTATGTAACAATACTACAGATGTGACTTTAAAGAAAACCAAACCAGAAGTGAATAACAAAGAAAGAATGCATAATTATGTAGGAATGAAGCCACATTACAGAGATTTAAAAAATATTACAATCTTTTAATGTTATAATATCAGTAATTGTCATTATGGAAAAATTCATATGTATTTCACAAGAAACAGTTTCCGTTACTCTCTGTGGCTTAAATTCTGGTATTTTAGACTGCAAACCTAATTTTTTTCAGGTTGCCTATTCATATAGATCAAGAAACCACTGTTCAGTGTGGTATAGTTTTTTATGAACAATAATTAAAGCTCAGTACAAGAGCCTCTGAGAATGCTACTGCACTGTTTATATATTAATATTCCTTGAGCAAAGGAACATCAGCCTCATTTCAATATTCCTAGCCATACTTCGTCACATGGCTTTATCAATGAATTGTATGAAACACAGTAATAGGTATTGCTGAAAACTGGGAAATTTTAAAATGAAATGTTGAATATTTTATGATAACTGAATCAAGTTGGAGAAATCTTAGAGCTACCTTAATGTTTCACTGTTGTGTTCTAGTGGACAGGCTATGATTTTAAGAGTTTTGTTTTCATCCTCCATCCTCAGAACTCCCAACTACGTATTGGTCTCAGCACTTGAAACACATTTCGGATATGCTCAAAGCATTAGTAGAAGATACAAACGTTAGGTAAGCAGTGTAAGATTTTCAAACTTTTTGTCCTTTGCATGTTAGTTTGCAAAAGGTCATGTCATTTGAAGTCTTTAGTGTTTACATTTCATCATTTTCTTACTATTCTCTAAATAGGGCTTTATTTTTAAGAATAGGACTTGGATTACTTACTGAACCTGAGCTTTATAGCATCTATATACCTAACCAATAAGCCTCTGAGGAAACAAAATCTTGTCATTCCTTCCAGCAAATATCTAGCTCCATAACTGAAATGCTTACTTGTCTATTCTCCCGTTTCTCCCCCAAAACTTTTAACCCTGTTTTATGAAGGAGCTTGGCTATCTGCAGGCTTGTACGAACATCCAACTGCAAACTGCTTTGTTTTCATAAATATGTGACTGCCAGACGCAGTATCATTTTTGTTGCATTTCTCTTTGAGCTGTCACTCCATGTTTCTGACCTGCTGCCCTTGGGGCTTGTTTGTCTACATGAATTATGCTTTGGTAGGGGATGTTCTGGGACTGTATGAAAAAAAATGAAAAAACCATACATCTCTATCTGCTGCTGCCTTGTAATTCTTTCTTATCAGGAGTGTGATGAGACCTGACTCGGATAGAGCTTGGATACAAGTTTGCTTAGGTCTGCTCTGAGAGTGAGCTATCCAAAAAATGTTAAACAGCTTTTGAATTCAAAGAAACCAAATTAATTCTGATTTTAAACTTGAAATATATCAAAAGAAACACAGAACACCAAGGCCAGCTCTTGTCCTGTTTTTGCTAAAGCCTTCTGCGTATAATATGGAGTCGGAATTCTTTCTCATGCAGTTTCATGTAAACAATAGCCAATGTTTACTTAATGGTATTTTCTGTTTTTCATTCCTTTTGTGATAAGAGAAAGTTGATGAGCATCTTTTTTCTTCAGTGGGATTGAGGAGGAAGTGACATGTTCTCCAATCCCTTGTGGAGCTGAGAATTCTATAAGATATAACATATGTAAATAAAGTTGCTCTTTCCCCTCCTTTCTGCTGAACCTAGCAGGTGTCAGAGTGTCTTTATTGTGTTTTCCCAGACACAGCCAGCCAGACTTGCAAAACAAGATCATAAGAATCACACAATCAGCTAGGTTGGAAAAAGCCTTTGAGATCATCGAGTCCAATTTAGGACTGAACACCACCTTGTCAACACCAAGTGCCACATCCAGTCTCTTTTAAACATCTCCAGTGACAGTGACTCCACNTCCCTGGGCAGCCCATTCCAATGTCTGATCACCCCTTCTGGGAAGAACTTCTTCCTAGTGTCCCACCTAAACCACCCCTGGTGCAGCTTAAGACTGTGTCCTCCTGTCCTGTCACTGGTGCCAATGAGAAGAGACTGACCCCCACCTGGCTGCACCCTCCTTTCTGGTCCCTGTGGAGAGCAGTAAGGTCTGCCTTGACCCTCCTTTTCTCCATGCTGAACACCCCCAGCTCCCCCAGTTGTTCCTCACAGGACTTGTGCTCCAGACTCTTCACCAGCTCCATTGCCCTTCTCTGGACACACTCCAGCATCTGAACATCCTTCCTAAATTGAAGAAAGAACTGGACACAGCAGTCAGGGTGGTCACCAGTACCCAGTACAGGCAGACAATCCCTGCCCTGGTCCTGCTGGCCTGTTCCTGATACAGGCCAGGATGCCATTGGCCTTCTTGGCCACGTGGGCACACGCTGGCTCATGTTCAGTCTGCTGTCAGTCAGTACCCCCAGGTCCCTTTCTGCCTGGCTGCTATCCAGCCACTCTGTCCCAGTTTTCCCCGCTGTGTACTGGAACAAAGATACTTGCAACCATGCTTGGTTTCAGTTAACTCATGGGGGCTTTTTTTTTTTCTGCTGAGTGGCAGAAAAAAGCTTTTTGTTGTTCCCTCTGAGGCCAGGCTGTCTGGTGGTAGCTTCTCACTTTCTGTATGAGTTGCAGTTCAGTGCTGTGTCTCGCCTGTTCATCCCTGAACTGTGTCACACCTTCCTGTCCTTGGAGTGTGACCCATAGCTGACCCAGACTTCTTAAAGAAACACATAATGCAGGCTTAGAACAAATAAATAAAATAAATATCATCCACCACGATGTGTTACAATAATA
This sequence comes from Platysteira castanea, assembly GCA_013397175.1. NCBI lineage: Eukaryota > Metazoa > Chordata > Aves > Passeriformes > Platysteira > Platysteira castanea. The sequence goes on from VYXC01011391.1 coordinate 81,956, forward strand.
TAACCATGTCTGTTCTCATTTTGTTGCCCAGCCCTTTCTTGGCTTACATAAGTCTTCTTCCCCCTTTGTTTTGAATAGTACACTAGTTTGAACAGTATTGTACTTGCCAGAATATACTCTTACTTCCTTTAGAACTCCTGCAACAATGATGTTTTCTACCAAACCGCTCCCAATTACAAAGAGAATGGATCTAACATGTATTCAGTACTAATATCCATGAGGAAACCATATTCAGTTTTCTTTTACTGCTTTATTCCTGAGTCTGTATTCTTTCTACTTAATAAGATTTACACAGGAGAAAAAAATACTGCTACACAGCATATCCTGTTGCTTCTTATATCCGATGCTCTCGTTTTATATAGGTTGGTTTTCAGGGGTTTTATTTTATACCAAATACAAATTTTATAGCAAAGTGCTTTTTGTGTCCTTCTAATCAACAGATTGCTTCTGTGCTGTGATTTTTTATTATATGTAGTAGTCTCAGTGAACAGTAAATGTTATATGTCATTTTAAACCAGAAATCAGTTGACCACGTGATGAACTTACATACATTTTGTGGGGGAAAATCCCAGAAAAAGTGAAGGGCCACTTTTGGCAATGACAGCAGAGCACAGATGCCACTACAGAGCAGGCAGAAACAGTGGTGGGAACAGAAGTGGAGGGTACATGACTCCAGAACAGGCACTGTAATGGTAGAAAATCTTAAAGATAATGGTAATTTCATCAACTCTTGGAATTTCTAAGATCTCTTGTAGTTTCCTTGTAAAGGTGAAACAGCAGCTCTTTGAGTCCCCAGGAATAAAGCAGAAGAAAACCTTCTAATTCTTTCAAGTTTTGCCAGATTTATTAGGAATAACTGTTCCTAGTTCTTAATCTTAATCTAGCTGTTCTTCTATTTGTCCTTCCACACTTAGTTTAACTTTTTGCTTCTGAGACACCTACCATTAGTTTGCATCTCCCCATTAGTTCTCTTTTCTTTAGTGTTCTCTAACTTTAAAGGAATGCACATGAGAGGGTGTGGAGACAAGTGGTGGTCCTTTGTTACAGCAATAATCCTTTCAAAAACACCTTCAAAATCTTCATTTAAGAAGACATGAATTTTAAGAGTCAGGAGATATACTTTAAAATATTCTTTAAGACTTTATATTTAGTCCATCTAAATGTAATTCCTCATGAACTGCCAAAAAAGATGCATTTCATGAACTACCAAAAAGCAGAAAATAAGCCTAGAAAGCAACAGAGAGGATCTGTTATGTTAGAGAGTAATACTTGAGTAATACTTGCATCTGTATGTTAGAGAGTAATACTTGAGATGTGATTTAAAGTTTTGGAAATCCTGCAGTTGAAGACTATAAACAGTAGGGATTAATCTTATTATGTATCTTTTCATACATAGTATTTTGTCACAGTTTATTGGAAGCTGCTGTTAAGGATAGTCTGTTCTACTGTCAAAGTTGATCTGTAGTAGCACTGAGTGTGTTTCATTTGATTGTGATATCAGATAATAAATTAGGTAGTTCATGGCTGTATGCTTAGCACATAAGGTATTCTCTGTAGAAGAGTAGTTTAAAGATTTTTTTTTAAGTTAACTGCCAGCACCCTTTGTTATTAATTTAAGGCAATTGAAAATGTTAAATAATGAGAAATGCTTCATTTTATCTGTGTTGTTTTCCAGCTCTCTCACTGACCTTTTTGAAATCTGGTTCTTGGTTGCTTGTTTTGGAGAATGGATGGATATTGCAGCAGAACAATTACTGAAGGCTGCTGTAGAACCAGATGCTGTGCTCTGGCTGCTGGCATTTTACTACTGTCCTAAGAATGAAAATCAACAAAGGACTCAAACAGTGGTGGGTAATGGAGTGATAGTAAGTGGCAATAAGCAGTCTGATTATATCCTCTTGATGTAAAACAAATAGTGCACACCAGAACAACGAAAGATACTGACTTTACAGGGTCTCTGGGAATTGTGTTGCCGTTGAGAATTTGAAAGATTTTTTTTTTTCTTGTGACATTTAAAAAACCTTTTTCCTCTTTTTAAGTATTAATCTATTTTATATAGATTAGCACCTTCTTAGCTTTATTTTGGATAACCAGGGTGTTTTTAATCATAAATAAAACTACCCTAGTGATGGTATTTTTTAAATCAGTGTGGCAGAATTCAGCATGCCTGTGCTATGGCATATTCTGAGAAGGAAACAAGAGAAATCACAGCAGCTGAAACTGAGAAGATACTTATCAAACACAGCCCTGAATCCTAACCTTGCCCAACTATTCTGATTTCTCTCCAGTTTTTGGCATGTGATACTGTAATAAATACGTGATATTCCCATATGCTGGGTTGGTAACAGAAGGAGCAGTGTTCTAACCTTACAGACTGTACTGCCCGAAGAGTGCTGTGTGTCTGTGTAGGCAAGAAAATACTGGAAAGCCTCTAATTTAAACCTATTAGGCAAGTCTGAACTAGCCCAAACAATTGGATCTATGAAGCCCAGATTCAAAAGGCTGCAACTTGTCTAGTTTTCCTTAATTTGAAAATGGATTTTGCTGGATTTAAAAACGCAGTTCAGTACACCACAGTAGTAAATTTAAATTTACGTTGAATTTACATTTAATGGTCCACGTACAACAGTGTATTACACAATATTTTCTTTCCTTTCCTTCCCCTCATGCCTCCCAGATGGCACTACAAATGAAAGATCAAATGAAAGATCCTAGTCACTTACAAAAATTTTTTTCTTTAATTTCTTGTATTCTAGGAGCAGGGGATGGGATGTTGGCTGAGCAGACTTAGGTTAGAGCTATGGTGAAGTAAAGAATTTTGGAATGTAATATTGGGAAAAAAGGCAATACGTGAGCAATAAACTTGAGTGATTGAGAAACTGTTGCACTATAGGTGAAGATCAGTGTATGGAATATTGCTCTAACTCCACAGAATGAAATGACGTTGTCCCACATATGAAATCAGCTCCCTGTGTGTCCCCTGTTCCATCAGTTTGTTATTCAGTCATAACACAAGACAAACTTCAGTGAGAAAAAAAGCTTTTCCACTGACAACCCACGCAGTGACTCATCATCTCCCAGAGGACTGATAGTTCAGTTCATTATCATTCTTTTCTTAGGTACTTGAACTAAGACTCTTTATTTTTTGCACAGGTCAGGCTACTTCAGAAGCATTCCCACACTTCATGCAAAGCTTCTGCCTTTAGTTAGGTTTTTGCTTCTTTTTTTAATATGTCCTTTGGCAGATTAGTTCTCAGCTCTTTCCTCTGACGTGATTTCTACCTCAACCCCAGCACCTTTCACTAGCTAAGGATTAACATGGTATGGGAACTCCTGGCAAATGTCAATCTGGAGTACTTTTCATTCAGTGTTATTTTTGTGTGGAAAATGTGCACTCGTAACTTAAGATCTTGTCTTCCTGCTCTGTACTTTATGTAACACCTTGATATCAGCCAGAGTGTAATACAAACGGTTTAAATTATTTAAGGAAGAAAAAGGCTATTTTTGCTGTTCACTAGACTTCACTCATCTGCAGGACTAAATATTCTGCTCCTCAATATTTATTCCTTTGTTGCACTCATTTCATACCTTTAAGCTCTGAAACACTGAAGGAACAAAACTTGGAGGCTGGCACTAAGACTGAGATTCCAAGGGTACATGAGCTCTTGGAGCAGGGCTGGCTGCTGCAGTCTCTGGCACATGTGATGCACAGAGGGATAAAGCAGATGAATTCTAGTTACCTTTCTGTAGATCCTGGTATTGTTTGTGCCTCACATGTACTTGTGGACTTAATGCAAACATAGCAGCTTTTCCAGACTATTTTATGTGAAATTGTTAAAAGGGTAGGTTAGCGTCAAATAAATGCCTGAAAAAAATGGTCCCAGTGAATATCCTTGAGAAACAGGTCTTTTTCCTTTGGGTCTACAGTGGTGTATTTTTCTGTTGTTCCAGCTGATACTCATTTGCATTCCATCTACAAATTTTTTCAGTTAATTTTTAATACAGTGAACAGAATTACTGTAAGGATTTTTTTGCAGTAGTTGCTTATAGTTCTTTTTCTCAAGGTGCCAAAATCTTATGTTTCCTACCCCCAGTAAAAATTAGGTTTTATTGTCTAACTTACAACATAAAAACCTAAGTTGCGAACAACACAGGAAGAAGTTAAAACATTCATTCTTACCAGAACATTTTATCAGCTGAGGTCAGGCTGCATGGGGATTTAATTGATTTATAGCAGCAATACTGAAATGAGTCCTTGAGGAGCCTTTGTTCTTTTTCCCACAATGCAAAAATCAGACCATGTTCTGCTGAGAGACTTTCTCCATTTCCGTATATTATTAAAAAAGGTAAGATCCTGGCTTGATGCCGTGTCTGCTTCATTTGTAAGACCAAAGAATATAAAAAAATCCATTCTGTCCACATTTGTGTGTGTGAATCAGTGTAAAAGAAATGTGTACAGCCCTTCCTTCCCTGCTTTTCCTGCTGCTTAAATTCAGATTCTTTCCGTGTTTGAATTGTTTCTCCAAGGATTCAGTTTTCTTTTAGTGAATAAATCCAAAGAAAAAATACCACAGATTTGACCTTTACTCTTCTCTGATCCTGCATCCTTTGAAATTATTTCCTACAGGTAGAAGCTCAAGCAGTCTACAATCATCTCATGATGCTCTTCAGCTGTACAGATCTTTCTCTCAAAGACCTGGAGCCTGCCACACACAGGATAACGGGTATAGAGCAGTGTTGGAACCAGCATCTTACAACCCATCTTCTGACCAACTTTTTGCTCTTTTCACCTAGTGGACATAAGATTGCCCAGGAATGTATTTACCATGTAAGTGTTTCTTCCTTTTTTTTTTTTTGTTGGTTTAAGTTAAATATATATTTATTTTACTATTTTGGATTTAAGTTTCTACCTCTTAATAAAGAAAACACATAACAGAATTAAAGAAGACTGTGACTACAACAGCCATATCTAACCTGCTACACAACTATTTCAGCTACAGTCAAAATATTTTCCATTCACTTCTTGATCTCACTGACAGGGTTGTTGTCATGACTATACAGATGCAGAAACAGTTGAAGTAATAGCTTGCAGCTAAGGGATACCTACAGTTCATTTACACATGGTATAGACAGCATGTGCAAACATTTTGATTTTCCCATAGAAATCACTCCCTAAATTATCCAGCTACTGCAGAGATGATGGAACTCTCTTCTCACTGTTTTCCATTGGGTGGAACAGCTGGTTGCTAGGTCTTAGCATTGACAGAAGCTGGCAGAAGCTTGGTGTGTTGGCAAAGCCAGTGAGAAAAACACTGTGGTAACTGAGAGAGAAGGAGAGAATGAAGAGCTAAGACAGTGTCTCTTAGAGTGGGAAAGAAGATGAAGAGCTTGCCATAGTGTCTTCCTCTTGATGATGACAGCCTTCAGGTATGTTAGTGGAAACGATAAAATGTGTCTGTGTCTCCTCAGATAAACAGTGTTATCTCATTGTAGGATTAGAAATCCATTCCCAACTATAAAACCATATTTGTTTAAGAAGTGCATGTGCCCTATGCAAGCAGTCTGGGGCCGGTGTGTAGTTTTAAGACTTCCAAAAGTTTTGCCATTCAGCAGCAGTGTGATCTTATGTACAGAACTGTATAGGGTATAAGGCATTTGTAAGGCATCTGATTTTATGACACAGCTGGCTGACTAAAAAAACGTAACATTTTCCTATTAAAGAAGGGCTAAAATATTTTTCACATCCTAGGATGCAAGTTCACAAATGATCAATTTTCTTCTCAGCATAAGAATATAATGATAAAGTTCGGAGAGTTGTATATATTTTTACAAACTGCCATTTCTAGTTGTTCTTCATGAAGAGAGTGCAGCTGTTGAGCTGTGATGCTGTAGTGTACTAGCCTGCTACTTTAAACCCCTCAGGAGGACCAAAGGCAATCTTCTGCTTCTTTAGAGATGGCAATATAACTAACTTTGGAAACTCTGAGTATTTCCCAGTGCAGGGTGGTCGTGAGCTCATGCAGGCCAGGTTGTTGGTTTATCAGTCTGATTAATTTTGACTGTATCTGTATGACCACTAACGTGTAGCTAGGCTCTCCATCTGATTTGAAAAGGACTGAAGACAACATATGAAAGACAGAATGGTGTGGAGCTGATTTGGGATGCATGGCTGTGGTTTTGTTTAGCGTAGTAAACTTTGGGTTTAACACAGCAGATAACAACAAATCATGTCCCTCCTGATCTGCAAAATTTGCAGCTTAGGGTCTTTTCATGCTTTTTGCCGTCTTTTGGGGGAGTGATTTACTTTTACTTTTGAAAGCTTTACAGAATTGGATTGTCTCCCCAAATTCAGGCAGAACCTTCACATGCTTTTAGTTGTTTTCTACAGCAATGACTTACAAATTGTTATAATGTCTATCCATTTGTGTTTCCTTTAAAAACTTCCTGGCCTCTTGATTTGTTTCACTGAAATTCGAGACAACAGCAGAAGTGTCGAAGTTGCTCAGTTCCACTAGGGTGTATGAAAAGAGAGACCTTGGGCAGAAGTTGCTTCTCACATATGCAGTCCTGAGAGATAAATCCAATTTTGTTGCAAATACTGCTGAAGAATTCTTAGTATTTAGCAACATAATTGCATTGTTTCATCTTTTGTGTTTCCTTTCAGATTACTAAGACAACTGATACAAGCGAAGAAGTTTATAACCTTCTTATCCGTACTGCATACAGATTTAACCATAGTGGGGAAGGAGACCAAAGGACTGTGAAGCTGCTGAATGAACTTCTTCAAAAACTTACATTGAAAGTTTAGAATTTTAATGTCGTCTATTTATCAAGCCAACAAATCAGGTCTTTATCCAAGTGTCAAAACTTCCATTAGCATCTGGCACTGCAGGTTACCAAGGGCAGAAAGATACCTATATAAGCTATATCTGCTAATTTATATTCCCTCATCTATATTTTAAAATAATTTGGTTTTTGGAAATGTTAACTTTTTGAAACATAATAGTAAGTATTAAAGATGCTTGAAAATTTTGTTCTGAGTACCTTCTGTAACAAGAGACCTACATCATTTAAAGTAGTTCACTCATCTCCTTGATGTTTATCTGGCTGAGGATCAGTTTTTCTCCCAAATTACATAGGTGGGGTTTTTTGTTAGCAAGTAGTATCCAATTGTTTGATTGGTAAGTTGTTACTAAAATGTTTTGTTCTGTGCTTCTGCTCTTCTGAAACTAACGATGATCGCAAGTGATTCATTGTGTTCTCAGGAAATCAGTGATGTTTCCTGACCTCTTTCCTTCTTTTTGAAAGTGTTTCCAAAATGAAACTCCTCCCAGATTTGCTGAACGTGGGGCTGCAGCTTTCATGGGACAGTGTTCTCCTCAAAGTACTTTACCAATAGCTGGTCTCTGTAACAGATACTGCAGGCAGAAGATTGCTTGCAGTATAGCCCTCTTAACAGTGTGCCACAACTGATACTATAATTTATTCATTTAAGAAATATGAGGTTTTTATTGAGACAGAAGAGGGCAAGAAAAACAGACATGAGGACATTTTCCAGTTTGAGGGACAAATTTCCTATAAAGGTTGCAACGCACTGCCTTCATTTTTGTGTCCAGCACTAGTTTGCTTATTTCTTTGTTTAGGTTTTTTGTCTCATGCAAGGAGCATGGACAGGTAGCAATGGCTTATGTTTTTACCCTAAGGAAAGTATTTGTCCCAAGAGGTTTTGTGAACCTGTTTCTAGCTGAACTAGAAAAATAAGCATGGAGAATAGTAGTGAGCACCCTAACTTTCCTCAGTAATTTGTTCTCCTGCATTACTTAGCTGTAATGCCAGCACTTGTGCTGTGCTACTCAAAGATGCTACTTGGAATGCTATTCTTGCATATAAAATCAGAGACATGTATCTTGAATTAATAAAGCTTTTTGAATGTAGCATTTGTTTTTGAGCAAGGGAAAAGAAAAACAATGTACTTAGAGTCCCTTGGCTGTAAGAAGTGGAAAGATATTTTCTGTTATGCTGTTGACTGATTTCTTACAATTATGTTCCCAGTGAGTCATATTATGGAAGTTACATGCCCTCTCAGTCAGTTTGCTAGTGAAAGAGTAGCAAACACATAATGTATGACTGCAAAGAAAGGGGTTTTTTTCTTGTTTTTTATTAAAAATATTTTTAAATAAGAATTCAAAAAGAGAGATGTTGTAATTTTTCTGTTGGTAATAGCCACACATATCTAAAAGAATAAAATCAAGCAACCCCGTTTTCTGTTCCCTGAATACCATAACTGAAAAGCATGGGATTAAACTAACTCAGAGGTATTCTTCTAGTGGAAACAGATGTGGAGTGATCTATCTAGAATGAAAAATNTCTAATCTGGTTGTTGGATGTGAAGTTCTTGGGTTGTATTAGGTTTTCTCCATATGTGCCTATATGTAATTTTAACTACATAGAAGAAAGATTGGCAAAGAATTTCAATATCTGATTCTTGCAGATTAATTAGGTGAACGATATGATTATTTTATTTAGATGTGTATTACAGTTTTTGGACAGGACTCTTTAAGTATCTTTTCACTGTGTTTTTATTTTTCCACTGACAAAATGCATGAAAATTCTTCTAACTTTCTTTAACAAAACCAATATCCTGATAAATAAGGATGAATGAGTTCAAGCAGGAAGGAAATGTACAATGAAGGCAGTAAAAACCCAAAATTAGTAGTGAATTGGTACATTCTTGTTTTCCTATGTTTGGCTTCGTAAGAAAAACTAAATGATTTAAATACTACAGAGGGTTTGCTTGTTTCAGGAGGCTCTAAGGAAGAAACCTAATTTATGCTGTCTGTAACTTTAAAAAGATGCATCTGTACTGGCATTCTTTTTGCTCTGTTTAGCATAGTTGTTATAAATCTTAGGTATTTATTTTTCCTTACTCTTTCACAATGCTTGAATTATGATCTAACTTCTATATAAGCTGTGATTTTGTGTGAGATTTTGAAGCTACTTTTGTTAGTTTGCCAGTGGAAGGCTACAGAGCAATTTGGTAGCTCTGAGTAATGGAAGATTTCTCATATGGTGGCTTCTGCATTATCCATCCAATGTGCATCTTTTCCTCTGTAATTGCTGCTCTCTGGAAATGTTCTTTGGAGCCTTCAAGGCTGTACTTTTATGCTGAACCAGCCAACAAGTCCTGAAATCAGACTTCAAGTAGGTTTTTCCCTTGCCTTCTGTCTCCAGCACACACCCTGGTTCTGGATAGTACACTGAACATAGAGAACTTCTCAAAATTGCTCTGCTTCAAGGCATTTTTTGAATAGGAATGCAGACAGTAGATTTTACTTCTTTGTTCATTATGCTTCTTTCCAGTCTAAGACTGCTAAGTTAGAGCTTTTTGAATTCTGCAAGCTTTGCAGCATGGTGCTGGGTGGATTCTATGGATTTTCTTCAGGCAGAAGAAGGGTCATTTCTGTGGCTTTTATTTAATCAAGATCTCAGTATAGTGCCTATACAAAGCAGAATATATTTTATTTTGTCATGTGTTGTCAGATACTGCAATTTAGCTGGCCAGCAGTAACATTTAATCTATTACTTGTAGCATTTGTGAATAAGTTTCTGTACTCTCAGCATTGTAAGTGCCAAGAGGTGTTAATAGATAGAGTAAGCTGATATCAGTTCAGTGAGCTGTGGCATATGTTTGGTTTGGCAGGGGTACAATTAAAAAAATTCTGAAGCATTAACATTATAGAAGTGTAGCATGAAACATCTAGCACAAATTACTTGAGTTACTAAACAAAACACTATTAAATCAGGTTTACACTGTTTCATTGCTCTACTATCTAATGACAGAATAAAGTACTAAGGTTCTGTGTGAATGAGTTCTGTGTGAACGCTCCATTAAAATGCAGTTTTCCCTGTGATAGAAGAAGCGTGTAGAAAAGTGGTAATTTCTGACATGGAAAAGCAGTTTTCTACTAGACCCAAGTTTGAAAAGTCAAAACCTGCAATGTTATTGGAGCAGTCCTCCACGAGGGCACAGAGCGTGTGTTTGAAATTTTTACACTTTAGTCTGCAATGGCTTTCTTAAGCAACCAGCACGTTTTGTTGGGCAACACCAGTAGTTAAACCACTGTAGCTGAATGCTCTGGTGCTAGAGGCATCCCACTAGCACTTAATTCATAGCAATGTTCAGATGTGGGCCTGCTTAAATCCACTTCTCTGGCAAGTTTTCCTTACTTGTGATACAATTTTTTCCCAAATGCTTGCTGAGATTTAAAAGATATGGTCATGGTAGACATTCCATTTGCTGCCCTAGCAGAGAGTAGCTTATTCTGGGAATTTGCTCTTAGGTGGTCTGTTCACTAATGAATGCCATGGAGGAGTTTCCCTTGCTTGCACTGGCCATCTTCCTTTAACCAGCTGTCTGGCTGCTGGAAAAGAATAAACCTCACAAGATCCTTCTGATGGCTTGAGTGTGTTCAGTGTTGTCTGAGCTGCCAGGAGCCAGCTAGGGATAAGCGTTGCACTGCTGTCAGCCACTGAAACAAAAATTTGAAATGCCAGCTGGCTCTAGCTGAGTTGTAGTGAAATAGTTCATATCTAAACTAAAGCAAGGATGGTGCTTTAGTTTGCATTCTATGTTCTTGCATGTGTGTGAAGGGAGGGAGTGACAAGATAAAACCCAACAGGTCTGACGCTCAGCTGTAGAAATTAGGCTGTGATTTTTATATTCAATACTGATAGAATTAGGAAGTAACACTTCCATACATGACATTCCATTAACCTGCATATCAACAAGTAGCAGAAAAAAGTCCAGCAATACTATCTGTAATAGGTTTGTATATTTAACTAGCTTCACATCTCTTGCTGCCTTAAAAGCATCTTTCATAATGCTTCTGTATTATGTCAGATGATAGACTCATTTAATAAAAAAGTAGACCCTTAGAAACAATGACCCTCTCTTCTATCCTTTTCAATAAAAATATATTAAGCCCATGAACTTCTGCAGATGCATAACGCCGTCTTGAAGAGATTACATTTTTTGCATATTCTTGACTAAACATTCTGAATTACACTGCTGAGATTTGTCACGTGTATGTGCCAGTTAGCCTGTATGCACAGTTCGTTCACTCCTTAACATTTTATTTCTTAGCTTGTGAGTTTATTTTGAGCCTTCCAAAACAGGTGCATGCAATATGTCAATTGCCAGCTACTGTTTAAAGTTTCCATAATATTTCACATATGAGGAAGCAGCTTCTGTTGGTTTTGACTAATGCCATAACTTCTACTATGTAGAAGATTTCTGAAAGTAGAACTTCAGCTTTTTTGTTTCCAACTAACTTGTAATGATAGCTGGAGATACAAATTTCCCATCTGTACCATTGTTCTCTATAGAGATTACCAGTAAGTATTTAAGTGCTTTTAAGCTCCTGACTGTGCTGCACTTTCATATCAGCTTCAGATGTCTGCGAATAGAGAGGGAAAAGCCAGTATCAGATTCCATGGAAGAGGAGAGAGGCCTTGAAATATGACACAGGATTAATTTGTAAGATGGAAATCAGTGATACGTGTCTGTGAATTCAGGTATTTTGTGAGTTTCTAGCAGGCAGGACCAGTTTTCTGGAAACATGACCAAAATACTAGTGTTTTTTCCGTAGACCTGTAAATTTCTTCAAATGCATTGCAAACCCCAGTATTATGTTTCAGCTTTCTTTTCTTGTGTGCTTCTTTGCTGAAGTACAAATGGCCAGTGCTGAGCCATCCACTGCACAGCACGCTTTCCAGGCCAGACCAAATTGCTGTAGTTGCTTTCTCTGACTGGCTTGACCTAGGCCATGAGTGGATACTGAGCAAATGTCAAGCCCAAACCTTGAATTAAGCAATAACATCTGTTTTGGAAAGATAATTTCATTGGGATTTAAAGTCTTCAGATGACAGCTGTTGACTGTTTTTCATCATGGCTTTTCTGATCTCGATTTCACGAGTTCCGCTTCTTGTATTGGCAGAGCAAGCTCTCAGATGCGCCTGCTCTTTAGGCAATTGCCTTTTTTTTTCTTCTCTCCCTTTCTGGCCAGGATCCAAGATGAATGTACAAATGGTGGATCCAGTCTCACTTTATTTTTGTTGTTTTTATTTTTAAAATGGAATACCCTAAACCTATGTAAACATCATAGAATGAAGTTTAAGAACTTGCACATAAAATCACCTATGGGCTGAATATATGTTTTTCTGCTGAGATCCGTCACTCACATACTTGTGTCTAACCACACAGCAGTCTTTAAGTCAACTGTTCCCTGCCCTGATTTCTTCAGATTTGGCAAACTTCTCGTAGAAGAATGAAAGAAGAACAGAATTTGGTATCAATGCTGTCTCCCCTCTGCTTCAAAAATCGTGGACTTGAACAGCCCAGTTGGTACACCACTTAAACAGTAACTCTGCTTTGGGACAGTTCTTCAAAATGCATCGTAGAGTCTGGTAATCCACATGCATTTAAAGAAAGTATAAGAAGAACTGCCATGTGACATCCTGATGTGGAGCCATTTTCATAATTTTCCTATCAATTCAGTTTTATTTTGTGAATCTGAAAGACAGTTCAGCTCTTGATTTTTCAGACATTGAGAGAGTAAGCAGGAGGAACCATTCAGAAGGAGGGCTTCCTGACTGCACCGAGTTCTCACCACCTCTAAATCATAACCACAAAGTAGTCTTTAATAGCTGTATTTCAAGACAAAGAGGAGAATAACTTTTGGGTTTTGCGTGTTACAAACCTGTGCTTTTGATGCTGAATGTTCTTGGTGCAAAAGGACAGTGCTACACCAACTTTTAGCACTGACCTCCGTTCTGTGATGTAGAGCTCTCCTCAGTGTCACATCTACCCTTCAGCTGATGCTGGCATTACTTCATACTGGTAAAAGCCAGTCAGCTAGCTTAAGAAATAAATAAGACTGGTCTTTGTATTTTCTTAGTCTGGATGCTTTCTAATTCCCATTCCTCCCTTCCAGCTATCAAGTAAGAAATTTACATTCCTGTGATTTGATTGAAGAAAGGAGAGGCAGGTGCTGGGGAGAAGGTGTGTGCAGAAACCGTAGAATGTCAGTAGATGGGCTTTTCTGTTCTTGTATAAATTTGACAGCCTTGTGATTATTTATCTGACTCCTCATCTGTGTAAAGGAGTGTGCTGGTTTGGGCTGGGGTAGTGTTAATTTTCTTCACCGTGCCTGGTATGGGGCTGTGTTTTGGATTGGGTTGAACACAGGGCTGGTAATACAGAGATGTTTTTGTTGTTGCTGAGAGCAGAGCTTGCACAGAGCCACGGCCTTTTCTGCTTTTGTGCTGCCACACTGGGGAGGAGACTGTGAGTGCACGGGAGGCTGGGAGGAGACCCAGCCAGGACAGGTGACCCCAACTGAGCAGAAGGATATTCCAGACAACATGGCATCATGTTCAGGGTATAAAGCGGGGGAAAAGGAGGAACAGGGAACATTTGGAGTGATGGCGTTTGTCTTCCCAAGTCACTGTTACACATGATGGGGCCCAGCTCTCCTGGAGACGGCTGAACACCTGCCTGCCCATGGGAAGCAGTGAATTAATTCCTTGTTTTGCTTTGCTTGTGTGTGTGGCTTTTACTTCCCCTATTAAAGTGTCTTTATCTCAGCCTGTGAGTTCTCTGGCTTTTACCCTTTCAGTTCTCTCTCCAACTGTGCTGGTTGGGGAGTGAGTGAGCAGCTGCATGGGGATTGGCTTCTGGCTGGGGTTAAACCATGACAAGAAGAAAGAAAAAGTTCAGCATTTATGTCATGTAATTGCATTTTTTTTTTATATTCGAGCAAACAGGAACAATGTTTTCCCTCAGCTAAAACTGGGAACTTATTAAAAAGCCTTCATATATAGTCGAAAGCAACAGGAAATTTTAATGCAAACAGGGCATGATGGGCAGTTTCAGCACAGGTGGTGGCAATTACAGAATCTTAAATGTCAGTTTTGCAGGGTAATATTGCCCTGTTACTGATGGGAACAAAGATGGCTGTAGGGACATGTAGCCTGCATTTGCCTCCATGTAAAGAAATGTTGGCTGAAGGGGCACGTGAAAGGCAGAATGAGGGAGGAGGGGCAGTGGTGTTCCCTACGTTAAGGAGCAAAAAAAAAGTGAAGAACTTTTCAGATGTAAAACTGAATAAATCGGACTGAAATTTTAATTGGCCACGCTTGGCAGTTAAATAAATAGGTGAGTTTCAGGCACACCAAGGGACAGATGCAGACTGGAGTAAGATGGTTGCTCAGACATTTTAATTTTTAGTTCTATTGTACTTGCAAGAGTTGACTGTAAGGGGGTACAGCTGTAGAGCAAGTAACTATTAACACCAAATACAAAAATAGTGTGGGACAAAGTTACTGTGAAGTAACAACTTGAGATTGAAATATGAGATGTTTTTTCTGTATGGTAGATGATGAGCACTGTCCTTTCAGGATTAAAGATGAAGTGAAATACATTATGGTGCCAAGCAGCAGCTGCTCAAACCAGCCTGTTTAGATCCAGTCAAGATGTCTGGGGATGATTGCTTTGTCTGATGGCAAAGCAGCCACCACTGGCCCCTGAATAAAATGTCTGAGTTTCAGCAGGGAGCCCCAGTGCTGAGACACTGGTCCCAAGCCCAGAGGAGAAGCCTGGATGTAGGCAGAAACAGGCAATTTTCAGGGATGACTGAAGTGAGCTATGTTAACTAAAGGGTACAGCAACGTCCAGCTGCTGCTCAGGGGCTTGTGAGAAGACAGCAGAGCCATCATCTCTGCAGTGCGGCCATGAGCAAAAACAGGGTTTCACAGGTCCTGCTGTGGGCATCACTGTTGGGCTACTGTGCTAATATAAACTGGTGCCAGTCGAAAATTAAGTTCTGCTTTCTGATGTGTAAATTATTATGCAAAAGCAAATATTTACTGCAAATTCTGCATGCTTTCAGGTAAGAGCAAATGCCTGTTGTTCTTCTGGAAAGGCTATCAGCAGCAGGAATCAGGACCTTAATTTTGTGCAGAAAATATGCACTTAGTTTAAATCACAGCAAACAGACAAATGCAGTTAATTCTCCTACAGACTGTGCAAATGTCTCAATTTCTTTAAGCCCTGGCATATTTCACTTAGGTGTCTATTGAAATCTTTGACTGTTAGAGAAGACACCAAACATGACTCATGAATACTGGGAACTGTAGCACAGAGGTAGATATTTTATAGCTTTAAAAGACGACAAGATT
>VYXC01011391.1:97229-114679 GCA_013397175.1 Platysteira castanea
TTAAGAATTAGTGTTGTGAAATAGGGTTTTTGGTGAATTAGAGTATGGTTTTGTGCTCAGTATCTGGGCTTATTTTCACTTACCTTAAAAGTACATTATTATGTGAGTGCTTTTGTTCAAAGTAAGATACCATTAAGTTACAGGTAAAAGTTTGAATGGCCTTAGATAATTCGTATACTACTCCCTACTCTTAAATCATGTGTAGTGAAAGTGAGACCTGCTACAGCACACACAGGTGCCAGATGGCACTTGCCTGCAGTAGGGGGGCCTGGAAGGTGTAGGTTTTCCAGGTATTTACAGTCTGGTTTCTGTGTGGAAAGGATCAACCCCAAACTAACAGAGCCCTTGGCATGTGGTAACTCAGCTGCATGTTCATTCTTACAAAGGCACCATGGTTTTCTCCCACATACCTCTATGCAGAGCAGCCTGCAAACTAACACCTGAAATTTCCTGCAGTACTAATACCAGTTCTCAAGACTTTCATGAGCTGTGGAAATGAACTGGCTGGCTGCGGTACTCTGCATGATACATTTTAATGCTCCATATAACTTTTTTGATTTGTTTTGGTAATACCCTTTTTCATAATGCTTTTTCTATGTCAGAAATCCTTAGGCTCCTTACGCCTACTTGTTTCCTCAAGCTGCCCACTTGCCCAGGCTGCATTTCTGCTCAGACCTCTGTTTCCAGACCTTTCTCCTTTCCTGTTGTGTGCAAGGCGTGGGTAATAGGGTGCAGCTGATTCCCTCCTAAAGGAGAAAGCACAGAGACAAACTGCAAACTGAGCAGCTGCAAACACCTCCCAGCAAAGCTGCAGACAGAAAACAGCTGTCAGCAAAATGGTGTGTTTTACTCTGTACTCGCAACAGAAGGTGTATGACAAGGAATGAATGCACCCCCACTGAGGGGCCAAGGGACTCGCCAGGCCACCCCCCCGTCATGGTCTGCCTTCACTCTGAAGTTACGACCCACTAAGTGGCATGAGAAAGTAGATCGTGATCCTTGCCTGACTATATGGATACAGTTTTAATTTTTCATCTGAGATTAATTTTCAGAATTAAAAGCTAGACCCAGAAAAGAATCATTGAGATTCTAACCAGCTGCTGGCCTGATGAAGTAAGTGGGAGATAGCCCAGCACTGGGCTTTCTAATGCTATTCAGAGTAAAACTGCCCCTGTGTTTGGGAAGGACTGAATTATGGATGGGAGGGAAAAAACCCCAAACCCTACAAAATGCTGTATTTTATTCAGAGGGGGCTGCCTATGAAAAAGAAGTAGAATGAAACATAAGGGCCATGGCATACCTATAGAGATGCCTCTTGTCATAGCCACATACAATCACAGAATACACTGAATTGGAAGCGACCCACAAGGATCATTGAGTCCATCTCCTGGATGGAGGTATCATTTGAAAAGACATGGCTTCCTGTGAGGATTTACACTAAGTTTGGAAATAGATTTTTTTTGTTGTTTACTTTAATTTACTACAATTAGATTCTACAACTTCCTTCTCTCAGGAACTCAATATAGAAACACCCACCTTGAGGGAGAATCATGAATAAAATGAACAATAACATTGGTGGTTTGTTGTGTTTTTTTCTGTTAGGCTTTCGATAGGGCCTATTAAAAACCTACATCAGCAGGATCTACTGCTCCAGCTGGATCCTTACAAATCTGTGGGGCCTGACAGGATTCATCCAAGAATCCTCAAAGAGCTGGCTGATGTCATCACAAATTATCTCTTTTGAGTGGTCTTGGGAATCCAGGGGTCCCAGCTGACTGGAAGCTGGCAAATGTCCCGATTTCCAAGTACAGCAAGAAGGAGGATGCTGGAAACTACAGGCCTGTCAGTCCCACTTCAGTGCCTGGTAAAGTTATGGAGAAGATTATTCTCTGAAAAACCCCTGAAAGACAACAGTCATTGGTCACAGCCAGCGTGTCTTCAAGAGATGAAAGTCCTGTCTATCAAACCTGGTTTCCTTTTATGACAAGGTAACCCACCCAGCTGATCAAGGGAAGCCAGTAAAGTTTTGGATACTGTCTCTCACAGGATCCTTCTGGACCTAATGTCCAGCCCACAGCTGGATAAACACATCGTGGGATGGGTGAGCAGCTGGCTCACGGGTCAGGCACAAAGGGTCACAGTGAATGGGGTGACACCAGACTGGGGACCTGTCACTGGTGGGTTCCACAGGGCCCCATCCTCAGCCCTCTGCTCTTCAACATCTTCATAAATGACTTGGACACAGGACTGGAAGGGATACTGAGCCAGTTCACAGATGATACAAAACTAGGAGGAGCTGTTGGCTCCCTTGAAGGCAGAGAGGGCCTGCAGAGAGACCTCAGCAAATCAGGGGTCTGGGCAATCACCCACCATATGAAGCTCAACAAGGGAGAGTGCTGGATTCTGCACCTGGGACAGGGCAACCCTGGATGTGTGGACAGACTGGGGAATGAAATGCTGGAAAGCAGTGCCATGGAAAGGGACCTGGGAGTCCTGGCAGCTGAACTCGAGTGAGCAGTGCCCTGGCAGCCAGGAGGGCCAGCCCTGTCCTGGGGTGCATCAGGCACAGCATCACCAGCCAGGCAAGGGAGGGAACTGTCCTGCTCTGCTCTGGGGCAGGTTCAACCTCTAGTGCTGGGGGCAGTTTTGCTGTATGAGGAGCAGCTGACGTCACTTCATCTGTTCAGCCTGGAGGAGACTGAGGACAGACCTCACTGCAGTTATAACTTCCTCATGAGACGAACAGGAGGGGCAGGCACTGATCTCTCCTCTGTGGTGCCCAATGACAGGACCCGAGGGAATGGCCTGAAGCTGTGTCAGCGAGGTTTAGTTTGGATATTAGGAAAGATTTTTCAGCCCAAGGGCAGTTGGGCACTGGAACAGCTCCCCAGGCCAGTGGTCACAGCACCAGCCTGAGAGAGTTCAGGAAGCGCTTGGACAACTCCCTTGGGCACACGGTGGGACTCTTGGGAACAGTGCTGTGCAGGGCCAAGAGTTGAATTCAATTATTTTTGTGGATCCCTCCTAACTCAGCTTAATTTGTGATTCTGTAAATAATTACATGGTTCACTTCCAGTGCTTTTTACATGATTCAGAAGGATTTTAAACTAAGGGTAATGTTTATGTCATGCTAATGACCCTACTATACAATACATACATGAGTCTCCTATGCCCTCTGATGAGCGATGGTGACAGTAACTGTTCAACAATATTTACAGCTTTCTTTTTAATCTGGAGCCTCACTCCATATCCCAATGCTTGGATTAGCAACAAAAGGCCCTATAAGCCCTGATGAAGGGCCAGGTACTGCCACCTTTTTGCCATTTTTAGGGGTTTTGGCATTTGTATCTCATTTTCTGTTCAATTTCTGAGTTGCTACTGTGCATTATGGATCATGAAGTTGTAGTGAAACATTCAAGTTAATACAGCTGAAGCAGACTGTAAGAGCTGTAGCAAACAAAATTACTGCTGTGCTCAGTATTAAAAAAAAAAAAGGCAAGTTTTGAAAGAAGAAAAATTTGGCAGTATTTTAAAAAGCGTGAAATATCTTACTTGCCCTGTAGTTTTAACAGTACTGGCTATGAAGAGGCTTACAATGTATTTAATTTCTGCATGTTTTGTGCAAGAGTCTTATCCAGCTCTGCATTTTTTCCCTCACACAATGGAAAAGGCGAAGAGCAAGCTGGTTTCCTTTGCTGGCCTTTGCAGAAAAACCTGTGAAATGAAGCATAACTCTGTTATGAATGGGATCCTGTAATAACTACGTCTGTGAGTGTCACTATATTAGAAGTCACTGTGGTGTCTCAGTGCGTTCTTGGACAATTTCCTAACTCTAGCTGGATTTGAAAGAAGTTGCTGAGTGTCCCTTAATTCAGGTTTTGACACTGTGTGCCTGGAAGGGGGGAGGTCAGAAAATGTGGTGAGGTGAAAAGGAACTGTACTCTTTGTACTGAAGACACTGTACAGGCAGGTTTTTACTTTAGATTTGGAGCATAAGAACGTCAAAAAACAATACCACATTTTATTTTTTCTTGTTAACATCTATTAGGTAACAACTTTCAGGTGCTTTTCTCCTGCTGCAAAAGCAGAAATGGAGTCATTCTTTTTCCCAAGTTTGTAAATTAATGTTGAACCACTGTGCAATGGAAAGACTATATGTACTTGGAAAAAAAATAATTTATTTTTACAAGAGGATTTGATATAAAACAATAGCATACAAGGGAAATAAATTCACAGATTTTTGTGTTTTAAATTCGTACTCTGAAAGGAACAATTAAGATGTCTTCTAGAAATGTAGAGATTCACTGAGCAGGAAAGAAAAGATACAGTTGACATATCACTGTGAAAAAGAAGCATCACAAGGGTGTGAAAGACACTTTCATAAAATGGGAGGTCTGACATTTCTGGTAAAATTTAACCTAAACATG
The DNA here is from genome assembly GCA_013397175.1 of Platysteira castanea. Classification (NCBI taxonomy): domain Eukaryota; kingdom Metazoa; phylum Chordata; class Aves; order Passeriformes; genus Platysteira; species Platysteira castanea. Next base: position 101,657 of record VYXC01011391.1, read on the forward strand.
ACAGAGAGAGCATGCTGATCTTTCTTTTTGCTTCAGTCCCATCCCATCACCAGGATGATGGCAGGTAACTTTTCACAGTTTATTTCTGCTTCTGTCTAATCTCATGAGACCCACCCCAGCCCCTGCTGATTTTATATGGAGGTTTTTTTTAATATGACATAGAAGTTACAAGAAAAATTTTAAGTACACAATAGTTTCATCAATTTTCAGAATGCCCAAAGTAATAAAATTGTTCAAATCAAGAATCTTTGGCATCTGCAAAGCAGAATGATTGTATTACCAAAGAGCAAGGATAAACCCCAAACTTCTTCTATCAAAGACTTACCTAAAGCCAGAGTAACATGTGTATGTGTGTAGTTTGTTTTGTGTGCATGTGTTCTCAGTTACAGTGAGCCTCTAGAAATACAGAAGGGTAAATATTTCTGTCAGCTGATTGTTTTAGCAGTCACATAATCCTTCCTTTGATGTCCTGGGTCAATGAAATCCTAGTACCACTGGGGTTTAGTAGACGATCTATTAAAAGATCTTTCCTGCAACGGAAACAGCATTTAAACTTATTACTCTGTCATGATGCAGGAATATCTGTGCATTCTTAATTGCCCCAGATTTCCAAATTGAATTATTTTTTAGGTCACCAGTAGAGTGTAAGTGTAGTTGCAGAGTTAACAAAGATCTCTTTAGCTTCCTAGAGCTACCACAACAAGGTCTGGAGAAGACAGGGAGGATCCATGGTAGAAGCACTTTCTCTCGGTTATTAGCAGGTTACTCTGAAAATAATGTTGGAGGCATGTTACCAGCACAATACTGTGTGATGTGCTACATATCCACATACCTTCTCATCTTTAGCCAACAGTCCTCTTAACCAGTACTGAGGTAGCTTTTCCACCTTAGGCCACTTAGTGTCTAACATCAGGACATCATAATGTGTACTGATTCATTTTTTGAGAGAAAATAGCAACAACATTTCTCAAAGGCTCTTAGGAAAGGTACATCTTTTTTTTTGCTCTAGGGCTCGACTCCTGTTCCTGCTGAACTGAGCCAGTGTGTAAAATCAGAACTGATATCAGCTCAGTAGGCACCGGAGGACGGGTCCATCAACAGCCTGGAACAACAGCAGCAGCCGTGAGTTGTTTCTGACTGGAGCTGCCACCATTTCCTGCAAACGACACACAGTGCTAAGCTAAAACTGCAGAGAGATCATGACAGCATCCATTAAAGAGAAGACTATAAAACAAAAGCTTTATTGACAATTTCAGGTTAAAGTCACAAACATTATTTCCTCTGACCTTTGGAAAAGCATGGTAACCAAATACTGTAGGCAATGCCTCGCATTTGCAGCCAGACTGAGAATTTAAGGAGCACTATTTATTCTCAACTAAAAGTCTTTGGTCCTCCCCAGGTTGCCTCTGCCTCTCATCCTCCATACACTGAACCTCGGACACATGCATTCATTGCAAATCTGCCCCTTCCGCAGCAAGGTATCTCAGCCAGCAAACACTCTCTGCCCTGCACAGAGTCTCCTCTCCCTTCTCTTCAGGTGCAGAACTTAGCCACTGTGAACAAAGAGGAAAACAATCACTGTTCACCAATCAGCTAAGCTCTGCACCTCGCCAGAGAGGTCTCCATCTCGGCAGAGATAGCTTTCGGAGGAGGTTCTTCCGCGATGCTCTGCTGCTTTCCTCTCTTTTTGAAGGGTTTGGGGGTTTTTTTTTTTTTTTTTTCATATTTTGTGTTTGTTTGTTTGATAGATGGAGAGGATTCCATGCTGTGCACCCATCAGACCGTTAATGGTGAGTTTCATGCTAGCAGCTGCGGTCATGGCTGCGTGGTAATCCCTGGCAATGTGATTTTAATCTTAAGTCACAAATCATCATGCCAGGAACCCAAACAGCCACAACATTAAAAGAAAGCTGTGCAGTCACACAGAGTATTGTACTCAGTATCTTTACATTTTACGTTATAGCTCACCATGCACTTCCACTCTGTCTGTAAAGTCAAAGGGGTAATTCTAGACTATTGCTAACACCTGCATACTATGTAATTTTCCTGAGCTAGGTACTTACCATCAGAAACTTGTAGAAATTTTGATTTTATTGTTTTTGGCCTCCAGACACTTGAAGACACTCACCAGAATAAGAACTGTTGAACATAACTCAAATTCCTGTGAGTCCTTGATAACTGGGAGTACACAAGAGAGTCTCTTTAGCCCTAACTGTTTTTAAAGGTCTCTTCTACCTCACAACTGATATCCTGCCACTCTACAGTCTGATCCACCTTTCTCAAAAAAGTTTTCTTGGCAGGCACAGTTCTTGTCTATACAGAAGAACAATATGGCTTTTCATAAACAAACTTACTTTCATAGTATCTTTCATTGGCTGTATTTCATATAAACATAGTAAACACTACAAAATCAAATGGAACTCACTGTCAAATACTGCTAGAACAGGAGAAAATTAAGATTTTTGCTTGGTACCAATTAGATGATAACGTTTTTGCTATATTAGTAGCCTGAATTTTGATACCACAAATCAACTGTAAAGTTATGTGAACAACCAAGACAATCAGTCTGTCAGATGAGTTATACAATTAACCAAAAATCTGAGGTATGCTGTACTGGAAGAAACTTTCATACCAACCTTAATGGGTTGTATGTTAAACATGCATGTGCAGACACTGTAAGGCTACCTCCAGCTGTTCAGACTGAGAAGCTGAAAGTGTCTTTGCAAACTTATAGCCTATGGCAATCTTTATTCCATAAATAGTTTTGCAATTCTGCTTCTTGTCTGGTGATTCCTTTCCTTTAATTTCACGAACAAGGTAGGTTCTTCATGTTAAGGTACTTTTCTTACCTCACAATCAAACTTCAAAACCTCAATATCCTTAACACAAAAACATTTGAATTATCAGCTTGTTCTCACATGATTCATACTTGCTTCCAAGTCCACAGTTTCGTATTTCCACTGTGGGATCAGGCTCTTTTCAAAGACTGTGCTGCCTGTCAAGTAAACATGCAGCTCTATTAAACAGAAATACTCCTTGCACAACTGAAATTTTTGTAACCAGAGTTAAGAATACAGAATGGGAAACAACTGTAGGCAGAGCCTGGCCTTCTTTGGCCATCTGGACTTACAGTTGTCTCTCGTACAGTCCATTACAACAAAGCCACTCTCCACGTTCTCCAGCTATACCTACATGTATGTCATCAGTGCTCTCGCAGCTGGGCTTAAAAAAAAGAAAAAAAACCAAGCCAACAAGATTTGTAACAAGAGTTATTTCTCAGCCTAAGTAGCCACAAGCTGTTTGGGATGCCAGAGTTGCCACATTTAGTGAGCTCTGCATATTCTTTCTATATGAAGCAAAATCAGTGTGTTAGGATTAAAATGGAAGATCACCTTTTCAGAATAACATCTCTGCCACCACTTTGGCTGAGGATGTATCCATATGTTCTTGTGCTGCAGCAAAGCATTTCCGTGCAAGTTCTTGTTGTTTTGCATCTTCATTCACCATTAATTCACCATAGAGATACACACCCATAGCCTGAAAGAGGAACATAACACACAAACATCCTACCACCAGTAATGACTAGTTAGCTGGTTTTTTGCTGTTGACCTCCTTGTACTCATTTAAACTAAAAATGAAACAAAACAGACAATCCAAAACACAGAAAATACCATTTACTCTCTAATGCCTATTCTCCCCGCACTGAAGAACTAATTTTCTGTATCTCCTTAGCCTGAAGATGGTTGTCTGTATGCTGTGTTGACTATGTAAAAACAGATTATTAATATAAGAGATCTGTGATGTCATGACAAGAAAACCATTCCTCACTCCACGTTCCTTGTCACTTTTGAAGTTTTCTTTTACCACTACCTGAATTTTTTCCAAATGTCCCTTAAGAAAAAAGCTTCTCCTTCCTTCAAGAGGATACACATTTTCCTTCCAATTGTCATGTCTACTCACACATCCATGAACAAAGACTGAAGCAGTCCACCCTAAAATTCCCATTTGGCAATTCTGTAACTGGACATCAACTGAATATGGTCACGTGTGTGTCTGACTCCCCTTTACATCTGAGATACAGCTTAACATGCACAAATTCTGGTTGGGTGCAAAGGCAAGCTTTTCCTAGCTACTTATTCTGGACATAGCAGCTATAAAAAAAGGTAATGGGGCTCCTGTAGGGAGATCTGGGCCGCTCTGACCCCTGCCAACAAAGCACTGGCTAACTTAACAGGAAACTTACTGGAGGTTGTCTTTTTTTTTCTGATGATACTTTTTTCCCAGCTAATTACTGGAATTCAGTAAATGTTAACCAGCACTTACCAAAATAGGATTACACATGTGACAAAATATTAGCAGCTTAGCATGCTGACTTTTACAGTTATTGTTTGGACACTTGAAGGAGCAGAAAAATTTGGACAGTATAACTTTTAATGCTATTCCTTCACAATTTCTAGCATTGGCTGGCAAGCCTTAAAAAACTCCTTCAGCTAGAAGGGAAATTTAAAGTTTAACAAAGACTGAAGTAAAAGGAAAAAATCTCAGAGTGGCAGAAAACCTGCCAGACTCCTTGCCAGTTCCCTAAGCACGGTCTCTGACACCAAGAGAACCAAAACCTCAGATTTCCAAGGTTTGCAGCTGCATCAGGTCTGCCAGCCACACAAATGGCCTTGGAGCTGGGCTCCAGCTGCTCTCACTGAGAATTCTTAAAATGTTGAAATTGTGTTACTATAGGAATTACCTTCTTTACCCAGCATTAATAATTCCCCCCAGGCCTAAACATTAACATGCAGTGAACACACTGGTGTTTTGTAAAACTCCAAAGGAATTAAATAATCCATCTGCATTTTTTCCCAGACTTTTAAAAAAGCCATGATCAGTTACATGATCAGTAAGGACATGCAACTGCTCTGATTTAAGAGGTAATCACACCAGAAGCTGGTTGTGCCATTAACTGTATGCTCTGCTGAAGTAAGTGAAATGAGGATTACATTAAAAAGTTGCAAAAATTATTTCCCTACATTGCAGAAAATGTCTTTGTTTGGCATATTATCTATTCCAAACCTAATGCAATTCTGTATGATTTTACCAACTCAAGGAATTCCTGAACCCCAGTTCTGCTGGTGGTGATCTCCATCCTTTCACAGAATACAAATACGCACAGTAGATATAACTCCTTATGCAATAATGTTCTTTCATGTCTTTTTTGTTTGTTTAATACAGAGCTTGCCAAGAGCTTTGGGGCCTGTTTATTGGCTCAGATATAAATAGGAGGTATACTTCCGAGTTAGAAGAAAGCACGACAGACTGCAATAATTCAGTTGTGCTGTGCTGCCTGAAAGCACAAAATCCTCACTGGCTGTAAATAGCTTTGTTCATTGTCAGCATAAAAGGTAAAGACATTAAAAATCTTGCCTAGATTTTGATGAATCTTCACCATTTTCTATTTTTTTACATATGTTTTAAATATTTAAAATTCATCCCACAGTGAATAAAAATAAATAAAAGTGAAATAAAAAAGAATAAGGCAGAGGTTCAATTAGAACTGTAAGTTCACAGTGGCCTAAATAAAAGGCCATAGTAAGGAAATCATGTATGTCCAGCCTTTTAAGGCCTTCACAATCTTCTCTTAGCATGTCCTCACCCATGGAGAGGTTAGCATTCCCTGGATGTACACTGCTGTGCTCTAATACTTCTGGCTGTCATCTTAGAAACTGAAGTTACCACAGCACTGACTGCTTTGCACCTGCCTCATACCTGCATTGACATTCACAGCCACGCTTGTCTTCCTCATCCTGCAAAAGGAACCAGCTGAGAAATATCTTCCTAGCATCACTGCTACCTCTGGCTTGCATAAGATGCAAGGAAAGGAGGAATTCTATACTATTTCACCACTTGACAGAAGATAAGCATGTTTAGGTGGGGTTGAATACCCCTGCCGTAGTGGCTTCCTTAAACTACAATGTTTAGGGGACCATACATGAAAAAAATGAATACACAGCCAAGTTTTTGACAAACTGCTGCAAGAAAATATATTAAAATATTTTTTTAATTTCAGCCTAAGGGTGTTAAAAAGTTGATTGTTTTCAAAATGCTAGTTAAATGTAACTTACCTGATCTTCTCTGAGGAATCTCTCAACATCTCCATATCCAGGCTCGTATTTGTGTTTAATGACAAGTTCACACCACCGATGACGAACCTTTGGGGTGAAAAATAAAATTAGGTGAAAAAAAAAAAGAAAAGAAAAAGAAAATGTATTTTATCTGTGTGAGCGTTGCTAATATATCCATACCAGTTTGGCTTTTTCGTCTTTATTGTGTTTGTGTATTTTGGCAGGTTGGTGTTTTTTTCCCGCAGCAGCCTGGCAAGTCAGTCAGGTGGACACAGGAGCCAGAGCTTGGTGCACCTCAGCCTGGGCTCTGGAAACCCAGGATGCCCAAAGGCAAACTCCTGATTTTGTGCCAGTAAACTAACCCCGATCCAGGTACACATCTACTGCATCTTCACCGCCACTGTTTCCAGTCTTGACTTTCTTTCTTTTAAGTTAGGCTAGAGGTTATTTCTTTCATATTGTTAAAAGGGGGGCATGGAGGGTTGTGGAGAACAGAGACTACCATTGCAAAGGTCTGGAAAATCCACAAAATATAACTGCTAATATCCCCTCTGTAAGCGTACCATACAAGTGATAAAGAGGCTTAAATGTAATTCTGTACCAATATTAAATCCATGCCAAAAGGATGAAAGTTAGGTATCAACCCACGAAATAGGGAGCTTTCAGTTAAACGAATCAGTTTTGCTAGTAATAGATTTTAAGCACGTTGCTACGCATTTAAAATTCATCTGCATTTAAAAAGCTGTCATGCTGTTCTACCAATACATATTGACAGAAACAGTTATTGACAAACTGTAACAAAGTTTTCAAACAAATTACAACTGAAAAAAAGTTTTTACTTAAGTAGTATGAACATGAATTACATGTGGGTCTTTGTGTTGTTGTCTTTACATTTTTGACTGTTCTTAGACGCTCTTGTGGCATATGTGTTATCTCACTCTCCAGCAAGGCTTGCCTGATTGCAGGCAGGGATCAGCCTAACATTTTAGATTCCATTAGCAATTCAGCACTCACAGTAAAGGAAAACAGTTAAGTGGAATAACTCCCAATCCTTCTGTATCAGCCTTTTCCGTTACCATCTTTCAAAAGACTGGGCACGTAATGAAAATCACCTCTCATAATAAGGGTGACATGTTAGCAGTTTTAAGTTTTCGTAACTGAGTCCAAATTGTGCTTATATCAGGTAACTGAATATGAACCTTTTTCTGAATGACAGATGTACTGATAACATTGAGAACTGAAGACAGAAAAGGGGGAAGGGGAAAAAGCACACTTCAGCGTACTGTTGCTTTTAGAAATAAGGTTTTTAAAATAATTTCCTTTTCATCTTAACCCCTGTCAATTTTATAGCTCTGGAAAAAATTTCACAGATTTATGTTAGATTAGATGTTAATCCTGTTAGCATAATTAACAAGTGATAAATGCCAACAGGTCCTGTGTACTTGATACCTTTTTCCAGCTGACCCTTTATACAAGATAGTTTGAACATACCTTATGAAAATAAAAAGCTGCAAGGTTTTGGCTGGATTTTGCACTCACTGCATGTAAGATACTGAATAGCTACAATGCTATGCATGATAGGGATAATTGCTGTCTGTTACAGCTTTTTGCTGACAAAATAGCAGCTGTTAGGATTCCTGCTAGTGGAACCAAAGCTAAATTTAAGAAAGAAATAGCTTTCCAAGATTCAACTTACTTTGCTGTAGATGCTCATATTCATAATGTAGACCTTCAAAACCCTACCCAGCTGCTGCTTCCCTCTGGAGACACTAAATGTTGCTCCAGTAAATCTTCCCAGGCAATCCGCCTTTGTTACAGGGTGTTTCTCATAGCACTGGGCAGCTCCTTGCCTGGATGAAACTACCCAGGCTCAAAACTTTATCATACATCTCTCCTATTTGTAAGGTGAGTTAACCAAACAGAAAATAAACACATTTAAAAGACTGTAGATACACTTTACCCTGCACATTCTTCCATATATAACAAACAAACAAAAAATCCAGACAGAATTCCTTATGTAGTCTCACAGCAAAGAGGAGAAACATAAGGAGGAGAAAGGAACTGTGGTCCCCTCCTGTGATCACTGCTCTTCTACATCTCATGATCCAGCAGTTACAGCACTTACCCAGGAGGTAGAGCAATCAAGTGCAGCTTCTGTGGCTGCTCAAGATCTCAAACTGTGCCTTCAGTGAGAATATTTCAACAGCAGATAATAGAGTATTCTGGAATGAGGCTTTCTTCATACCTCCTGGTGGAGCTGTTATTCCCCTCCCCGCCCAGTTATTAAAGTATTTATTGATCTTAAGGGGGAGTCACAAGACTTTGACAGAAACAGCTCCTGACACACTGTAACAAAGTTTTCAAGCAAATTACAACTGAAAAAAAGTTTTTATTTAAGTAGTATGAACATGACTTTAGGGCCTACATTTCTGAGTACTCTTGATAAGAAGTAGGGACATGGCTGACGGAGTGCAGAAGCCAGTTTGCCCCCAAAACACCTTTCTTGGTGCAACCATCGTAGCTGCACGGAGAGAAGAACAGAAGTTCTCTCTGTGAAGGCGTTCATGTGGTCTTACTTCCTCACGTACTAACATCGTGTATGACTGACATTGCATCACGGCCTGATCATCTGAATCTCAATGGCTTTGGAAAACATGGAACTAAGCTGTGCCTGTTCCCTAACTGTTCCTTCCTCCAAATGGTTTCTGTCCTTGGCAACCAACATCTATTCAAATAGTTAAAAAGAAAAATATTTTTTTGTTGAGTGAGATCTGAGACAGCACACATTTTTCTTTCTCTCTTTTGCCTTTTTCCCTTTCTTTCCCAGGGTGAATACAAATCCCAGCACATTCCCAGCTCTGAAATGCTGGCGCTTTGCCAGCTGGGGTAGTAGCAGCATGCCTCTTATCCTCAGATTACACATTTGCCTCCTGTCTTCCAAAAGCCCCAAACGTTCCTGTGGCAGAACAAACTGCAGGAGAACCTATGGCTGCAGAAGGGCCCGTGAAACCACCAGCTCAGTCAGCCCTGCTGGCTCCCTGTGACTCATACAAGACCCCAGAAAGCAGAGCACAGAAACCAAGGCTGGCTACGAGTGCAAGAGGGGCAGGGAGGGCGCTGCACAATGTGGACTGAAATATATTGGTTACATTCCTGCCCCCTGTGCCATATGGTGTGTAGACAGCCGTGTTGCCCGAACTGCAGCTAAAACAGTTTCTCAGACACATGCACTATAAAGAAGCAATTTTTCTATGATACTCCATAGCCCTAGGCTGATTCCACAAACATAAGAATTTTAGTCACGTAAGAGTAGGGTGGAAAAAAAAAAAATCAGTTCCCAGCATCTCATCCAGTGCTTAGAGCGGCAAGAGCAAAATGGGCCCCACAGCTTCACAGCCTAAGGAATGAGTCATGTGAACAGGCACTTTTAACAAAACAGTCTCAAAAGGAAATTTGGAAAACCAAGTAGCTTGTGGTAGGACTGAGCTAACTATACCGCATCCTGTGTATGCTCTTCTTGGCTTTTCTTTTCCTCCCAGGAGCAAATACTCAGTGGCAAAAATAAGAATTCATTAGTCCTCTCGCAGTTTTCTCTCTGCATGCTTTTCTGTGCTCTTGTACAGTTCAGAGATGCACACCATATGTCGTTTTGGCTGGTTACACCACAAACAATATAAACTAAACCTGAAAAGTAATTTACAGCAATCCATCCTGTTATTGCTGGCAGAAAGTACATAGGACTTTGCTGGATCTGAAACAACACCTTTAACTGCTCACCCACCCACACACACTCTTACTGGTTTGGCAGATGCAAGGACCCACATGCCGGAGTTGGAAATGTAATTTATTTTCTCAGCCTGCAATACCAGGCTGATAGCTGTCCTCCCAAGTCCAGGACTGAGAGCTGGCACTCCCAAGGATGGGGAGAAGTGGGGCAGAGGAGTGATGGAGGCCTGCTGACACCTCGGGTTCCTTGTGAATGGATCTCCATTGCTTCAAAATTGTTTTTTCCTCCCACCCTGCTTTTGGAGATGGTGCAGGCCTCTCCACTACTAGATTTTTAAGGTAAACAAAGTTTGTTACTGTGTGTTTTGCAAGACACTACTCATATTAGTAGTGCATTTCTGAGGCACAGTCCAGTGGCATGAAGACAGAGACACTCAATGTCTCTAAGAGATCTTGAGATCTAAGAATTGGCTAGTACCTACATGGAACATCATGAAGGGGTGTTACTGTAAGATAGCAGAGTCCCAAATTATGAGCGACAGCTTACACAAATAATTCCAGAGATCTTATAATATCTTTTGGTTTCATTTTTTAGAAAAATACACAGTATTGCACAGATATTATTTGTAACTCAAAAATTACCCGCATTTTGACAGCTCAGTGGAAGATACCAAGACATCAAAATTTTGCTTGGTCTATTTACAGACAATGCAAGGTGCTGCATGAGAATATTTATGGGGATAAAACCTCTAAACCAATAAACATTCTAATAATCCAGCTCTAAGTCAGTCCCTTTTGGGCCAAGACCTTTTGGGAAATGGTGCTTTAAGCTGATGGACTAAAGCCAAAGGTACCGAATACACGGCTTGACTTTCAAAAGAAAAGCTCCCAGTAACATACACATCTGAGAAAAAAACGTTTTTAAGCTATTTTGAACATGTCCTAAATTAAAGAGATACTAATTTTTTCTGACCCAAGTGATAAATTCTTTTGCCTAATCCATGTTATTTATTCTGCCTTGCCCCACACAATCACAGAACCACAGAAACCTAGAATTGAATGTGTTGAAAGGGTCTTTAAAGATCATGCAGTTCCAATGCTCCTGCCATGGCAGTGACACCTTCCATTAGATCACGTTGCTCAATGCCCCATCCAACCTTAGTCTTGGATAGGGCAACTTCCAAGGATGGGGCATCCACAACTTCTCTGGAAAACCTGTTCCAGTGCCTCACCACTTTCAGAGTAAAGAATTTTTTCCTATATCTAATCTGAGGCTACTCTCTTTCAGTTTGAAGCCATTCTCCCTTGTCCTGTCACTACATGCTCTTGCAAATAGTCCCTCTCCACCTTCCTTTTAAGTTCCCTTCAGATACAGGATAGCTGCAATTAGGTCACTCCAAAGCCTTCTCCTCTCCAGGCTGAACAAATCCAATTCTTCAGCCTTTCCTCACAGGAATCACAGAATCACAGGTGTGTTGGAAGAAACCCTTAAGGATAATTGAGTCCAACTCTCAGAGTTACTCCATCCCTCTAACAACTTTGTGGCCTCCTCTGGACTCTCTCCAACAGGTCCATGTCCTTCCTGGGCTGGGGACCCCAGAGCTGGATGCAGAGTTCCAGGTGGGGATCTCACCAGAGAGGAGCAGAATCCTCTCCCTGGACAATCAGACAAGCTTAAAACAAACCTCCTTTTAGAAAGCTTTATATGGTACAAATAGCTTGCTTATGTTCTCAGTCATATGCATACAACCAAAAAAAATTTACTTCTGAGGTCTACCAATAAGATTTAGAAAACAAGTAATTTAAACCATGCCTTTATTAAAGGGGAAAAAAAATTTAGACTTTACTAAGCCTTTGGTCTGCAGAATGGGAGACTAGCTCCAGGGGAAATGAGTACATTTTGCTAATAGCTGGATCCAATTTAAAAGGCGCCATGAGACAACAAATCTAAATCACTGAACAAAAGCAACATACTTAAAGATCTTGGAAAAAGGGATCATTTGGAAGAGAGTAAGAGCTATTGTCCAACAAAATGGAACCTTTATTAAAGGTATGAGGCTTCTGTGATCTTTACGAACACAGCTTCAGACTCTATTGAAAAAATTACTTGAACAACTTGAGTCTTAAATGTTAATTAAAGAGTTTCAAAGTCAGGCTCCAGTCGAATTCACAGAGGAAAAAGTACAGAAATTTTTTTTCAAATACCCAAGCTATGCTACTACAGATTAATTTTAATTAACAATAAGGAAGCATTCCAGAGCACCAGAATGCTGTTTTGTTCCATCTGAAAGCATTTATCACCAGCCTTTTCCTATCTACAGATAAATTAGATTCAAATATTAGATCATTTGCCTACATAATTAAGGAACAAATGCTGCATGACAATATTTGAAATAAAAAACAGGTTTCACAGTTGTTTAGCATGGAAGAATTACAGTTTCAGAACTGCCCATTTTACAGTATATTTAATGACTTTTTTCTCCCTCTGAAAATAGTTGAGCTGAAATAGTTAATTCTTTAATACACCAGTGACTTTTCATTCTAGATAGTCTGAATTTCGAGTGGGCACTCCTATCTTTTATGCCACAGTAAATGCATACTTTAGAACACGAATTTGATTTCATGGCAACTTGCTCAAGTGAGAGATGCTGAAGCAGCTCACCAGGAGCAACGAAACAGCTTTTTGTGTTACAACTGTGTTGACAGAGTATCGGTTCGACAATCTTTAAGAGTGTACTCAATAGCCAAAAACCTACTGGATGCAAACAGAACAGATTCATCACTTTTACAAGGATTCTGTAATTGTGCTTATTGTGTTTGTAAAGGGTTTGTCAGGAGACTGAGTAAAGGAGCGGTCTATCAGCTTAAACTAGTTTTATTTTAGACCAAGAACTGTACTTTTCATAGCCTAAGTTTTCTCTCTGGTCTTGTAGCGCTTGCTCTGGCAGTACTGCGGAGCCCAAAGAAACCAAGTGCCAGATACAGCACCACAGCAGCAGCAATCTTTAAGGCAACCTTTCTTCCTGAGACCCTCATGGCATCAAGGTTCAGTTAATGCTGTTTCTCACAGTGCAGTGCTCTGTCTCAGTATAAAACGATTAATTTTCCAGAGCTATGGCCAAAATGATGATAACACTTCAAATTTAAAAAATGGCTTTTGGAAGCCTTACTCAAGCTGTATTTT
>VYXC01011391.1:114690-186878 GCA_013397175.1 Platysteira castanea
TTTTTTGAGTACGGGAATGAACTGCTGTTCAATAGCTGGACCTGAGCCGGACTGAGGTCATGGAGCTCCGCCATGCTCTTCATTCGACATCACTGATTGTGTAAACAGTCCCAGGTTGTACAGGCAGACTGTACATGCCATACCTGCCCCTAAGACAACCTCCTTTCCCGCTCTACAGCACAGCACGAGTATCTCAGCCCACTGACAACCCAGCAAAAAAACCCCCCATGGTCATTCAGGAAACCCTACAGCAGTAATGGGCTGGTTAATCAAAACTTTGTCCGGAGCTAATTGTCATTTTGAGGAGGACTATGTAGAGGTCTGAAATAATTTAAAACCTGGACTGTGAACTGGTCATTAAAAGGTCACTTAAAAGCTAATTTTAGTAGAATATCAGACTTTAGATTTTGGTAATATTAGTAGCAATATTCCACTTCCTTGATTAATTTTACTCCCTCTGGTTTGTATTTCTGCAGAGATCAAACAATTGCACAGTATGAGGGGTGCTGGCAACAGGGGAGAAAGACACGCAAGCCCCATCTCTCCTTCCTCCAACCAACAGCACTGATGAAGAGCTCATGCAGCAACCACCTGTATTTAGTAACAGAAGAGAAAGGTGTGGTACAATCAAGCTTTTGAAAGGCAAATTCAGTTGCTTGGTCAACGGCAGACTGTGGGACAGCATTTGAACCTGTACCTGTGCTAGTGTGCCTGTGGGTCAGGCAGCATGCTCCCACAGCTGTGCAAGCCTCAAGCAGCAACAGGTGCCTGCTTGAACCTTCTCACATTTATAAATGTGATTGAGGGGCATGTATTTCCCTCACGTCCTTTCTCCTCCCCTCCAACCACATGCTCCTGTTTTACCATTCACCCAGTTCTACATAACACAATGTTAAAAAGTTTCTATAGTACCACAGCCTCGCTCAAGAGCAACCTCATCAGCTTCCACAGACTATAAACATGACTCCACTTCCACCTGCAAATAAAACATGTACCTTCCCCACAGCCAGCACAGAGATTCTTTGCTACATAAGCAAACAGAAGCCAGGACAAAACAGGCTGCTTCAGAAAGCCCAAGCAGAGCACTGGAAAACCTTGCTGCTCTCTATGATCAGAAAGGCATAGCAACCAAAGGAAAGCACTTCAGGACAGGATTCACTCTTGGCAAGGAAGCAAATACTGAGGACTTTTTTGGAGAAGACAAATGCCTTTTTCCCCCACCTCAGGCTCACAGCAGAGAGCTCCCAATTACAGACCAGTCACTCTCCTCCCTATGTGGTCCCCATCTGTGATCAATGACAGCTGTGTTTTTAGAAAAAAAAATTTCCAAAAGAAGTCAGAAAAGGCAAGAGACTAAGAAGCCATGTCTAATCCTTTTTCAAAGGTGGCACTGGCCTTGTCTCTCTTTTGATGTCAAAGCTGTCACTGTGAATAAGAGGCTTGGTTGGGATGTCTAATTCTGTAATCTCGATGCTCTTCAGCCTGCCCCTCCTTATCCTGTCTAACAGGAGATGGATACAAAACAGGATGGTCTCTGCTTTACAGCAGACCAGCAAAGTGATGATAGGGAAATGACCTAGAGAACAGTTAGATGAGAAAAAGGCCACCAGCTGTCACCAGTGTGACAGCTTCAGCAGTGCAGTCTGGGAGACCACAATGCCATGGTGCCTGAAGGCTTTTCTCTCTCTGTGCACATTTGCGCTGCCATCGTCTTCATGCTATATCACAGTGCATGTAAGGTAAAGAAATGTTTAACACAGCATGTGAACTCACTTTATTTGAAAAACAAAGGTTTTAAAAAAATAAGCCTTAATTAAAAACATAGATACACTACTTACACTGGAACCAAATACTTCCCCTTTCCCCTGCATTTTCAGTATTGCCTGCTCAGCATGCTGGAGCACCAGTGCCATTCATAGCTGGCAGCAAGATGAAGATGGCAGAAAAGATGCCACCATCTGCCTTTTCAACAATTTCACTGGAGATGTGTGCTGAGCTTTGCTTTGCTGTGGTGCTGCCAGCTCTCAGGAGCAAGGCTGCCTTCTGGCTGGTGACAGAAGCAATGCTTGTGCCACCTTGGCTGCTCTCCATTCTCACTTCTTCCTTCCCCAGCAGAGTGCTCTGGTGAGGATGGTTGCATGTGTGAAGACACAGTCTGAAGGGGTGTATGGAGAGGGTGCTGGGGAGCCAGGTGACCCTGCACTTTAGAGGGAGGGGAAGGAAGACCAGGTCCCAGCCTTAGGTACAACCAGCATCAGAGAGGTACAGCAGGGACAAGCCTCATGCCTCCAGAAGGTAAGCCTGGGTTTGGCATATCTATACATCCAAAGGGACACTTTGGCCAAAATGCACCAACACAACTGTCTGCCATCTCACATACAGCCCATCCACATTCCCTCTGACACCCTACTGAAACACCTATCTACTTGTCCAATCCCAACACTATCTCTGGAAACAGCAGAATTTTTTTTATATCACCATAGCAAGCGATTCAAATACTTCCCCCATTACCACTGTGTCTTCTGGCTGTCTCCAGATAGAATCTGCTTATAATTTTTACCCATACAGTGTCTGCATATGTGTTTCAACACAAATTATTTATATATGCACATAAAAGCCTGCTGGGCTTATAAACCCAAACATTATAGTGGGAAAAAGCACATAAACTTACACATCTGATGCAGAAATTCAGCTCTGAAGAGTCTGAGATCAAGCATACCAATCATCTGCTACCAATTATTATTAAATTATATCTCCTGTTCAGCGAAAGGAAAGGCTGCTGTAAGTATCAAGGCAACAGTAAGCTATCGCCTTTGCTTATGCCCCTCTCTCCATGCCTCTACTTCTATCTCATCCCTCTTGTAACTGGAGGCAAAAAACCCTTTTATCTTTGGCCTCCTGCAGTGACTGTGGTCAAAACATTTGTTATTTCCAGGCAAGGTTACTGTCATAGACAGAATCTGGAACTCCATATGAAAACAAGACTCAAATTCCAAGCAATGAACAATGTGGCTGCCTGTTTTTTCCACAGCTTAGGTCACAGCCAGCCTGCTCAGCCCATGCCCACATCCTTCTAATTTCACATTGTTTAAAACCCAGCTTCCAACTTTCAAAGTAATTAAATACAAGATTTTGACTCCAAAGACAAAGACCTTTTGCATCACTCTCATACTCACTCTCCCTTCTTCAACACCGAGCAAAAAATCCTAAGTGAAAAATACACAGACTTTATAAACTCAGAAGAAATATGCTCATTCCTGCAATGAGAACACTTAGATTCTCCTCTACGTTTGACATTTTTTAGTCATCTTCTCCACCTCTTTTGTTCCCTGCTGCTGGAATACAGTGTCCTGTTGCTCAGGACAATGCTTACACCACGGGGAACGCAGCAAAATTCTTCTTCAGGACACTGCAGCTCCAAGTGGCACAAGAGTTGAAAGCAGGACAGTAGACTTTACCCATGTGTTTTAAAGTCAGTGACTCAGTGGTGCAATCGTATCTGTGTGGCTAAGGTAACGACATCAGAACCTGCCGCTTTGAATTGTCTTGCTCCTTGAACTAGGTAGATCTCACAGGGCATAGCAGATTTTTTTCCAAATCTATCGTCCTATTCAGGCATACCCTGCATCTGCAGCCAGCCATTGGACAAGAATGAGAAGTATAAGATGAGCTATTTGGATGAAGTCTCAAAATAAGTTTATTTTAAATAAAAAATATTTTCAGATTGTTTTTCAGAATTAAAGACCAAAATAAACCAACCAAAAAACTTCCCCAAAAAAACAAACCTTAGAGAAACATCCCTATTACTGATAGCTAGGGAATTTTGTATTTTAAAAACTACCCCCTCCTTGACATCGTGGCCACTATGCCAGTGCTATCATATATAAGCAAACAGAGTAACCTTTTAAATTTCATGACAAAGCCAGGTGGTTTGTATTGCAGTGCTGGGTTTGTATTGCCCTACACAGAAATACGACATAAAATTTTATATAAAGCAATTGCATTCAATTCAGAAAATCATTGGGATTGAGTTCAGAAGCCCAGAGGACTCCACCATTTCATTCTCCTTGCTGGACAATAGGACACAGAATTTATCTCCAACCCCTTCCTCCACAGATTCTTTGGATAAGCAGTAAAAAAATGCCAAACCAACCCAACTGCATACTTGGTTCCCTCTTACCGTCAGCTCCCCTGCTTTCCAAGTGTCGTTAAGTTGCTGGGCTGCCAGACACAGAGGAAGTTAAGTCCAAAACCAGTTAGAAAAATAAGGGGTGATAAGTGAACAGCACCAGTAATGGCAGCAGTCAGGGCACAAAAACTCCTGTTCATGCCACCCAGCAGCCACTGAGATCACTTGGAACAAACGTGTTGCTGTTGGCTCCTGGAGGGGTGTGGGACCAGGAGTGCTGACTGATGCAAAGCTATTTCCAGTACTCCATAAATCTCATGCTCTGATCACGCCCTACACTTAATGCTGATAGAGGGATTTTCTGTTCTTCTCCTGTGGCTGGAAAATCCCCCCTACTTCGCATGTAGAAACAAAACAAACCCAAATTATAGCTTCTTGAGATTATCCTTCAGCCAGTCTTACCAATTCTTCTCAACACATCCACTCAGTCACAACAGGCACATAAGCCAGAGTGAGTCTCATGGGACGACTCCC
Source organism: Platysteira castanea (assembly GCA_013397175.1). Taxonomy (NCBI): domain Eukaryota; kingdom Metazoa; phylum Chordata; class Aves; order Passeriformes; genus Platysteira; species Platysteira castanea. Next base: position 119,354 of record VYXC01011391.1, read on the forward strand.
ATGGCTGTCACTGGAAGCATTTTTCCCTCATCTTGTTCCAATTTTCTTAACTTCACAACAAATTTTGGACCTCATCTTTGGGAAGCAAGTGCCACATTCCTAGAAGCTACCCTTTTCTAAGCTCCTTTCAGTGGGGAAAAGATCCAACTCGTGCAAATGCTTTTGAAAAACTATTTTAACCAATACCAATACCATCTGTGCCAAAGAGCCTGCAAATTGCATGTAGACGCAACATGAACAAGAACATGAAACAGAATGAAGACTCAAAATTTTTCAAGATTACAGAGGACATTTTGCAAGTGGTTGCAGATTCAGTCAACACATTTATCAGCAATGAGGCTAGTCTACAATATACCCTGAAATTAGCCCTTTTTCTAGTGAAAACGGGTAAGGCTTTCTATGACAGAGACACATTCTTTGCAAAGATTTGCACAAGGAAATAGAAGAAGTAGAGCAGGGAAAAAAAATAGTATTTCTGTGAGGATGTCTGTGAAAAGCAACAGACTGATAATAATAATAAAGAGATTTCACTTTGTGAAAACACGCATTTCTTTGTTTTTTTCCATTTAATGAAGGTACAGCCACAGTAATGGTTGGGTGTACAAACCTCAAATATGATTTATTCCAGAAACAAACCTACCATGCAGGCTGACTCATCTTCAGAGCATTTTCTAGGTTCCTTATTATTCTTATCGAGATTCATTACATCAGGTTCTTCCTGACGTGCTAATTGCAATTCAATTGCAAATAAAAAATTATTCAACATAACCATACCTAATGTCTAGTGACGCAGTAATGCTCTAAATAAAACATTCAGAAAGGAAAAGGCAGGTGAAATTTATTTTGCACTCCTGGTAAATTTTCTCAGCAGATTTGTAAGTCCTGCAAAATGTACTGTCTTATGCAAAATAAGACATCTCCTCCAGACTTGAACTGAAACTGAGTAATAAACTGTATATTTAAATATGAAATAAGTACAGAAACTATTTTTACTTTTGCAGAAAAAAACCCCTAAATTCACTTGAAAGCAATGCCCTGTAATATGGTCATCAGCTCAAGCTGTCACCTTTTTTATCTACTGAATTGGTGTTTCATACCAACAGTGACATCAGTTAAGGAAAAGAGCCATGGCCCTCCCTCTGTGGTTGCAATGCCATTATCTGAAACACACCTACCTGTTGCTACACAGTACAGTCAAAGAAGGACTGGCAAGCCTGCAGAGGTTATTTGCAACACATTACTAATTGTATTCAAAAAGCTGGAGACTGCTTCTGAGTCCCTGCCCCGAGGGAGGACAGGCCCAGTGGCTCTGCTGAAAGGAAAGCTCACAAAGTGCCTTCTCCAAGTGTGAACCGACCTTTCCCAAGCAGTTCACTTTTCCCACCCAGTTTTACAGTGTAGTCTGCAGAGCTCTGTTCCATAACTGTGCCTTCAAACAATGCCCATCCACAACCAGCAGGACAGCTGAATTATGCAGCCCTAGAACGTGCTCAGCTCAATGCAATCAACATCAGATGTGAAATGACAAGAATTCATTTGTACTTCCGTGTCTACCAGCTTTTCAGAGGCTAGGAAAGATCAATGAATCAAAGTTATTTTGTCCTAACCCAATTCTCACCACTTCCAGGATGCCAAGCACCTTAAATGGTTTGTATTAGCGTGACTGCACTTCTGTCAGTGAAATAAGATGCCACCACTTTATAGCCTTGGTCTCACAGGCAGACCTCCTGCATTATGTAAGTGAAGAGCATTTCAGTTAACTTGCTGAGACAAGGAAAATCAACAAAGCAACTTTCCATATGCTGTGTAGGCAAGATAAAAGTGATACCTACAGTAGGAAAGAAAGGAAAGCTAACTCTACAGTGAAAAATCTGGGGAAATACACCATAAATATTGCTGCCTTATCCACATTGTCTGCTTTTTATCACCACTTCTTAGATAATTCAGTGACAAGTAAAACACATTTGCAGAAATACCATCAAGTCTTAAACAGGATTGAATGTGTCACACCCACTCTTCTCCTATGGCTACGTGATCTCTCCCTGTCACGTTTTTCACTACTCTGCAGGCTACTTGGCCATCCTGTGACTTTGTGTGCCCACAAGTTATAGGCCTTTCTCTGACCAAATGAAGAACAGAAATAATGGGAATAATGAGAGGGCTCCTCTAGCTAAGAGATTCATTGAGTGTTAACTCAGACCTCACAGTGTTGTCTTTTGTAACTGACTGACTCTATTTTATTTATATTAAAGTTCTCAATAGCTTATTCAAATGTGGTAAGACTGCACTGTCATCTCAGAAGAGATGTCATCAAGGTTAGACAGATTTTAAAAAACACTAGCCACCCAAAACTTTCCATGCAGACCAACTCTCCAGATTCTGCCAGACGCTAGATACTGAATAAATGAAACAGCTGCACAGAACAGCCACTTTGGAAAGAAACAAAACAAAAACAACCCCAGACCCACTGTGCTGTCTGACGGCAACTGTAGCCGCTGCTTTATAACATATTTCACTTCTCCTCAGCCAGCTGAACTTCCAGCTGGACTTTGTCATGTTCAAAATGCAGCCAGCTTCTATAAGGCTTCTCTTGGATGCAGGATGTGGTATGTCATGGAGATGTGGCCTGTGCATGAGTTATTTTGTTATGTAGTGGGAAGCAGCAAAACAAGATAGGGGGAACAGGAAGAGAAAACTGAGGACACAATCATTCTTCCATATAATTGTCTCCCACTTGTCTGAGCCATGATGGGCTCAAGGCACAGAGAGAAGAATGGAAAAATGGCTTTAAACTTCGGAACTTTCATTGCTTTCAAAACAAAAATCTCTTGGATATGCTCAATTCAAATAGCTCGGATAAATGAATTTAATCTTTTGAAAACAAACCTGTAGTTTTGCATCTTCTCAGATGTTCCAAGGTTTGAAGAGTAAATGAAAAATGAAATAATTATTTGTTACAGAAGTGTACTGGAAAAAGCAGAAGGGAGTTACAAATTCTGCAATTTGGCAGATGCCCTAAAAGCCTCTCTTGGCATCCAAGACGAGGGACAGACCAGTCTGAAATGTGATTAAGCCATCAGCAGTTTTGGCTCTTTTGGCTCAAGTTATGCATTATGAATCAAAAATATGTCACTTAACTTACAACTTATTTTTTGTTTGTTGAAAGAAGCATTCAAATCAGTGTCTGTCTTAAAGGGGAGGTAGACATTAAGCCCACATATCTGCATTGAGACCTAATTTCAGAGATGACAGGAAGTGCACTGAGTTGCTGAGATCTCTTGAAGAGATATCAACCTTCACATGCCAAGGCTGACTCTCACCTCTCTCCTCACCTGACTGATACAAAGGAATCGAAACAAGGCAGATAACCTGCTGCAAACCCTTCTCTCCCTTCTGAAGCAAGATGTGCCCTTAGGTTATTAAGTCTGGACGTGCACATGGTAACAAGTGGTCAGGAGTACCAAACAGTGATGTTGGCAGCTTCACTGGCTGGGGACAGACCTGCACTTGTGGGCAAGTGCAGATGCCACCAGGTGCGCAATGCTTTCCTACAACAAGCATGGTCAATTTTAAAGTCAAAATAAAGATGCTTCAGTGATACACACAGAAAAGCTTTAAGAAATATGAACCAGGACTTTCCACGCTGTACATGTGCAGGACAGATGGACCCCCAGTAATAATCTTCTGACTACCAAGCATGCAGACAAAATTTTATGTACAAATTTTAAGACCAAACTTTGTTAAAACACAAAAAACCACACTCCTTTGTGTAACCTCTCACACTGTTGGCCGTATCATTGTTAATCCCTGCTGGAAGAATAACATTAATTTTAACGCTACTTTTCAAAAATAAGAAAACAAGTTTATTTCTTAACTTTCTGCTGCTGGATGGAATACAGCAAAAATGACTTTCAAAAATCCTGGAATAAACCCTCTTACACTGACAGTTTTCTTCTTTTTATTGGCCTGCCCGCAAGTATTTTATGCTTTTATTTTTAATGATCCATTTCTGATGTTTAGCTACTGAGAACATTTGAACTCCAGTAACACAAAAGGCTCACTATTAGTGATTTGTGTCTTCACAAATTAAATCTAGACAAGAACAGGCTCAGACTGCTGTTCTTTGTCCCTGGGTCATGACAACAAAAAGTCCCTGTGCACATACATGAGAATAAGGTACAAACAGTCCTTTCCTCAGGTATGTGAGGCCATGGGAGCCAGTTCCCTTTAAAGACTGTAGATGTCTGGGGTCCGATGACTGGTAAAATGCTAATAGTAATGTTAGCTTAGTTGTCTACTAGGCCCCTGGTTTGACCTTGTAAAATAAAATGGAGATTATGTTCATTTCATAGAGGTCATAATTTCATGGGTTTGTGGAGTTTTTTCAAGAAAAAATTCTGACAGATCATTTGTATACTTTTTATATAACACTGAAAGGAAAAAACGCATGGAAGTGAAGAAAAGGAAAAACCTGAGAAACTGAAGCCTGTGGCCTGGTGCTTACAATCCACTGGCATGAAACAGCAACAACAACACAGCTATTGCTTTGATCTACCTCTCTATTAATTCCTTTTCCCATAATAGAACCACTGACATTTCACTGGTATTCAGATGTGATTAAAATATATTCTAATACCTATAAATAGAAACGCTGGTTCAAGTACTAATTAAAAACAAATCTGGCATTTGGAAAACTGTATCAACAAGAAGTAAAAAGGTAAATAGCAGCAACTGAACCGTTATCTTTTTTTTTCTGAGAAAAAGGTAGACATCTTTTGTATTAATCTTTATATTAAGCTTTGGATTTCCAAGTCTTTCCAAGCATCCATACAGCAACTTCAGCATAAGAATAAGACAACAGATTTTGCTTTCTCCTTCAATTCTAATATTTGCTACAAGGTTCCAACTATAATAGGGTAAGTCAGGCACACTGACTTTCTGCAACCTTCTGCAAGGCAGTTTTTAAATAAACAGGAGCCAAATGTTGAGTTCACCATAATCCCTCATTGCAAAGTAGCTTGGTTGTATGCTACTTCATAATTAACCCTTGGTTTATATACATATACATATAGACACACACATACACACACACACTTATCTCTACGAATCCTTTATTTTTGTAACTGATTGCACTTTCTTACCTCCCCTCCTGAATACTAGGTACTTGAAGCAAAGGCTTGTTGCAAGTGCTTTCAGCCACTGCTTCTGCTGCCCTAATTGTCAGAACTCTCCCAGCCTGAGAAAACCATGGGACAGACTTAAAACAGTCATCTCTGCATGTGGTTATAAAGATTTACTGGTTTGCCTCACAAAGATATAAAGCACTTTGGAGCAGGGATGCTACCCTTTACAATATCATATATTGTGTGTTTTCCTCGGGGGCTAGTAATGTCATTGGCACTTACTAGAAGCAACTGTAAAAAACCTAACTTCCCATTAAATTAATGTCCCAAACCAGACAACACCATAGTCTCTCTGGAAAGCTAACTTTTCTAAATCCTGAGTGAGACTTTGGAGCATGCAAAGAGGAATAATACGAGCTGACAATGGGGAGGAATAATTTTAGACTATAACAGAAATGATTACATTTGGAGACAATACCACAACGAAAACAAACCGGGCTCTACCACACAGCAAAACATACTGAAAAATTTAACACTTGAACAAATGTGCTGCCTGAGGTACATGTAAAATAGTTCGGACATATGGGTTGTGCTGCCCTTTACTACCACAGTATGGAAACACACCTGGCCTACACAAAACACAGAGAAATACTGAGTCATTATGGCACATGAAGATGCAACAATACTGGAGTTAAGATCATCCAGTTTCAGATTCAGACATGGAAAAAAAGTGAGTGAGCCTGGTTCCTAGTGGAACACTGTCAGTCCTAGTCAACAAGATAGTGACGTATGTTAGGGAGATTTTCTAAAGTGACCTACCTCAGCATCTTTCTCCCGGAGCTGGTATGTTCTCTCCAAGCACTGCAGTATTCTAGGGCACAATGTCTTCTCCTCTAAGAGGGACTCCAGAAGTAAGACCAGCTGGTCAGGGAGAAGCTAAGAGAAAAAAAAAATGCCATGTGTGAATGAAGATCTCTACTGGGTGAGCAAGATACATGGAAACAAACCAAAGAGGACAAGATTGTGCTAACCTGTGTACTTCCAGCATGTGCTTCAAATACAACTTGGACCTCTAGCTGGTTTCTGAAAAACCTCAGGGTTTAAGTGTGTGTGTGTGTTCTGAAAGACTGTGCTGGGGCACAATTAAGACTCATTTTCCATGGTTTTCATTGCTATGGTTAGGTCAGGTCTAAAACATGCTTATCTTATTGAAATATAATCATAGCTTAATAAGTAAGATTTTAATGGAATGTATAGAATAAGTAATTCAATTTTATTTGGGCTTGGAAGAAACAAAAAGAGAATAATTTACAGTGCATAATTTGAGGAATCAACTAGGCATATGAATGTATAATTTTTTAGAGTGGCATTTTTATCTGATATACAAGCAATTGCATGATATGTTTACAGTGAACAAGGAAACACAACCCAAATATGTGACCCACTAAACAACTGTTGTAAAAACACACTTTGAGGCATATTTTAGTTCAATGAGTCACAAACCATCCATCCTTTCATGAGAAATACGCATGAATGTTGTGTTTGTGGCACACACAGTATAACATCTATACATGGATATATATTCAGTAGTTAGTTGCTTGACTCCAGAACCTATCATTTTCAACTGGAACCTAATGTAATATTAAAAAAAAAAAAGTCTGTTGTAGCAAGTGCTTAAGTGCTCTGCTTAATAAGCTTATTGTATGAACAAATAAATAATTCAAACAGAGAGAAGAGCTCGGAGAGAAATTGCACCAGCTGCCGGGAAACATCTATTGGCAATTCAGGCTCCAAGGTGATCAGCCAGAAGTTTGTTATATGCCCCAAAACTTTCCCCACTATTCATCATTGCAGGGCACAAGGGGAGGAAGGGGGAAGGGAGGAAGAATGTCAGTAAAGCTTTTCCACACAAACAGAAACCAACCCTGCTCACTTCCAACGTTCTTGAGACAGACTAATGAAAAAAGACATCCTGTTATTTTGACACTGCTTCCAGTTTTCACGATATTTGGCAATTTTCTGTTCCCACCTTGCTGCCTGCCCATGTCCCCCTTGATGCATCAATGTGCTAAGCAGGGATGAAATGAAGTCAGCTATAGGAAATGCCTCTTCCAAAAACACATCCTGCAGCCAGGGTTGTTTATGTGGACTGAACAAGACTGGATTCCTGATCTGACAGCAAGTCCATGAAGATATCAAGGATCTTCTGATAAATCTTAATCTGTAAAATACCTACATTAACAACTAACTTAGCAATATGACATTTTCTTCCCTTTCAAACTGATGTAATTAGCACCTAAATTAGAAAAAAAGAGGAAGAGAGATCTCTAGGATGATAATGCTTTGGTTTCTTTGCATTTTGATTTCCTTCCATTTTTTATAAGTAAAGTTAGTTGTATTCTTGAAGATTGAAAATACCCCACATCTTACTAGCTCTTAGTGGAACACTTTGTTAGTAATACCAAAGCCTGCCAACCAAATGGAGTTGTTAAAAGTGGTCAGATATTTAAAAATATTGAATATTTCATTTCAGAACAACTATTAAAATGGCAGCTTAAAGGTTTATTACATAGTGCAACAGCAGCTGCCTGGGGGTTGGTGAGACAAGCTAGAAAATAAAACAGGGAAAGCTTCTGGCAAGTGGCTCTGCTTGGAAATGGAATTAATTCTCAACACTAACAAAATACAAAGTGTTGCAGAACACCACACAAAGAAAGGTAACTTCTGATTTAGAAAGTTTTCCCTGCTAACTAAAAAGACAGCAGAACAATACTTAATTTGTAGGAACTATAGAACAGCTGCTTGAATACGTAGGTACAGAACAGCTGAGTTATTATTTTATAATAGATCTCCAGTATAATTGCTATACAGATTCAGACACAGAAAGCTATTGTTTAAGGTAGCATTACAGAATCTCATTGAAGCCAACAAAAGAACAGCAGCAGAGCAGCAGCCATGCCCTTAATTTACGTCTGCCTAGTGCTGCATCATGGCTGAAGTTTTTTCAGAATTACAGGTTAAATTCTCATCAATTTAGATTTGAGAGTGAGGAGTAAAACAAACAAACAAATCCCCAATTAAACAAACAAATAAACAAACCCAAGAGTTCAAGAAGCATTTGGACAATGCTGTCAGGCATATGGTGTCATTACTGAAATGTCTTTTGCAAGGCCAGGAGCTGGACTCCCATTATCCTCGTGGCCCCTCTAACTCAGCATCTTCTATGGCTATGATTCTATGAATGAGACCACAGCTCCTGCTATTTTCCCACGTTCCAGCTGCCCAAGATGATACTTTACATACCAGTTTCCAGCTCATAGATTAATTACAGTCCAAGGCAGGAGTTAGAGAACACCGGCAGAGAGGGTGGGGCCCTGGCAGGGGAAGGCTGGCAGACCTCTCCCCGCAGTGACACCAGTGGGCGAGGCTACTACAGTTTGCTCTCCGAGTTTCTTCTTACACAAAAGGAGGAACATTCTCATCTATGTTTTACCCTTCTCTTTCAATAAAATAGACTCCGCTGAAGAGAAAACCCTATCTTAGGCCAAGAGGCAGAAAACCTAGCTAGAGCTTCACAACAGAGGCTGCTACAAAATTCATTCGGGGTGCAGACATTTTCTTTTCCCCAAACACAACAATATGATGATCATTATCACCAAAATGGTTATAAANCTCATATTATGTGAATGCGTACTAAATATCTAACACCCATTAAAAAGTACACAACACAGCTACAGCAAGTTACAGTAGGATAAACGTCACTGTCTCAAGCTGTGTCTTTCAGTTGAAAACATTCAGAAAATAACCTTAACACCCTAAACAAAAAATTTCAATGTATAAAATAAAATAAAATAAAATAAAATAAAATAAAATAAAATAAAATAAAATAAAAATTAAAATAAACCCCCCACAACTAGAGAATGCTCATTCAAAATGTTTGAATATATGCAATTATTAAAGCAGAGCGCTTTAACCAGGAAATGTGGCAAGGATCAAGAAATAGTTTTCATTACGTCAATGATTGCTGCACCAGCATCTATTTATATTGTAAAGCAGATAGTTCCTGTCCCAATCTATGCCTGCTGCATAGATATCATACTACTTTTCTCAGGGCTCTCCCTCCCCCATTTGTGACTACGGACACTACAAAGAGGAAATAAATGAATATGCTGTGATCAAGCCCACCAGAGATTTTCAGTCATGTCTCATGTAATTAAACATCCACCCCTCTACAAAGCTGTATCCCAGCACTGTATGTATTATCTCACCCTTAAGACTGTAAAACCTCTCCTTCAGCTCTTCAGCCTTTTGAAAGAGTTCACTTTGTCCTGCCACTAAACAATCATTTGTTCCCTGCTTCCCCTAAGTTACCTAATGTGGTGGCTTTAAAGTCTGAGCAATGAGGCTATTACCCTTAAAACAAACTGTAAATGATAGAGAATATCAAAACTGGGTCTGTACTTGAAAAATGCAAGATGAAAGAATTAAAGAAAACATAACCAAATGGAAAATGTAACTGAGATCCACTGTGTATTAAATCTCTGGGAACTAAGAAAAGCATACTTTATATTTTATTCGTGTCAGTACACAAAACACTTAAGCCTTTATACTATGTTACAGGAGTATCTTAATGCATAAGTAGGTTTAAAGGTTTTCTACAAATAATCCTTGAACAAAACTACAAATTTTCTAAGTACAGTCCCTAACCTGTGAAAAGCACAAAGAAAACAAATCCTTCCTCTTCAAAAAGCTGCTACCTGGTATAGCAGCTATAGAGGTCATCGACCCCACATCTCAGAAGACCACCCATGCAAAAGAGCGTATTTATCCATTCCTACATTAACAAATGCAATAAATGCCAGATTCACCCTTTATACTAGAAAAAAATTGCCACTGAAACATTTGACTACTGACCTTTCACAGCCATGTGATATGTGACACAGATATATCTACTTGAGTATCCACAGCACCAGCACTCGCACTGCACCCCTCCGCCACGACACAAATCTCTATAAAGTTGTACAGCTGGTATGTTGAATATCCCATTTGCTCCTGCCTGCACTTGAATGAAGTCATTGAAAGCCTCCTTGGAGGGGAAATCTGCCTCAGACTAATGCAGCAACCGATTGACAGTGGCGTGATTTCTATTATTACTCCATTATCACACTGGGATCTGTGCCTAAATGAGCATACTTCCTCCCTGATGCCATTTCCTTTTATCCTGGCTCTAATCTAAAAGTGGATCAATAGGAGTAATATATATGATGTCACTTCAATTTACAGCTACTGCCTCCCTCTCTCACATGCACAAATAGATCGATTCTTCCCAAAAATGGTTAAGAAATGCACAGGGAGACTCTTCTCCAAGAAAAGGGTTCTCTGCTATATTTGTCTGTGTAACCACAGCAAGAAACTGTTTACACTGAGCAAAAAACAGGGGGGAAGGAAAAAAAAAAGNCAACAATATGATGATCATTATCACCAAAATGGTTATAAATAAGCTTCAAAAAATTGCACTCAAATTTCCTGTTAGAAATCCCACTCTCATGACTTTTTGTTTTCCCACCACCACCCTTATTTGTCCTGCCCACCTGTCACTTTCCATCTTTCACACCAGGAGAATTGTTTGGGGTGCATGTGGTCAATTTTCAATTTGTTTGCCTTATGCTTAGTACAAAGAGGCCCTTGCTTTAACTGCTACCTAAACATATATTGTTTATATATGTATACTGTAGAGACCTGAATGCAAATTTCTTTTCCAGCACTTAAAACCACTTTCCTTTACAACAGCTCATATTATGTGAATGCGTACTAAATATCTAACACCCATTAAAAAGTACACAACACAGCTACAGCAAGTTACAGTAGGATAAACGTCACTGTCTCAAGCTGTGTCTTTCAGTTGAAAACATTCAGAAAATAACCTTAACACCCTAAACAAAAAATTTCACTGTATAAAATAAAATAAAATAAAATAAAATAAAATAAAATAAAATAAAATAAAATAAAAATTAAAATAAACCCCCCACAACTAGAGAATGCTCATTCAAAATGTTTGAATATATGCAATTATTAAAGCAGAGCGCTTTAACCAGGAAATGTGGCAAGGATCAAGAAATAGTTTTCATTACGTCAATGATTGCTGCACCAGCATCTATTTATATTGTAAAGCAGATAGTTCCTGTCCCAATCTATGCCTGCTGCATAGATATCATACTACTTTTCTCAGGGCTCTCCCTCCCCCATTTGTGACTACGGACACTACAAAGAGGAAATAAATGAATATGCTGTGATCAAGCCCACCAGAGATTTTCAGTCATGTCTCATGTAATTAAACATCCACCCCTCTACAAAGCTGTATCCCAGCACTGTATGTATTATCTCACCCTTAAGACTGTAAAACCTCTCCTTCAGCTCTTCAGCCTTTTGAAAGAGTTCACTTTGTCCTGCCACTAAACAATCATTTGTTCCCTGCTTCCCCTAAGTTACCTAATGTGGTGGCTTTAAAGTCTGAGCAATGAGGCTATTACCCTTAAAACAAACTGTAAATGATAGAGAATATCAAAACTGGGTCTGTACTTGAAAAATGCAAGATGAAAGAATTAAAGAAAACATAACCAAATGGAAAATGTAACTGAGATCCACTGTGTATTAAATCTCTGGGAACTAAGAAAAGCATACTTTATATTTTATTCGTGTCAGTACACAAAACACTTAAGCCTTTATACTATGTTACAGGAGTATCTTAATGCATAAGTAGGTTTAAAGGTTTTCTACAAATAATCCTTGAACAAAACTACAAATTTTCTAAGTACAGTCCCTAACCTGTGAAAAGCACAAAGAAAACAAATCCTTCCTCTTCAAAAAGCTGCTACCTGGTATAGCAGCTATAGAGGTCATCGACCCCACATCTCAGAAGACCACCCATGCAAAAGAGCGTATTTATCCATTCCTACATTAACAAATGCAATAAATGCCAGATTCACCCTTTATACTAGAAAAAAATTGCCACTGAAACATTTGACTACTGACCTTTCACAGCCATGTGATATGTGACACAGATATATCTACTTGAGTATCCACAGCACCAGCACTCGCACTGCACCCCTCCGCCACGACACAAATCTCTATAAAGTTGTACAGCTGGTATGTTGAATATCCCATTTGCTCCTGCCTGCACTTGAATGAAGTCATTGAAAGCCTCCTTGGAGGGGAAATCTGCCTCAGACTAATGCAGCAACCGATTGACAGTGGCGTGATTTCTATTATTACTCCATTATCACACTGGGATCTGTGCCTAAATGAGCATACTTCCTCCCTGATGCNTCACTACTGTGCACTGGAAAATGCTGGCTGAAATACAAGAAAAACAAGGCCTTATAGAGAATTAAAGCAATTTGACCTTTGAAAATTATTCAGAAATGTTTAAACTTTCAAAGGCACAGTATATTTCTCCTGTATTTCTTTGGTGGTAGGTAGTCTTATGTTCTACCCCCAAAAACGTCAAATGCATTTTCATATATATANACACTGGTCAAACAAATCCCTGAATGAATCTCATTTTGTAAACTCTCCCCCACTGCCTTGAATACTCTTTTCTGCAGGTTGCAACTAAATAAAAACTTCCGTAAAACAAATCCCCCCATTCCTCAAACTGCCCAGAAAATTGGTAGCTTGAAAATTCAAGAAAACACTGTTTATTCAACCATGTTTTTAAACAGATTTTGTCATTGTTTACCTCAAACAATATTCTTCAGATGCTGATCAGCACAGTGACTTCTTTTAAATGAAAAAAAGGCACACTTTTCCACCCTTCAGAGTCTAAATGTACTCATATCAAGTAACATATGAATTCAATAAAAACGTCTGCACTAACAGTTGTTAACTAGTGAAGTGTAATACATTACTGAAGAGAGTTTAACCCTGAAAGAACTAGTTTGCTGTTTGATTAATATGCAGGAAAAAGGTATTCTGCAGCTGACATAAAAACGCTTTGAACTGGTTTGCAAAATAAAGCCCATCTTTGCCAGAGGCTGACAAAATTTCACAAGCAGGTAGTGAAAAAGGCAGTTCTGTTCAACCTCATTTGATTTAGTTTGTTAGATTTCTCTCTTGATGAAAAGTCAGCTCCCCTTCCAATGTTTACGAAAGATAACTAGTCCTCACTATATTTAAAAGCAAGATATCTCAGTCTGTAACACATTCTCATCTACTTATGAGAATTCTCATCTACTTATGCACTTGTATGATATCTCTTCCCACTGCGTGCGGTTTTTCTCAGTCTCTGTTCAGATGGCTCTTTCTGTGCTCAGCAACTCATTTCCCAATGACCATTTTAAAAACAAAGAGCAGTGTTCACTGCTCTAAACACTTTCCTAAAAACAAAGACCTGGTAATTACCATGAAAAAGATATTCCTATGAACTTTGCTTCAAAAAGCCTTATTTCAGAAAGTAGTAACTCCAACAAGTTCATCAGCATTCAATTTGTCTTATACTTCAAAATGCTTTCTCCTGGGACACTTATACACTATATCTCATCACTTACTTCTTACTAGTGGAACATAAAAATGACACTGAGACCAATTTAGTTAATAAACAATTGCACTGGCATTTTGTTCCCAGTTATTTTCCTCTATAATATCCAAATTAAGGCTTTAGTTTTTTTGAAAGCAGATGAACTCTGTCAGATATAATTTTAAGGCCAATATCTACTAAAACACAAAGGTTTGATTTATTTTGGCCACAAATATGAAAATACTGCTGAATGAAGGACACAAATCCCTGTTTTATGTTCTGTGACTGATATTCTGGTTACATATTACCAGTAATATTTTTAAAAGGCCAGCCACTGCTACCAGGCCATAAACTGAGATTTTTTTCTTAAGCTTTAGTATGAAGCATTTTCCCATAATTTACTTAATGGAGAGAAGATCCACTTACGAAGAAATTTAACATCTGCAATCTAATATAAATGCACTGAAATGTCAAAAATTATTAAACCTTTATGATCTAACATACTGCTGAGCCAGCAAAATGAAAAACAGGTGGCTTCCACTACAGGTTCAGTCAGGTTATGCAATGCTTTTCTCAACCTCAGTTTTTTCAAAGAAATATTTCACCATAAATTTACCCTCAAGCATAATAATTCCCTTTTAAGCATAACAGGTTACACATTCTCTATTCTACGCAGGTCATTATCCCTGCCAGTTACTACCATGCTTCTTGGATGTGCTGCTCCTGCTTTCAGATGAAATGGCCACGTCAAGAGAAAGTGGACGCAGGAAGCCAAATTCTTCATCTCGAGTCATACTTCACAGGATCATTACCTAGACATACTGGGAACAGACAGCACTGCTGTGACACAAACCAAGGTTGAAACTGGCAACAGCAAGATCTTCAGTTGTCCCTTCACTTGATCTCAGGACTCCCTAGCAGTGGGGAGGTGATCAGAATATCAGCCCTGTGGTTAGTGCTGGCCAGGTGTAAGCAGCTGGCATTAAGACCATCTTTTCTCATCTAACAGCACACCCAACAGAGGCACTTCAGGTTCAGCAAACTGTTCATCTAACTACAAAGAACAAAGCCAAGGAGACATCTTGTTTTATTTTCCAGACTCTCTGACTATTACATATTTAGAGGATTCATACAGAAGACCACCAAGTCTTAGCAATGGGTGGAAATATTTCATACCCACATTGCAGCAGACGCTGAAATGCAAGTATCTGCCTCCTAATTTGTCCACCCAAAACACTGTAATTCTCAACAGCTCCAAATCGCGTGCTTAAGCTGGTCAGTGGCAGTATAAACCATCTCACCGGGAATGACCAACACCTGGATCCTCTGAAACTAACCGGCTATCAAGCATCCTCTGTGGCATTGAAAGTGGCAGACTACAGCAGACACTGAAAACCAAAGAGTTGAAGCAGCATAATGACAGAATAAAAGCCACAACTGTCAGTGAGAACACCCTCAACACTCAAACAGATTTCCTTTATTTTTCTCATTGTAAGTACCAAAAGAAGAAAGAAAAAAGCCTGAGAGCAAAAGAAAATTAACTCATTTTTCTAATCTTTGATAAATTGCAAATTACTGGGCAAGTAACCTCACCACCCAGTATTGAAAATGAAAAACCCTGTCTCTGGATATTAGCCCAGGAAGATAAGCTACCTCTTTAGTGTGAAATATCCTTACAATAGAACGGAGCAAGGGCCAGCTTGAAGAAGTATCATCCTCTTCCTTGAAAGTCTGGCACACATTAGGCCAATTCTGGAACAGAAATTTGTTCTGCCTATACCTACCAATGCAAGACTCAGTCAATGCCCGAAGTTCAGCCAGGATTGTTATCTTCAAGGAATTCACTACAAGTTTTCCAACTTTCTTATGGTGTGGTCAGGTCTTGGGAAAATCTCAATTTGTTCACCAGAGCACGTTCCTTTCTGATAAGTACAAAGGTACTATATCTGCCCCAAACAGCTGGCATCATGCAGAGAAAGAACCTGAAGAAGGAGAGAGAAAAGAACTTTTCTTTCTCTTCAACGCTTTCACCAGCATGACTGTGCTGAAGAAAGTTTTATCAGCTCCACTTAGCACATGCTGGAGCTGCAGGATACACCACCACTGCAGGGAGGGTTGTCTGAGATTCATCATAAAGCACTAACAGTGTCACAAGCCTTCCTGGAGGAAAAGATTAAAGCACAGTTGGGAACCTGCACTTCCATCTCTTAACCCTTTACTCCTGGAATCCACAAGAATAAATTCTCATTTCTAGATTTTTTTTTTTTTTTTCAGAACAGCAGGTAATGAGGGCTTTCATATTTAATTACGTTACGTGTCTTTTAACATTTGTAGATAAACTGCATTTCCAGACCCGTATTTTCTTCAGATCCGAAATCTGGTTCTGGTGGACTGTGTGTCCAACACAGCCTGTGCATACTCACAGAAATTTTTCCAACACAGTACATCCATTTGATCTCTTTTTTCTTTTAGAGTGGTTTTGTTGTTTGCTGGTTGTTTGTTGTTTTGGGTATTGGGTTTTTTTTTCATTTGTTAAGAATTCAATTGATTGAGCAGACTCCAGTTTCAGAAATACAAACATACCTCCAAGCCAAGTCTTAATCACAGACAACCTTAAAACGGATATAGTTCTAACAGTCTAGCCTTAGAACAGGTGCTGCTAGGAACCTAGAAGAGCAGTATATAGAGTTTGCAGTCATGAAACCATCCCCATTGATCAAAGATGCAGAGATGCCAATCCACCACCATCAGCTCCCAGAATTATTTTTTTAACTAAGGTCTCACAATGGCCATGACTAAAACTATCCAGTTGTCTAAGACTTTCACTGTGGTGGAAAGTCATCTAGTTCCACACCCGCTGTCCCTTCTCAGCCCAATTGCCTCATCATCCCAAAATGAAGCCTTGGCACTTTAGAAGCTAGCTGGCACTGAACACTGCACCATGACTCTAGCAGCACAGGTTACCATACACCTGTCATACTGGTTTTCAAGTTTTTACACAGGTTCCCACCACAATACCCATGAAAGCAACCACTGCAGCCTACACTGATGACTCTGAGGCAGCCACTTCTGACTGCTGCCCAAAGATCACAGGTGACAGCCAGGCTCTTCCTCCACTCCACAGTTCTCCACTCAAAGTTCACCAACTTACTTCTTGAAAAGGAGCCTGAACTTTTCAATAGGTTGATCTAAAACTTGCACTGTCAGCTCAGACTGGTTACAAGTGCCACCACCTCTCACTCCAGATGTAGGGCAAGTTTCTCAGTTTGGCTGCTCTAGTACAAATACATAGCAATGTGTACTGAAGTGGAAAAAAAAAAAAAAAAAGGAAAAAAAACCAACCATTTGTACCTCCCAAAAAAACCTTTCTGAAAAAAAAAACTTCACTGCACAGTTAGTTCATTGCTTAATAGTTTTGTGACAGCTACTCAAATCCTATTGTGATGGGTGTGATATAGAACAGAACGAGTGCATCCCCTTAATTTTTATTCCTGATTTTAAAAATATGAAATATGAAAAAGATTTTAACTGTTGCAAAAGACAATTAACACTGGGAAAAAAAATAAAATCAAGCCTTTAAAAGATATAAGAACAAGTGGATGAATGTTGCATGACATCCTTATTATCCCCAGAGCTATTTAAAAAGATACTATAGTTACCAGCAAGGATCTAGCTGCCACATTTTCTCTTTCAAAATCTGTATTTCACAATCTATATTTCTTCTATACAAGAGCATTAGAACGAAGTAAAAAAATAATCCCAGCTCAAACATGCTGGACATGAACTTTTCCAAGCTGCAGTCTGACGTACAGAATTTGTAGCTTGAAGGAGTGCAAGAAATTGAGTAGCTTGAGACAGTATTTGCACACCATTAGTGTGTGCAGGAGTAGAACTTCTTTTAAACAAACAAATAAAAAAACAAAAAACACCAAAAACAAACAAACAAAAAAAAACAAACAAACAAAAAACAAACCAAACCCAAGTTAGTTGAAATACTAGTGTTTTCAGAAGTAATTACCAGATAAAATGAGTTTAAAATGTGATATAAGTGCTACATTCTGCTCATGTTTTTCAGATGAGACTTTCTGTAATGTCTGGGATGATATATGAATCATTAAAAAGGATCAGGAGCTATTTTATCACATGTGCTGAGCAGTACTTTGACATACAGACACAACACTAATAATGACTTTTAGATTTTGATAATAGACTTGGGTTTTGACTCATAACTAGACCTTTTTCTGTGAACTCTGCAATTTAACAGAATTGCATCAAAGCTCTAGCCTCTAAACAGCTGTTTTGAAAAAAATCCAAAAATCAGTACTTTCCTGTGATTATAGAAATGTGTGTTGGTTTATGAAAACGTCACAGAAACAGAAAATATATTTTTACACATACTAAGTAACTACTAAGCTGATAAAGGGATAAGAATAAAAATGTGACATTTAAGGCATAAACCCCTTTATAAATTCACTCTCACACCTGGGGTAAAACTAAAGGCTTTAAATATATTAATTGCATGCAATTTACTATTTGTAATATTGGTATATGCATGTAAGTATACAAAGATATGCTCACATAATAATTCAACAGTTTTCTTTTACCTGTCTCCAAACAGTGGTTGGTGGTTTTTTGAGATATTTGTTTGTTTGTTTGTTTTTGGTTTGGTGGTCTGATTGGTTGGTTTTTATGCATCTGTAAGGAAGATTCAATGTGATGCTTAAAATAACTTGATTTCATGCCCTCCATCTACTAGGTTAATGCATCACATTGCAGAGTACCTGGAATCATTTAACATAAAATGGAGATACCTAAAACTTGATTTCCAGAAGCAAGCACAGAGACAAGTTTTCATGCTGAAATTGAAGACCATCGTAGGTTCTCCATTTTCAAATATTCTACCACATTTTCCATCAATAATTTACTACAATCTTCATTTTCAAAGATACTTGAACATTTCCAATGCTTTACAAATGACTGAGAAATCAATGGGAAAAGCAGTTGCTGCAGAAAATAAAAATAAATCCCTAACCAAAACCCCTAGACTAAAGTTGTTCATTTTTATTCTATAAATGTGCAGAGGAATTATTCAGCTGACTGCCATTCCTTTCCATACTACTTCTCCCCTCAGCAAAAGGATCTAACATCTGTTAAGCAGAGAGAACTCCATATCCTGAACCTGTGCATTTTTGGTTTCCACTGCAGATACTTCATGCCCTGCTTAAGTTGGACCCTTGTACATGGACCTGGAGGAACCAGTATGGGCCGCAGCAGGACTTCCTGGTAAACAGGCAGATTGGAGAAAATCACTGCTACTGACAGCAGGGGAGCCTATCCTCCACAAAACAGCATTCACTTACTTATTTCTAAGGCTGCATGCTATTTAACTTCTACCTCTTCAGGGAAGGAGGGGGAGGAAAGAATATTGACCTCCAAGATGGATACGTGGAAAATTTGCTGACCTGTGGCTTCATTTCATATTCCTTATGGAAGGAGAACTCCCACTAACTTCAAGGGATTATTTTTTTGAGTAAGGAGAAAAAGACCAGCACTTCAGCACTGAATTTACATAGAAATGTGAAAACAATCAAGCAGATAATACCAGAGAGCAGTGGGCCAACTGTGCAGCAGCTTATAATACGAATGGCTGGATAACCACTAAGTGCAGTACTTCAACAGTAATTCATAATCTTATCTACTATGGAAATAGTTGACTGAAAGTTTCCTTTAGCAAGAACCTGCAGTGCAGTGCACAGTGAAAGCACTAAGTTATTCACATAAAAATTTTAAACACTGCAATCACGTAACGACTTCAAAAAATGACTTGATAACAATCATTTAAACCTAATTTAAGGTAAGTAACAAATGCTTTTGAATACTGAAATGCAACCTATTCTGCTGTACAAGCAAAATATCTTAGTATGGGTCTTGTTCTCAAGAAGCAAAGGTAAGCAGCTACTCTATCAGCTCTTTTTGTCTAGCAAAATCAGTCTCTTGAAGTTTCATTTTAGAAATGTGTATGCTGCTGCAGCAAAAATGGACCTTACATTTCCATTATAAACTGCAGTTCTCAGGTGTTTATAACTTCACTATAAAAATATCCCTCCAGCAAGAAACTTGGCATTAAAGTTCTCAGTTTATAAAAGAATGTAGAAATACTTTCATTATTATTTTTCCATATAAAATTTCCAAGGTGAAATTTCTTACTGATTTAAGACAAGTGTCTTATCTCTGAACTCCTACTTTTAACAAATGAAAACTTGACAGTTGATTACTCTAGCGTGAGTCTAATGACATTTGCAAGTCTTTGAAATTAGAAAAGTTACGGTAACAAAGAGCGAACAGCTATGATTAAGGAATATTTTCCACTGGCAAAATTAGCCCCTCATAGTTCTGCCTTAGAAAAAACCCCAAAACTGATAACACTTTTTCCTTTTCTTTCAAATTAGGTAGTAGCGATTTAGCTTGCTGTGTGGTTTTTTCCCATGCTTAGAAGCAATCCCCTGAAAATGCCTCAGAATCCCAGCCACATCATCATCACCTACACCAACAATACCCTACAACAACCACAGTTTATGAGCACAATGCTCCAAACACTTAGGTGGAATTAACTTGGTGTACATGAGTACCTCCCCTGAAAGAAGCAGCCTACTCTTGCTCAGTAGTTTATGCATTTGGCCCTCTTAAACATCCCTTTCACAAGGACATTAGAAGGCTTAATAAATGAATTGCAAAAACTGTAGAATTTTGGAGCGCTATTATAGTTATTACTTTTTCAAGCTACCTCAAAACATGATTCCGTACTATATTATACAGACTTATACCAATACCTGTTAAAAGGTTTATTCTCAGAATCTAATGAAGTCATTAATTTGTATAAAACTCCAGCCCAGCCTGAAAATACACTAAGATGAACAACTTATAACTGGAAATTTAACACTTTTTACTGGTGTAAAAAGTGGTATTTTTCCCACACAGACACCCTGGTATTTTCAAACACAGACACCTCAGCTCCAACAATATGCTGCAGTTTCTGTGCACCACTGACTCTGGCCTGGGAAGCCGCTGCAGCTCTGACTTTCAGATGGATACATACCTATAAGTCCCAGAAAACTGGGAATTGAGCACACTTAGCACCTCTGCAAACTAAACACCTCCCATGAGAGTGTACATTGTAGAGGCCTAATCAAAACAGGCACTGTCCACCGAAATATGTAGCTCTTCATGGTTATTTCACCATCGATTGTTTCAAGGGCAAACTGCTGCCCAAAATCAGCTTAGCTATGAATCAGTGTGTCCGTCTTCATTTTGCCAATTATCTCTGCGTAAATTCCAGAAAGATCCACTTTAAAGAAGGAAAAGCATGTTAAACAGTCACAGATTTCACCATTAAAAAAAAAATTACCTTGAAAAAAAAATCCAAACAGGCATGGGAAGCTGACTGCGTGTGTATTAGAAATATTTTTCCCCCTGTAAATCCTTCCTGAAGAAGTCTGTATTTCATATACCCCAAAAGTCACGGAACAGATACCAGCTGCCCTGTAAATGCCTAGTTTGGCACTGGCACATAAAACACTCTCAGCTGAGTTTTAATATTGTGATTGAACTCTGCAACAGACACTGACTTTCTTTCCTAAACACACCTAAAACAAGTAATTAATGATAAATCCAAGTTCTTATCAACTTCTACTTGCAAATGGACAATAGAGGCAAGAAGGTGACATGAAAGGAATTTCACAGATACTCAAAATGAGTGCTATAACCCGTAACAGCCGAGTTACTCCAAGAACTGGTAAAGCACGTGACAAAAGAAATGCAGTGTTACTGTAAAAAGGCCAAAAGACAAGAGCATACTTACTGCAAATGCAATTTCAGTTCCACTCTGTTAGCAAGAGCACAAAGTCCTTTAACCTGATTACAGCTGTGCTGTGGTGCCTCTAATATTTGTCTTCTCTTCAGACTAAATACACAAGCTCTTCTTCTTCATCTAAATCCAATCACAAACCAGTCTTGGATATGCTCCACCCTTGCAATTACGTCTTGCTCCGGGTGATCATATTCCATTTTTTTCCTTCCCTACTCCCTTTCCATAGTGTAGCCCTTTTTATTTAATATTCTTCTGGGAACATTATCTCTCATCCAATAATCACATTAATTAGAAATTTTAATTTTAGCATTTAAAACCACAAAACTAGTTTTGACAAATCTTACAATTCCAGAGGCAACAACAATGTAAAAGTAAACCACTTTTTCATCTGCCTCCAAACATATTTGCATTTTCAAAAGGCAAAAACAAAAGAAGAAATGTTACCCTCTTGCTTTCTATAACAAGATGAGAGTGTCCATTTGCAGAAGGACTCTCTTAATTTCAGGTACTAGTACACTGACTTCAAGAAAATATAGTCAGTGAACATATCATTTTACTTTAATAGCTGAAAAACCAAGTGCACCAAGGTTTGCCAAGGACAGCACATATTTCACTATCTTCACAATTACTGCACCTTGTTTTATTGTAAATGAAATTTTAATGCAAATAAAAACAATAAAAAGAAAAGGTCTAATGCAATTGTAGTTTCTGCTAATTATGAATGTTATGTAATTTGCATGCTTACAGTAAATGACAAGTGCTGGTCTGTGTGATTTGACAACACCAAGCCCAGCTCATAGGCAGTCTGGCTGGAAGAAACAAATGCAGCAATGGTATTTCAGCAGGTCTGTATCACTAATAAAGCCAGTATAAATAAGCAGCCTTTCCAGTACATACTGCCTTTATATTCAAACCTTTGTAGTCAAAAAATAGTTTGCCCCCATAGAAACATAGTGTTTACAATGCTGATTAGTTTTGAATGTATCTGCATGCAGCAAAATAATAAGGATCCGAACCTTTCTGAGATGGGTCTCAAGGGGAAGAACAGGAAGGTAACAACAAAGACATGCTGTGATATTAACAGAAAGCAATTTTTTTCCACAAAGCTGCCCAAGTTCCATACAGTGCTTAGGACTGTTTTTCTCTGGAAAACTTGTTTACTCTTTTTTCAATCGCCTTAGGAACTTTGACCATACAGTTTGAACTGACATGAAAAGTAAAACAGGGGCAGAGCAAGGAAGGGCAGGGGAGAGGGGTGGTGGTGGTGCAGCAGGAGACAGACGAAAACCCAAGATATCGTGACTGGCATTTTCTGCATTTACATGGCTAAATTTGTATTGCCAAGCCAGTTAGAGTTTATTGGCCTGAATACTGAAAATTACTGACTTATGCTTGCAAATGACAACCCTTGCTGCTCACAGTAAGGAAACCAATTTTAGGGCCTCTCAGTGTATACAATACTGCCATTTATATATTTATTTTTTAAAGATCAGGTTTCCAGTTCCACCAGTAAGTGCTCTCGCTGTACACCAGTGATACTGTGGTAATAAACACATGCACTCTATATCATAGCACAGCTCTAAACTGCAGGGGCAGACAGCAAGACAGATTAGCTTAATCTAGATTTTGGGTATGTAAAATTGCAAAGGATAGAATGGAAGTTGGTGAGTCGGGATGTTGAGACCTCAAAACCATAGGAAAACATACTTTCAGGTGGCTTTTAGCCAGTTGTTTGTTGAATGCTGCTCCGCCTTTCCACTTATACCTGCTACAGTTTAAATCAAATACTGTCTGCTTTTTTAAGAATGCATAGTACGTTATTCGTAAGAGAAAAATGTGAGTTCCATTACTCTAACACACTTTTCCTTTTTTCTTTTTTCAATTTATTATATAGACATTGTGTTGTTTGGTTGCAGTTTTTTCCTTTGGTTTTTATTGGATTTTCCTCTGTTTTCAGAATGTTTACCTAATGTTTGACATCTCACTGTTTCCTCCAGACAGTCAGTTCCTCCCGTTGGCTTTTGTTTTGTTTTTAAATTACTCACACAGCAATAAGGAAGAGGAAAAAAACAACCAAAAAAAACAAAACAAAAAAACCAGTAATAATTTTTTAAACAGCCTGTCCAGGAAACTGGGTTGTAAAACCACAAAATCTGGCAGGGGAGAACCTTACATATTTTTATATACAGTTGAGCTTTTTAAAAAAAGGAAAATGAACGTGCTCTGCTCAATTGAAACACAGGGTTTGTAGAGGGAGTGGACAGGAACAAAGACTAGTGCTACAATATTTAGAAATAAAACACTGTGGGAAGCAAACACTATGGGAAAAAATCCTTTGATAGGATGAATTTGTTTTCCCTCTGAGACTTCACACATTCCACCTTTTCACCACTTTCCAGAGCACCCACATTTTTTTTCCAGTATGTCAGTGTATCTGAAGTTGAAACTCTACATTGCTTCTCATTTTCCCACATTTTCCGTCCTGGGCAGTTGATCAGGAGCGCGCAGTTCCCCGAGGCGGGTGTGGGCAGAGCACAGCACGCGGGGTGGGATGAGCTGAGTGGCTGCAGAGCAAAGTGCAGCCGTGAAGAGGCAGCCTGTGTGCCACAAGGCCACCTGCCCCTGTGGCCAGCCACAGCCACGCGTGCCGGCGGCACTTCACGCGCACAAAACATTTCTACTTGGTTTTCAAAAGCCATTTCTAAACTCTGGCTGTGCAACTCTCCTCAGCTCTGTCTAAAGGCTTCTGGTGGTGTTGTTTATGTCAGAGAGACAGTCAAACATCACCAGAAACTGGGAAATACTACAATTAAATTTTCATTATTTGTGGCTGAAACAACTAAATTCAGTTGTAATTCAAAGTAATGCACAGTTTAAGGCAGAACATGATGCCACCTAACACCCACAGAATGATTTTGTCAAACTGCATTTTGCTGTTACTCATTTTCTACTACATTTAAATTTATAAAGTTTAATAAAAAGAAAATTTAAAAGTAATTAAGTCTATAAATTGGTCTATAAACAAAAAATTTGTTTATATTTGTCTATAAAAAAAACTAAATTTGTCTATAAACGAAAGTAAAATTTTGGTAATTGCTATGAAACAAACCCATATTTCTATTCCTATTTCTCAGACAAAAACCTTCAGTAGTCCACAATTCCCTTATATGTGAACAATGCTCAAAGGTGTGTTTAAAGTACCATATTACAAAAGGAAGACAGAAGCACTCTTCACCAAAATGGATTTACTACTCAATATAAGGTAAGAAGAAAAACAATATTAGAAAGAAAGTCAAGCAGGCAGACTACAGGCTCAAATCAAATCTCTACATTTTTCCACATTAACTTTGATGCTAATTTTCCAGCTATATTAGCTTACCGATTCAATTTCATAATTAAATTATATAATGTGACACTTCAAAAGACACGAGGTAAACATCACAGACACTTCTATTCAGCGTAAGAGAGCTTGGCCATGTATATAAAATTAGTTGCTGTTCCTGATACGCTGCTGGTCTGGAAAAAATGCTACAGTGAATCTAACTATAAATCAAATTACTCCAATTAGACAAATCAAAAAATACATAGAAAAACTCATATTTTGGACATTTTTAAATACAGATTCTATAACCTTGAATGGAGTAAAAAGGGAAATAATTGTTCAGATATCTGATACAGACTTCTTTTGCACATTTGCAGCTGCATCACAACTTGCAAACAAACTGTGCTTTGCAGAGCAAACTAGCAGGAACCGACGTAAAATGCTAATGCAGTTTTGCACTACTTTTCTGACGTGTGCATGTAATGCTATGCTGTTACTGGAAAAACTGTAAATCCATACAAACACTTTAAGAACAAGCAGTACAGCATTTTAAACAAAATACATTGAATGGTTACTTGCAACAGCTGATGAATTCTGACAGAACAGATCTGACTAAACTGACTTCAGGCTAAAACTTCTGAAGAGGACATCAGAGAACCATCTTGTAATGACAAAAGAAACTGAAATAATAAAAAATAGGTGACAAGCTATTTCTGACAATATTAACATCAGAAAAGTTTTTGTTTTGAACATTAATCATGACTTTATTTTTTATTATGCTGTGTGGGCTGTCTGAACCAGACTTGTTCAGAGTTTTTAGAGACTAGGGAATCTGAGCTGCAACTGCCTTGCTTTGCGCTAGATTTATATGTTAAGCATTTCAGACATAACAAACTCGATTTTAACAGCAGTACTTGTTGAGACAAAATTCCCACAGATTTCAGTGAAACTCATCTGCAAGGATTGTAGGGTGGAGCCCACAACACCTTCTGAGTAATAATTTTAAAATACACACACAGTGATCATTTAAATTTACTTTGACATTTTATATTCTTTGGTTAACTTTAAACTTTCAGTGCAATGCTGAAACATGAAAACATTAAAGAGCGTAACATAAAACAGTGCTGCAGGGAACAGACTTGCTCAAATTTTGTAGAGGTTGAAGTCAACACATTATGCACTCCCAAAGACCCTGTTCACAGATTTTATTATTGATGTCATCTGCACACTCTGTCAATTCCTGTTTGGTGATACCAAGTATACTGGTATGGGTCAAACTAATTCTATATATAGAAATAAAAAAGTTTCAAAATAATATATATGTGTGCAGAGCAGCACAAAATTATGGAACCCATGTGCCAATAAAGTGATGAAATTCAGTAGTTATATTTTCCAACTGTAAAACATAAGGTTTTTAGAAACCAGCAGGAAGCTGCTATGGAATCTAAACCAAGAAAGCACATAACCAATGCATAAGAAGCATGTATTTTGAAAGCTTTTTCTGACATATGTTTTGATCACTGGAGATCTGGCAAAAAAATTATTCTAGTAAATTGACTGAGATGTCTCTGAACGCTTTAGAGAAATGATTTGAGGCCATGAAGGTAAAGAGACAAATGCTAAGCCTTGACTTCAGCAACTGGGAACAGCCATATTTGCATGAGGAAACTGTGAAAACAGGAACTTTGAAAGGCTTACAATTTACATCTCAGCTATAAACCCAAAATGTAATGTACTGTTACAATAATTATTCGCATGAGGAAAATTAGAGGTTTTTACTTATACACACACTTTGAAGCCAGTCCTGGCACCTTTACATAGCTTTATCTCCAATATTTTTGCTAGTACAGCAGTGGCAGAGTGACATCTTCTCCAGTTTTTGTACTATTCCTTATTGGAGTTAGGAGCAAGGTCAGACAGACAGATGAGCCCCGTGTAAGCTTTGTGAATCTTGGCTTCTGAGTTAAAGGAAATATGTTCGCAGTGCCTATTCTATGTACTTCCAGCTTTGTAAAAGGATAAATTTGGCATATGATCTTGTATGCAAAAAAAGATTTACCAAATGGGAGAGAGAGGTTTAACTATTTATAGTTTGTTTCTGAAGAAAGGCAGCACCAAAACCAAACCAAACCAACCAACAAAACAAAAAGATAGCTAAATGAAATTAGCTTAGTTGTCTCAGTTCAGCCCCTGCTGGAAAAGCCGTCCATATGGCAAAAGCTGCCCTCACAACTATCAGCGCTGAAAGACATGGGATTGAATGAGTATGGAAATTGAATTACACCCTCCCTCCCTGTAGGTGGTCCTTATTGGATGAGTGTACCCGAGTGTGTTAGAAGGCGGCACCACTCCTGTCCATGATGCATCTGTTCCCTGGACACGATCCTTCAGACTGCAGCTTTCTCAGTATGACACTATTCAAGGAGATGAAAATTCCACTTTTTTTAAAAAAAAAATCTCTCTTTGAAGCAGCAATTTAAGATAAACATCTATTTGCAGTAGACATTTGCAATAGGAACTCTCATTGTGGGCTCCTACTAATCTGATTAGTGCATGATTTTGTTTCCAGCCAGGAAGCTTAAATTAATTTAGCTGTTACTGAACAGTGCTCCTACAGAAAGATGAAGTATCCAGTAGATCACAACTACAATTCCTAGTTCTACAGCCACATTTGCTACACATTTGCTAGTTAGGGTATGCTGAAAATTTGTTTGCATTAGCTTAGGAATTACACAGGGGATTTGTGCTATTACACTCTTATCCAATTACATTCAGTTTTTAGACTTGTGTAGATTGCCTAGAGACTGAAAAGCCGAAGAATTCAGATCCTTATGTGTGTCATGTGTGCCAAATTACCATCTGCAAGAAAATATCTGGTGTATTCCCCACACTGATGAGACTGCCATTAACGTACCCCAACACTGAGAGGTCTGATGTGTTTTCTTACTGTCTGTTTTCAAGTTCTACATGTAATAGCAGTGATAATGACCATATTAATAATTATTACATGATTATTGTTATCATGATTCTGTCAACTTTCAGTCCAGGAGACCTTTTAATTTTAAAAGTAGCGGTTGGTAATTCATCTTGTGCATGGAAGACATCATTTCGTGAGTAACGTCAGGCAGGACAGGAACTGTGATCAAAAATGTCAAAATAGATAACCTATGAAGCACAAACCGAAGTCTCGCAATGTTTTTCAGAGACTTTCGAAAC
Source organism: Platysteira castanea (assembly GCA_013397175.1). Lineage (NCBI taxonomy): Eukaryota > Metazoa > Chordata > Aves > Passeriformes > Platysteira > Platysteira castanea. Next base: position 147,397 of record VYXC01011391.1, read on the forward strand.
AGTTTTTGAATAAAGACACATCTTCTCTTTATCTCTTCCATAATTACATGGAGGAGTCCATTAAGACAACTAAAAAATCAAGACATGTGAATATGTTACATTTCCTAATTTTATGACTTCCACTGTTCCTTCCAAAATGGAAGGTAAATACTGACATCCAAATAAAAACAATGAATTAAGTCAAAATCACTGATCGAGGGATGTCTAATTGGATTAATAACTCAGTTCAGAGGGTTGAGTCTGTTCCTTTTTGCTTGTCACTCCTGCTATACACATGAGGGCAGGTATCACGAGATAACCCACAACCAGTCTACTAGAAGGATACAAAGACATGCTTTGTTCTCATGCAAAAATGCACGGCATGGCTAGTGCATTGTTAGCACTCTCTTTTCAAAAAAAAAAACTAGATGTTTCTATCACTTTGAGAAAAACAGCCATGGGGAATGCCCAAGTACCCTCACCATAAACACCTTGAGTTGAACTGCTTGCTGTTTCTAGCTGATACATTGAAGTCCTCCTGACTGGTGTTTTATTTAAACTCACAAATTACTATCTATGGATGACAAGCAATGCCACCATACACATCCACACACTCCTGACCCCCACTCCCTGCTCTCATGTTCTTCGCAGCTTTCTCTTTAAAAAAGAAATTCAACACACAGCTCAGGAAATACTGTAAGATGAAGCTGGCTGCACTCCTAGAAATAAAAAATTAAAGTTTCAGTAAAAACTGGCATCTCCCTGTAAATTACACTTTAAACAAACAGGAAAAGATACTATTACCTAATGTCTGAAAATTCTGAGAATATATTCATTCACGGAAAATGCTTCTGCAAGTGGCAAGAACTAAAACTGCTTCCTCTGCTTATTACACAGTAATCAAGATATGCAGGTATCTTTTTAACCTGTGCCTTCCTGGAAATAATACATTTTCCTTTTATCAAGAGAACATTGTCTTGGTGTAGGTAATATTACTAACACATAAACATGCTTAGCAAGACAGAACTGAACACTGTGTTTTTACAGAGGCATGCTATAGCAGTTTCCAGTGTGATCCCAGAGTTCCTGATTTTTGATTGAGACAGCTAGTCAAATTTGTGCGACTAGGTAAAAATGTCACATCCTCTATGCTTTCATGTGTATTTTCAGAGAAATAACTTCATTTTCAAGCAAGAGATCCAGAATTCATTCATTGAAAATCTCAGTGAGTAATTTAATCCCATGACAATCACATCATCTTTCAGATCATTCATGTGACCATGACTGTAAATTCAGTGTTTGTGGCCAGACCAAAACACTTTATAGGCTGTGCCTATAAGGTTACCCTACTACTTCCATGGCTATGGTTTTCTCTCCATGTCAAAGTTGTATCAGGCTTCCTAACACCTGAAGTTTTCTGAGAAGTTTCCTTCTCAGAAAAATAAGCCAGAATAATCCCAACATTTGCTTAAAGGGAAGTACTATCATGTTGCTTTATGTCACAGTAAAACTACTGTACTTCTAAGACAACAAGGAGCCGCAGAAACCTTCTGCACAATGGAAACATACAGTCAGACCTTTTTCTTGCACTGTACTGCTCTGGCGAAGAGAAGGAAGGGTTTCTGCTCTTAGGAGCCTGTTTACAGGAGAGTTGGCACAGTCCTGCACATCCTGCCCACGAGGGATCTCCCTCCAAGAAGCACAGATCTGGTGAACAGTACTGATACTTTGGGCAAAGCCTCAGTCCTAATTTTGAGTTTAAAACTAAAGCTGGACCCTAGTGGGAATTAAAACCTCTCTGCTCTGGCTTGGCTTGATTTTACATTTGTGTGGCTTACACAGACCGGTAATGAGTATTCATTAAGCCCATTAAGACACTAGTTGGCAGCCAATAGATAGATGCAAGCACAGGAAGCAAGGACAGTCTTTATCTAGCTGAAGATGTCACTGCCCATGGCAGGAAGGTGCACTAGATGACCTTTAAAGGTCTCCTCCAGCCCAAACCATTTGCTGACTATAATTTCCAAAGGACCACAAATCTTACTTGGCACTGTATTTGTAACTCCAACCTCTGTACTATAAGCCCACTGACTACTGCATTCTAGCTCTCTTTTGTTGCAGCAGCATATATAGCAGAAATAGAAAGCAGAATCAGTAGGGTTAGCCCACATTAACTTGATGAAATAAGGCTCAAAAGCACCTCTTTTTGGCTGACTTCTATGACTGCCATTCTTGTGCGAGTCAGCAGCCAGATAAGCAGGTATTAATTTAGCAACCAAATCACTCCAGAATGTATGAAACCAAGTCCCTGTTTTCTGTTAGCTCAGGCCCAGCTGCCCTTCCTGTTACTTCTGAGCTATGATTGCGCAGAACACAAAACCAGAGCAGGTTCTTTAGAAGTGGCCATGCCTCTCTACAGTCCATTCCTGCCACCATTGAACATGGTTCTATATGACTCTGTATTATCTCTGTGTAAAGATAACTAAACAAAAGCTACATTTGTAAGTTCATTCAAACCACAGAATGTTAATGGGTTGGAGTGGACCTTAAAGATCATCTAGTCCTCAGTGCCTTGTGCCACAGGCAGGGACACCTCCCACTAGACCAGGGTTGCCCAGAGCTCCATCCAACCTGGCCTTAACACTGCCAGGGTTGGGGCATCCACATTCTTCCTGGACAACCTGTTCCAGTGTCTCATCACCCTCACAGTAAAGAATTTCTTCCTACTATCTCACCTAATTTCCCCCTGTTTCAATTTGTATTCATTACTCCTTGTCTTGTAATTTTACATCTGTCAAACAAAAATCATTCATGCTACATTACACATCTGTGCCTTCAGAACACCACACATTTAGCAAACAGGATTATTTAAGGGATTGTAGATTCAGAAATGGACTGATACATCCAAATATGATCAACAGTAGTCAAAAGCACAGAAGTGTTACTTTCTACATGGGTGTTAGGCTGAGGGAAAAACCCCAAACCTGAAACATCTAACAGTTTTAACCTGGAATCTGAAAAGAAGTATAACCATAGTGTTCTCTTATTTTGCAACACAGTGAGAATATTCTGCATGGTATTCCTTACTTTTAGTGAAATACATATGATATTGAAACCAGTGATACTTGTTTCAATCTCTGAAATAGAAGTCTACTCCTCAGCGCAACAGTCTCAAAATGATTGAGAAAAACTCTTTCAGGAATGTCCACACCTCAGAGTCTGAAAACGCTGCAACCTTTATATTTTATTTGATGACAATACTGCAGGACTTTAAAATATAAGTTTAAAAACAGAAGAAAATCAGGAGCTAAAGAAGATATTTTAAAATATTCAGTAATGCTCTTCCATGACTTGATATATTTCCGGGTTGACTTCTGACTTGACATGGTGTTCAAAGACTTAGGGAGCAGCTTGAAAGAAAACAGCAGAAACAAAGAGATTTTATGCAACTCCCCTGAAGGCAAATTTGCCTCTCCTTTTCTTTTCCTTAAATAAGCCCTGGCTGCAAACTAGAACCATGATTTTTAATACCTTTTGAAAGTAGCCAGAAATAGATTCAGCTTCATGATTACATGGTGGGAAGAGAGAGAAAGAAATGCTGTGAGCTACTGAGACTGCCAGTAAAACTTTGAAGCTATGGAAACTTTACAATTCTGACTAAATCCGGCTTGGCCATTCAGTTGCTAAGAGCAACTACTGTTTGTTTGAATCAGCAGTAAAAAAGCAGGGGTCTGGCCTATTACAACTGGCACTTTGACAAAAAATACTGAAGAGGTTACTTATATTTTCATACTGACCAGTCTAACTATGTCTAAAAGAACAGTAACATTAATTTGAAGCTGCAGACATCTCCTGATGGGGCAACTTTCCTTATCATGAGGCCAACACAAATACACAGTTGCACCTCCCAATTATGTTGCCATCTCTCATTGACAACCACATAACCAGTGGATCATCAAGCTCTTGAAGTTCTGGGTGGGCACAAGGACCAACTCCACTGCAGCATCTGCTATAAATGCTGTCTCCTTGCCTTCCTGAAATAGTCACAGGACATGGCAGAGCTTGTGTCCCCTGTAACAGCTGGTTCCATGTGAAAATGAGTTTCTTCTAATGAGACTGAAACAGCAGCAATTTTGTTTTGATGTGTGATTCACTATGTAAGTAAAGGATTAAGAGTTTAGGAAAAACATGAGTGAACTTGAAATTATTTTAAAATATTCACATCTTCCCAAAGTAGTAAACTAGTATTTTGAAAGCTGATAAACACAGCCCTCTCCTCTTTGTTTCTAGAACAAAATGACTGTATTAAAAGTTACCATACTCAACTATCCAGGAAACTTGAAGGTCCCTCCTGACAACAGTAAAAGACTGCTTAGACTTGATGACTTAGATAAGGCAGCACAAAATCAGCAACTTCTAAGTTTAAACCAATTTCAGATTTTGAAAATAGAAAAAGAAGATTCATGCATAAAGCAAACCATATTCTCCTCTTCCACGACAAAAGGACACAGCAACAAAACCAACAAGAAACAATTCTGTTTTAGTCAACAACAGGGCGTAATCCGAGCACTATACTTCATTTAAAGACCAGCAAGTTTTGATACACAATGCAGTCAAGTGCCCATAAAACTCATACAACAAAGTACATTCAAGAACACAAGGAGACGGTAACTTCTAGTGTCAACCTGGAATCTACTAACCACTCCAGATGCAAAAGGCTCCACTGCCAAATCTCTTGGGCCACCACTCTTTTCAGGGGGTAGAATTTCAGGTGCAACACTCCACGCATCATCAAAATTAAAATCAAACCCCTTTTCTCAAGCAGAAAATAATTTTACAGAAGTTCCATTTACCAGCCACTACCTTACCACTGGGACAGTCACAGGTCAAAATTTCACAGCGTCACTTGAAGACAGCAGAGAACAAGTTAGGCTTCTGTCCTCAGGTTCTAGAATGACCATATTCAGCACACAAAAACCCCAAAAAACCCAAACAAACAAACAAACAAACAAAGAAACCAAAAAAAACCCCAAAAAACAAATCCCTTCTCCATTATAAAGAAAGAGTCCAAGAGACTGGGAAAACCTTGGTGTTTTCTGTCAGCCCAAGCAACACTGAAAAAACCAGAAGATTTTCTTTTGTTGTTGTTGTTGTTGGTTGGGGTTTTTTGGTCTTTGACAGAGTGGAAGGAGACCAAAACCAAACTAAGGGGGTTCCTACATTTGTAGCAAGAAGAACTCTAAAGTATGGAATAAAACAGAAGTTGTTTCCCAAAGGCATTGCTGATAGTGGGGTCATTGACATAAAACTGCATTTTGGGTCAGTAACATAGAAAGGAACAAAGAAATAATTCAGGGACAGGTCTTCATGCTTTGACATCAGAACAGAGCTGGAACTATGAAACACTGCTTAACAGTTAAGCTCTGGACAGGAGTGTTTCCCAATGCTTAAATTCTAACAGATCAGTATTCAAAGCACATTTTCCACACTCTCTTTTATGGATATTCTCTATGCAAAGAGAGGTTTGAAATAATACACACTAGCCAAACCATAACAAGTTACACATGGGGAAAGAAAAAGCCATAGAAGAGAGTGTAATACTGTGCTGTTCAGCCTGTGGGGCAAAGGAACACTTTGAAAACAAAGTGTTTTCACTTTGAAACACAAAGTGTTTTAGTCATTAGTGCACAACTAAACCATAAAAGCCTTAGGCATTTTTAAAAATTCTAGGGCCATACTTGCAAAATTATCAATAATAAAACTACAGGTTTTTTTCCTTTTACCTGCATACAACATTATGACATGTAAGAAGGCCACAGATCATTCACCTACAACTAAGGCGCATTTCAGGATAGCATTACTACTCACTGACTCCCTATGTCACAAAGGATCTGTTATGTTTTGCCATGGCAGAAAGTACACCAAAAAAGGGTAAATAAAGTACCCAGTTGAACATCCTTTGATCAGTCTGAACTCACTGCTTCAACACAGATCCTATGAGCAAAATGCTCTGACATTAATGCAAAAAGTGCATTACTACAGCTAGTTAAACAGTTGTGTGACTTGCTGCCTTTTCTGTTTAATTTTTTAAAAAAGAAAAAAGAGATATTGAAGCAAGAAAATATTGTTGTCTTGGTGTATTTTCTGTTAAGAGGACAAAGACCTTCTCCCAGAATTTAACTCAGATGTACTGTTTCCTCCTTGTTTCCCTTGCTTTAAAGAAACCAGGTAAGAACATAAATAGGGACAATGGTGATTTGTACAATGCTGCTTCCATTAACCCTCACCTAAGCACAGGGGAAACAGATTCTACTAAATATTCTGCCTGGGAGATGCTGGGGTTGCATTGTACCTCTCTCAGGAGAACATACCCCAATAGCGCAGCCAGGTGCAGACCCCTGGACACCACTCCTGCCAGCACCACTGATTCACTTCAGTTCAGGCATTCACTGAGGTCACAGGAAAGCACTTGCCTCATCCCGTCCTATGCCACCAGAATTGAAGTATAATTTTTCCGTGAATTTTTCTACTCATTCCCCTACCTACCCACCCCAGTAAGCTCTGTCTAAAATCAAAGCCCCAAACCAAAGTATTCAGCAAAAGTTTTGACATTTTTCCCCAGAGGTTTCTGCTCTGAGCCTTACTACTCAAAACACATGCTAACTTATACTTGAGCAGAGTAGCACTACACTCTGAGGTGTAATCTAAATCTCCCCTACAGTACAAACTACATACAGTTTTATTCATGTCCCAACTTGAAGGGTGGACATGAGCTGAGACAGATTTCACACATGCCACAGCGATGCCATTCTGCTTTGCACATGCCAAATTCTATCACAGAGATCACTGGCTGTTGATTGCAGTTGAAGAGATGTCTGAAGTTTCCTCCGCTGAACATCAAAGTCCCTGACATCTTGCAACTAGACTAAGAAGTTTTAGTAGACAACTGAAACACTGCTTCAGGGTACAATAAAGAGTTATTGTTGTCTAAATGAATCAGTTAATGTTCAGACCACAGCACAAACAGACTTTTTAGGCATATTCTGGATATTTATACAAAGCAAATGAAGAGTTAGCTTAGATGCCAAAAAAGCTGCCAGTGAAGCCGAGGAATCGTGAAAAGAGCTAAAATTAACAATGACTGTTCTTTGCAGGAGGGATAAAGGGATAATGACGAGATCATGCAAGTTTTAAGCACCACACTTTATTTCAATATAGTATGTGCCTGAGCTTAAGAGATGGTGTGAACATTGAGTGTACTTAAATACCTTTTTGTCTTCTTGAAACTACTCATGTGTTAAAATGCTCAGGGCTATACTTTATTTCCACCTAACCCCCAAGTCCCTTCCAGGGCTGAAATCAATGTTACTTGGAAAATGGATACAGCACATACTTTTTTAAACAATGTCTATAAATAAATCAATGGCTATCTGCGTTTTCTGCCTTTTCTTCCTTCTTAGAAAACCACTGTTTCACAATGGAAAATTTTATGATGTATTGAGCTACTCTATAGACTCAGCTCTACACTCCCTTTAGCTCCCGCCCACTGAAGAATTAACAACAGATTCTCAGTATGTGAAAGACTTTGGATTACCTGAACACAAAAGGGAAATGCTGACACCACTGACACCATTGCTCCTGTCAGGCAAGCCATGTTACCCACTGTACACTTGCAATACTGGCTATAAATCTGGCATCAATCCAAAACCAACAGGCTTAAGATGTAGTGAAATAGGTGCACTACACAAGGGTGTGTTGTGAAAAGTCTTAATGGGTACCGTAAAGTTTCCTTTTTTCCTGTTGAAACTTCTCAGAAATTACGAAAGGAATATCTTAATATCTCCTATCCTAAAGCTTATTTTTTGAGTGAGATAGTTTCACTGTGATACTCAAAAGCAGTTTACACAAGACAGTCTTTCACATTAGATGTGTAAATTTGAAGAAAAAAAATTCTTCACATCTGATCAATACAAATTTTAAGATGTGCATAGCAAAGCAGAGTGAGAAAGGGTATATACTTCCCAACAGCAAATACATTGGCACCATCTCACTTCTAAAATCACAGACTAATATCCAATCACAGTATTTTACAACACCAGATAAAAAGTTGCTTGTTACTTTGCATTTACCCAATGGCTCTCTCCACTATAAAGTTCAGGCTTCTCTCAGAATCCCTGCCAGAGATCTAACTAGTCTTCAGACAATCACTTGAACACATTCAACAGGAACTGAGCAAATATTTTAAGATTTAGGTTCAAGATTGATTTTCTTCTATGTATTTTACTTTTAGAGGCTATTACAGATCACTCTTTGTGATATGGAAAATACTGCCAAACTACATGGTAAAAGCTGAAAATCTTGCAGTGCAGGATGCATCGCACCACCACATGCAATAGCTCTTACAACAGAGGCACCTATTCCATAATACAGCACAAGGTGTTACCAAGGTTCTTCCTGCACTCCTGCAGAGGCATGATATTCCCTCATTTGCAAGAAGGGGAGTCATCTATACCTCTTTTGTTTTCCCCACTGACTTTAGAAACTGGAGCCTGGTCTTTGATGGACACACCTTCATCAGCTAGAAGATAGTCGATGTACACAGGGTGTAAAATAAAACAACGAAGATCATCATGTTTGCACAACCTCTTGGCCTGAAAAGCAATCAAGATTTTGCACTCAGAATCTGCTAGCTGACATCACTACAGGGTGCTTCTGTGATGAATGCAAGGATTGATTTAAAGCAGCCATTTTTCACCCCCTATGTGCATATTACAAGGGAAAAGAATATTAGGACAGAGAGGCAAAGAGACAAAAAAAAGTACAAAAGAGAACGAAAGAAAAGAGCCAATAGAAACAAACAGAGGAACAGATCATGACAGCAAACCCCAAATCTTTTTACATTTCCTGTGCCTATCAGATCCTCACAAAATGAAAGGATTGGAGAAGCGACATAACACCTCCTTTCTGATGCTCCTTTCTCCCTTGTTCTAAAGTTTATTGGTTCATACCATGGAAGACGACAGTGAGGGCTGAGGGAAGCTAATCAAACAACTTATTTCTCCAAGTTCTGTAAGGAAATTTGGAAGGAGGATTCATACTCAAGAAAGAATGGCCTGTAAGCTCTGACAATTCTGAAAGTTTGCTAAGATGGAAAATACCATGAAAAATTACCCAGGGGGCAGGTAATAGAATGAGTTCAGCTTACTTAAATGGTCACTGATCTACTCCTGCTGACAGCTGCAACATCCAATAGCCATAGATGGGCCTCATGAAGGTAAAAACCTTTAGAGTTATGATGCACGTAGGCATCTACTACCCATATGCATATATGTACCTTGAAGCAAAATACTTAGAGAAAAACATTATTTTCTTCTTTATCTATAAGATGCCAGAGAAAGGTGTGAATCAGCACCAGAATAATCTTGGAACAGAGGTAATGCAATTACCAACCATGAGAAAGAAGATTTTTCTGTCCTTTAAGGCTGTGCACAATGTCAAACAGAAGCTGCTTCACAGGCCACTGTACTTTGAAGTGGAACAAGAGAGATCATCACAACTTGCTCTGCCCATACAGATAACGCAAGACTTATTTATTGCTACTATGATGGGATGTCAGTTGTTTTACCCAAAGTCACTAAGAATATTGTCTTGGCTCAGTCTCTTCTTCTTATCCCAAAGCTCATAGCACAGAAAGAGAGACTGGTAAAATTTAGTAAGATTAATATAGAAACATCCCTGTCTGATCAGGCTTCTCCCAAAAAGAAAATTAAGTAAAACAAGCTACACTTGTCACAGCATTTTTAGCTATACATCCGTAAACTAGGTGAATCAAGAAGAAATTGAAAAATAAATTATTTCTGTTTACTTTTAGGCAAGTTAAAAATTTTGGTTCTTCTTCATTACCAATGTATAATTCATCTTAACTAATGACATACGCACAGCATATTTGACTACTGCCAACTACCAGACTATGAGAGAAGTAATGTACCTAAACAGGCTGGGATGAGTTTCCATCTGTGTGTTAAATTAGTGTGTAAGACAGTCCAAAAAAAAACCTTTTGTGTAGTTAATAGTATTATTCACATGCACTCTGTGGGAGATTCCAAGCAGCATCTTCTGAAATTGCTCAGGAGTCTTAGTCCAGTACAGAGACAGCAAGCATGACTACTAAAATGACTGGATAACCTCAGTGGAGTTCAACACTAACTTCCTGTAAATGAATATAGCACAGTCAGTATAACTTACTTTGAGGAAAACAAAAGACAAAACCAGTCATTTTCAGAATGCTGACAGAACAGCCCGCACACCTCTGATATGACTTTCCTTAAGACTTTTATCCACAAATAAAAACTAGGAAATATATTACTGGCAGATTTGGTATTCCCTTCAATCCCCTTTCAAGATACTTCAACAGTTAGCCCTAGATCTTAATTACTTTAAAAATCTTATGAGAATGTATCAGCTACCTTTGCATTTGTCCTATTATACACAGCTTTGCCTGATCATGTTATCATGCTGATGATGTTATCCTATTTGAAAGTGTGAAAAAGCAAGATCAGGAAGTCTTGTTCATGCCACACTGCAGTGAAACAATAGCACCGAGATGCTAACATCACAATAAATAGAACTGGATGTTCCCCTTACACGGCTGGGCATGCAGTAACTGCAGTGCAATACAACCATGCTTACAACACCAAGAATTCTGAATGATCTCCAGTACTCATCTTTGAAGAAAGTTCTTTATTTTTATGCTCATATAAATCATTCCTGAAAATGGTGGCCTACAAAATGTAGGAGAGAATGGATAGGTCTTTGAGGTTGGAAGATAAAACCAGTTAATGTATGGCCAACCAGCCCTTTCAGGGACAGAGGTCTACAGATCATACACTGGAAATGAGCACACCGTGTGTTTATGTTGAGTCATTTGCTGAAAACCTAAGGGGAATTAGTTTGCCTGAAGGCATTTAGTTCATCAGCATCAAAAGGAGAAACTGACTTGCACATCCTGTTTCCTGCTTATGAGTTGCACCCAACATCCTACTTGTCCCTTTGACACTACTGTATGAGAATGATACACAGTCACACAAGGAAGAGCTTTGCTCCATCACAGTGGAGCATCATGGAGCCAAAACGTGTTGTTCCAGAAGGGTAAGAACCCATGAGGTCCATGTTTCCCCTCAATGTGTATGCTGTCATTGATTGTCAACTCTGAAGTTTATTCAGATACTTCTAGGACCTTTTTACAGAGAGAGATTCCCTGTGTCTAACAAATCACAAGCTCTATTTCAATGTCATGATTTACTGACTCTCCTTCCTCTATCTGACTAGTGTTTACTGTATTAGTTGTCTTTGACATCATTCTCCCATACTTGATTAAACAAAGACAGGTTATCAGCGAAAACATATTAAACACATATACACAGAAATTAGCTTTATGTGAGCATATGTTAGAGGAAACAAGATTAAAATAATCTTGATCATTTCAGGAGGTGAAAGACAGCATCCATAAAATCTCTGTGGAGCAACTATTAATACCACAATATCACAGGCCCAGCCCCTGCAGTTACCAAAGGAATTTCCTGGAAGCTGATCAGCTTTCTTCCTCTTCTCTGAAATCAGATGGGAATGTCCTTGAAGCAAATATATCACTGTAGGAAATTATAACTAAGGAAAAGGGTAAAGGGTAAGAAAAAATAACATGTAATTTAGATAAAACCCTCAGTGTAAGTGACCTACACTGCCATTCAAAGAAATGTAGTGGTAGAGGACTCAGTTTTCATATCTCACCTCTTCTCTGGTAGCAGTGCTAGAGAAGTGTGATGACAGTCCAGTGCCCGGACTTTAGCAGAAAGCAGAGAAAAACCTGTGTGGCACTAGGGTAACTTCTCAAGTCAACTGAAGCACAAACAACCAGCTACTCACATTTCTATGCCTTAGAGGATCTTAGGCTAAAAAATTCAGCCTAGCCTGAACATAAGACAGCAACTCCAAGGGCTGTAAGATCATGCCTTGACATCCTGTATTGTGCACGCAATGCTATCCTGCCTGAAAAAGAGAGGAATACAGAATGTAGAAAATTATTTGGCAGTTAACATTCGGCAGCTCAAAAGAAGAGAACTGGAATAAGTCACCCTGAATAACAAGATTACTACTCAATGAATGCAAATCTTTCTAACAATAGGTAAAAAAAAAGGAAAAAGAGAGAAAAAACAAACAAACAACAACAAAAAAAACCCCAAAACAACAAAAACCCAGGAAAGCCCTGTGAACAAAACCCCTGAGACCTACCCACTGCTAACATACAAATGACATTGTACTAGGTCAAATTAAAAAATTAATAAAAACACTAATGTCAGCATGCTTTAACAGTTTTAGAGGAACTAGGTAGTTTTAGATTTCATTCTCTATGAACTGGGTAAAATATCTTGGCTAACAGTCAGTGGAAACCATCAGTGAACAGAGATATTTGCAGAGAGGATCTGTGAGGCCATTCACACAACTCTTCCACTCAGGAGTAGGAAGCCTCACAAGACTCTTACACAGAGCTGCCTACTTCACTGAGGGCCATCATCCAGTTAAAGATGCAGAAAACCCAAAGTATCACTCCCAAGTTCACACAGAGCTGCACTGTTTCATCTGGAAAAGTCCAGAGGAACCTCCAGGACACCCAGAAAAGTTCCCTCATTGTACATAACAACAGCCATGACAAAATAAACACGATGGCAGAAGAACTCTGAGTCATTGTCTCAACAGTTAGCAGAAGAAAACTTGTTAAAAAACATCTTTACACCAAATCTTATTTTTGTGAAAGCAAAGTACTGATCATATCTGTAAAGAACTATGAAAGGTAGTGCAAATCACTAAGCATTCCTATTCCTCCAGCCATGCTATGGTAATGTGCTGGACAAACCCATCCTCTGTTATCCTTCACTAATCTCTCTAAACTGATCTTTCTGAGATCATTAAATGAAGTGGTATTGCTGCACTGTGGAAGAAGATCTAGACACTGCTGGGTGCAGCCACTCTATCTATACATACTGCACAGGGTCTCAGGACAATTTACATTCCTTACGCCTACTCACTGTAATTTGAAAGGCACAAATACTGAACTTGAAGTGAACTAGTGGGGAGGCTAAGTCACTTTCCTATTTATGCAGCTGAATTTCTCTAAAAAGCAAAACAATAGCTAATGTATTTGGGCACTAAATTACTTGTTTGACAATTATTTGTCATGCCACTGTTGTATGAACATTTATGTAGGTGAACTAAAACAATCATGAAACTATTGAGCTTTTCTGTAAGCTGTTGTAGAGCACCAGTTCTGTATTGCTTCATGCCAGTACAGTACGACTGCATTATTCGGGTTACATGAAGTTTATACCAGTTCAGATTTTCATTAGAGAAAATATATGTAGTGGCATTTATTTTAAACTAGTATAGGTTCATTCTAAGAGTACAGGTGGCTTTTCGTTAGATGGACTATTGTATTCTAGCTTCATTCTAGCTTATAAAACATGGAACCACTGAAGTTAATACAGCATGGGACTGAAAAAAATGCTTCCTTCAAAACATATAGTACTTCTCCATCACAGTTGATGGACATACGTGTTTTACTCAGGTCCTCAAGTTTAAACTCTGAACTCAAAAGTAAACATAAAACAACAAAAAATAGTTTAAAATTATTTAACCAGATCTGCTAACATTGATTCAGTGGCTTCATTCCCAGAACAATAATAGTGTGCGTACCACATCTGTAAAAATTTCCACTAATTTCAGCTAAATCTGAGCTCTTCGATCCTCTGGTGTTTCACCCCACCTGACAAACTGTGGACATGGGCATCACATGCCTGTGATGAGCTTGCTTAAGGACTAAACCCTCTGAATAGCTCATTGCTACAGAACTATGTTGCCTAGATTTGAAACTGGCCCAATATTAAAATGTCTAACTGACCAACAAAAGGCAAAATAAGGTTTGGACTAGAAAATCTGCTTTTACCCTTTTGGGAACTTTGCTTCACAGAAGTATGCACCAGTCTCTGCTCTGTTGCTCCTATGTGCAGAACCCTGGTACACACAGAAATGGAAAGTGAAGATAGACCTTCTGACTCAAAAAACCAGAATTTGTTGAATCTTGAATAGATTATGCTTTATGCTTTTAATCACTCTCATTTTCTCCTTTTCATTAAGGTCATCATTTGGAAACAAAATAAGTATCTATTGACTGACATTTAAGCAGAAGGAGTGGTCCAAGTGGCCCATTAAAATATTACCAAGTTACCATCAATCCACAACAGACGAGGGCATGCTAATTTCCTATGAAAATCTACCATCAATAATGTGTATTGATGATTGACAATGCAGAATTTGTAGCTTTTCACTGTCCTGTAGTTACATGCACAGAAGATAAGAAAACTTCAGTTTCGTGATAGTTTGCAGTCAGAATATATGAAAGAGCACACTTCTTCATTTTTCTTAGTTTCATCCTGAAGTCATACAGTTTATAAACCTGATCACTTCAAAGCATATAACCTGGTAACACAGGGACTCAAAAACACATTTAAAATCTTCCATCTCCAGTCTTTTAGCATTAGTTGCAGTGAGGAGCTTCAACATACTCCATGCTGGCACAATACTCTGAAGAATTACTACGGCTTGTTCATAGCAAAAGGGATCAGGCGAGGAGATCATGGCAGGCTGGCTCTTGTATGGTTTCAGAGTCAGCAAAGAGAAATGCAGACAATGCCTGCACCCTCAACATAGCCTCATGCACCTAAGGACTTGGCCTTCCACTCAATGATTAACATTCAAACCATCTGAGCTGTGGGATGCCTCCTCACACTCTTGAGAAAAGCCTGCTGCACCTCTAGCATACCTCTGGAGAAAGAGCAAGCAGGCTGTAAGTGAAGATCTGCCCACACCGGCGCATGTGAACCTCAACAGGCAGGGAGCCAGGACAGCTGGTGAGGACATCAGGTGGGGAGGAAGGAAGGCTTTCGTGGGTGTCAAGTACATTTGCTGTAGACCAACCCATCTTTTCAGAATTAAATCCACATCCTCTCCTGTCACAGATCCAAATGTGTTTGGTCTTCCTCAAGCCTAGCTTACTTTGCTGAGATATTGATGGCACAGAAAGACATGATTCTTAAAGCAAGCAAGGACTTAACAGGAATTAATCACACTTTCCCAACAAGGTCAAAAAAGCACTGCCAAATTTCTGTTTAAAACCACCTCTTTCAAACTAAAAAATAAGTTATAATGAAACCAATTTAAAGTGTACAGCAATATTTCTTAAAACATAGCTCTTCTTTTTGGTTTTGAGAGCAGGGGAGAAAGCCAAATCATATGTACACACACACTACATGATGTGCCTTCTTTAAGAACATAAATAAGATCTCAGAGAAAGCTTCCCCCAGTCTGAGAGGCCATCAAAATTTGACAAGAGTTTTTTGTCAATCCCATTTCACTCCTATAGCAACATTTCTTTAAGAAAGACACATTTCTTGTACCATATGCTCTTCCAGCATTTTGCCTTCACATACACATTTTGTCCTCTCAAACAATAGCTTCAGACTTGTATTTTTCCACTATAAACTAACACCAACCCTAAACCTGCCCCATACCTATTCAAGGGCATGCAGGCACAAAAAAAAATACTGTCCTCTTAAGCAGGCTGGGTGTGGTATTTGAGTGCTGTACATTCCTTCAGTTAATTTAACATTATACATCTCTTTTCAAAGGTTCAGCAAACAAATGGCTAGGCAAAAAGATATTGAGGTACTTGAAATAGGTATTCCTGGCTTGTAACTTTTATTTCAATATTTTTATTAATACATATGCTGATACACAACAGAATTTCTGATGCTTTAAGCAAGCATCTTCCTTTAAAACGAAGTGAAAGAAAAATCAGAAAACAGGGTATAACCAAAAATCTAATAACTTAGCTGTGAGCCAAAATGAAGATCTGTATGTACAGGGTTAGTAACCTCAGTGAATCATCACAAAATTGAGACTGATATCAATACAAAGTAACAGAAGTTCCTTCTGTGTATGCCCTTTTTTTTTTTTCCTTTCTCCAGAAGACCCATTTGTGGCTACCATACTCATTCTCCAAGACATGTCTTGTCTACTACTGATATGAAACTGTTAGACAGCAGAAGATTATAATTTTCTATAGTATTCAGAGAAATTGCATACACATTGACAGATAACACTTTTAGAGTTTTTAAAGTAATGACAAATTATTGACAAAAAGTCATCTGAACATTAAGAAAATACATGTATTTACTGAGATGTGCTGAGTTTGAAACAGTCTGTTTCTCTCCACGATCAGAAAAAATAGCATTATTTTTAAGGCTTTCAATATTGAGTCTTAAACCTCCTTTCTATGCAACGATTCTATTTTCAACAGATTTATACATTTGTATCAACTCTTAAATACTTTCTACCTCATATTTCACTACATTCATGGATTTTCCCCTCAAAACTTAGGGCAGTCTGCTTTTCAGTTGAAAGAGATGCAAATTTTGAGAGCAACAAAAAAGAACACAATAGAGAAGTTTAATTTCATTGCTAAGTGCAGTTGGCCCACCTGACCACATTTCACAATATGAATGCAAATAATATATTTGCCTGTGTCAGTAATGAGAGCCCCATGTGCTGCAGCTCTCCAGAGCCAGCCCTACTCTCTCCTAAGCCATCACACGATAGGCAGGGATTGTGAACACAAAATATTCTCTGTGTTAAAATGTCAGCCAGTCTGGTCCAGGCTTCAAACTGCAGGAATGTTTGCCTGCCTATTGTGCTGAAGGTGTTTCCTTAATATTTCTACTGTAAATAGTCAATGAGGAACGCACTCCATGATGCACAGAATGCTCACTGTGTCCTTTTGTCTGGGCAGCACAGCCCATCTCCCAGAACAATTGGTTTGTTAATTCACTTAGTACAAGTAGCTCAGGAACTTGGAATAAAGTCTCCATACTCCTGACACTCTACTTCCAAATTAAATATCAGAGCAAAAAATTAACACTACTATTAAGAAGAAATTGAAAAGTGCCACGGGCCACAACAGTAGAGAAAACTAAAGCTTTACAGAAAGGATGTGTCAACCACAGAGCAGGAGCAGTGTATGTGCTGTTCCCTGGACGTACTAGTTCATTTCTTCACATCACTCCTCATTCCTTCCACAAGCTACCATGTTGGTGTGAGCAGATTAAACAGAACTCTTATTCACAGTCACGAGGCTCCTCACTGCTCTCTGATGTCAGCGCAGAAGGTCAGCTGCATAATTACCAGGCAACCGAAGCTGCACTGTTATGACCAGACATCCTGTTTGCTGTGAATTCTATTTTTAATATTTTTATGATGTTAATAATGGGAACTCCCAGTTTAACCAGTATGCTTTGTGTTATAATTTATCCTGCACTTAATCAAAACCCAGTTTATCAGAGATCCTGATATACAGATTCTGTTTTTTACTGTCAGCTTTAAGCTGTCTTTCCCCAACACACTCCTTGCTCCTGCATTTCAGGAGTTTTAAAGATTTTTCAGAGGCAAAGATAGAGGTTTTTGTACAGATTTTAAAAGATACCCCATTACCTAATACTAAAGCAGTGTAGTCAAATAACATTTTAATATTTGGCTTCTGCATGGGAGCCAAGACATTAGAAAAAACCACAAAACTCAAAACATTTTATGCAGAAATTTTCTTTAACTAGCCAGGAGGCTGTGAAGGCTAGGAATTGCTGAGCACCTTCAACACCAGCAGGGTGTTCCGTATGGGACAAAGCCTTTCTTACCGTTTTCCTTCCCTGAAAACTTACAGTGTGGATCCCACCTGAATTCAGGATCACATCCCATACTGACTCTCCTTAAACTGTTTCTTCCTTCTCTTTGAGGTACGAAACAGGCATCTCTCACTGCTCTCCCCCACTTACTTATGGTGGGACTGTGAATATTCACTGCTTCTTAGTGGACCTTCTCTTACACACATTTCAAGGTCAGTAGCTCCTGCTGAAAAGCAGTCACCTGTCTCTTGTCCTCCCCCAGCTTACCAACCATCATGTCAATTGACCTATCAATGATTTTAATTTTAAAAGAGCTTTTTGACTAAGCATTCACATTGACTGACAGAACATACTCAGTCCTCGTAGCTCTCTCAGTTCAAGCGCACCTTCTCCCCCTGTACTGGCTGCAGATTTCCAGAACAAATGTTACACATTAAAAAACAAACAACAGAAGAAACAAAGACCCATAACAACAACAACATTGAACCAAAATTCCCAGAGCAAAAAGGGAAAAACTAGATCTTCTTTCTTTCCAGGGAGAGTGCCTTTAAAGTCTGCAAAAGATACAAGGCTGAGAGAATGAGTGTCAACTCAGAACCTCAGATGCTGATACATATCTTCAAACCTATACTACCCCTGGTTTTTGCTGAAACAATCAAAAAACACTTTATGGAATACAACTCTCGTTAGCTCTTTTAGGAGGCATTCCTACTGAGAACGAGTACTTTGGCTTACCTCACCCAAAACACTCGGCAACCTTTAGATACTGCTAATTTTTAGCTATTGCCAATCTTGTCAGTAAGATTGAAGAAGAAATAAAAAAGAAACAAAAGCCTCTGCACAGACACTACTCTCCCCAGAAACCCAGTCCAATTACCAAAACTGTCAGCACACTGCTGTAAAAGCATTTAATCTGGGTAAACATTTAAGAGTTGTTCTATTGCCACTTGGGTAAAGAAAAGTAATAAACAACCAACCCCAAACAAACAAACAAGAAAACTACAACGCCCCCCCCAAAACAAAAACTATTCTAGAACAGCCTACTTTGTAACAGAAAGGCCCACTTCAAAAGCATTAGCCCTCAGAAGACTCCCTTAACATCTAAAATGACAGGGAGGGCAACTGGATGAAACTAAAATATGTTCTGATTTTTTTGCCACATGTAATCTCCACCTCCAAATTGTGATGCTGTTTTTATTATAGACTTTAAGTGAAGATAGCTATATGAGGTTTCATTCATATTTGAGCTAAAATGAATCTATCACATTCTTAATATAATTTCAGTTTCATCATTTTCTATGCATCCAAAAAAATGCTTAAAGTCCTTCATCACATTAAAACAGACACAGTCACGAAGAATCAGATCTCTGCAGTTTATATTAGATGACATTATCTTCCACAAGAACAGATGCATAATGGTAAAAAAAGAAGAGAAAGAAGGACAAGCGTATCTGTAGTAGCATGGAGTTGCTCCATACAAAAAATGTATTTGCTTCCCACTGATTCAATTAAACATCACAAAACAAGCAGGCATTAACCTTTCACCATCTCCCTTTTTTTTCAAAGGGAAACCAGAAACACCTGAGCATAACAGAGGTTTATATTACGTAAAGCACAGGTACTCATTACAGTAGCATATCTATAAACATTCCCAGGTTAGAAATGGATTTTCACTCTCATGATAGTGGTTTTTTGCAAAGGGAAGGAGGAAATACAAGGTTGCTAAAACTCAAGTCTTCCCTAAAAAATTAATAGGAAAATGGTAAGGAACCAGTGTAGAAATGCAGACAGATGGGATATGATGCAAGACAGGAAAGGAAAATAAAAGGACTGCATTGCCATGTGGAGAGCCTGACTTCATGATTATGTCACTCTATCTTTCATTTCCCTCTAAGCACTCTGTGATGCTAATCCTGACATGAGCAAGTGATTAATGCAGCGGGAACCATGAAGAAGACTCAAATGTAGATGGATAACTGCCAGAATTTTTAGCACTGTTTTCTCTATTCACACATCAATCTAAACTTGTCCAATACACAGTTATTTTGAAAGCACAGCACAATTTTTAATTGAAAAAAAAAAAAAAAAAGTGTCATTTGAGGGGTTACTTTAATGTTTAATAGAGATTCCTTCCTGGAGTGGCATGCGACAAGGTTTATGCCATGATTCTCATTCAAGCTATGACCCAAAATACTAGCAAAAACATCTGCAGCACCCTGCCATAAATAATAACAGCAATATAGATATAAATAAGGTAATGGAAGTGACTTGCAAGTACTTTTGGTCATTGCCACACCACAGAAGACGTTTGCCAAAGTGTTTTGAAGTATTGTAAAAATACAACTGAACAGGAAAAACCCAAGACCAAACTCCAAAACATTGTCTGGTTGAAATGCATGGAATAGTTGCAGGAAGTTTCAGGTGTTTAGAAAAAAAAAGGAGAAGCCCTTTTTGAGGTGAAATCCTCAAACAAGGGTAACTCACACAAAGAAGTTTGAGGGAGGGGTGTTTTTTATTTTAAACATATAAAGGTTATTTTTAGATCTATGTCCCTTCAAGTGATATAAGTAAGAGCCCTTTGTATCCTGGATATATTTTTGACCAGTGATTGCTTCCCTGTTGCCTGTTTTGTCAGTCACATGCTTCATAAAAACTTCACAAATAATTCTTGTCCTGTAACCATGCCTAATTTAATATGAAAGTCAGAATTTCAGTTCAAACCCTCAGGGAAACTCAGCTGGATTTACTGTAAATCTTTGCCAGTGCTTTGGAAGGAGTCCACATGCTGAAACACCCACCCAGTCCACTCTTAACTAAGCCAAGATGGCAATAAACTCAATAAACTGGAAAAAGAAAAGGCACTTGCACTATAAGTTAGCTTCCGGAATAGGAAGGACATCTTCAACTGGACATTCCTTTCATATATCTTTCAGTTCCCATCCCCCAGCTCCTAACATTAAAATCCAATGCAGTATAAGTAGACAAATTCTCCCTACCTGTAACTTTAAGCAGCTTTACTTCTGTGTCCTGTTCTGGAGTGCTTTACAGGCCACTAGTGGGGTTGTTTGTAAAACTCCCACAGAAACAGAACCCAGAGGAGGAAAATGCAGGTAACTTGCTGGGAAGGTTGAACACAAACCAAAAACCTTGAGCTTTAACTTTCCTTCTAGAATTACAGAATCACACATGACTCTGATCTAGAAGGGACCCACAAGGACTGAGTCCAGCCTCTGGCCCAGCACAGCACCATCCCCAAGTGTCACACCATGTGCCTGAGAGTATTGTCCAAATGCTTCTTGAACTCTGTCAGCCTCGGCACTGTGACCACTTCCCTGGGGAGCTGTTCCAGTGCCCAACCACCCTCTGAGTGGAGAACCTTTTTCTGATATCCAACCTAAACCTCCCTGACACAACTTCAGGGCATTCCCTCGGGTCCTGTCACTGGGCACCACAGAAGAGAGATCAGTGCTCACCCCTTCTGTTCCCCTTGTGAGGAAGTTGTAACTGCAATAGGGTCTGTCCTCACCTCTCTTCTCCAGCCTGCACAGACCAGGTGTCCTCAGCTGCTCCTCATATAGCAGAACTGCCCCCAGCACCCGAGGTGAGGCCGCCCCAGTGCAGAGCAGAGTGGGACAATTCCCCCCCTTGTCTGGCTGTCGATGCTGTGCCTGATGCACCCCAGGACACAGTTGGCCTTCCTGGCCAACCTATCCTCTCCTTTCTACCTTTCCTATGCATACCTAGATCTCCTCAGACAGCATGTGAGTAGCAATGAGCATTGTGAAATCTCAAGGATATTATTTGTGTTGATAGTAATTGGTCACTTCACATATTGTGACTTTGAAATTTATTAAAATTTTAAATATAATTAGAATCACAGTAATGAAGGTGATGGTATATTGATCCAACTTCTCTCATTTTCCAGTTTTTCCTCTGGTAGTTAATACTGAGGTAATCTATTGGGAGGTTTATTTAGTATCCGTAAATGAATAATCCAGAGTTCGTGTTTCAGCATCCACACTCAGATTTTTATAAACTTTAACAGATACCACAATGTTCTGGCCAAGTAAAACTCACCAGTCTTCCAAAGTTACTTTTCCACAGCAGATTTATTGAGTCACAAGAGATTTTTATTCTGTCATAAAATGATACTTTTTAACACTTTATGCATTTGACTTATTCTAAGTTTTGATGGTAGTAAAAACATTCAGATCAAGATAACTTGAGATAAGCGGAAAAGCGCCAGCTTTTCACTGATGAAAGGAATACAGTCAAACACTGAGTAGCATATGATCTGGAAACATTGAGTTGCACCATAGATAGATAGTGAAAAGCTTAGGTGTAGCCCAAAGAACACAATTCCTTTACTTGAAGCCATCCATCATTGCTCTAACACCAGCAACAACAACCAAAAACTCCATGAACTCTCACATTTACCAAGCCCAGTATGTTTTACAAATATTAACTTAGTGTCACAAGTAACAAAACACTTAGATAAAAATATTTTTAGCTCTCAAAGATGCAGAACTTGAAACTGCTTACCCCTTCTACATAGCATGGCTCATTTCTGTGGTAGAAGAAAGGATAATAAGATTCAGTAATTCAGCAGCCTATGCATGGTTAAGGCAGCATCTCTGTACAAGTTTCACAGATTTTAATGCTGTAAATGGAATGAGGAGCAATGGTAGGTGCTAGAGAAACACACTGATGCACTCAATTTCTTTTTGTTTTAGAAAGAGGGACACATCAACTAAAACAGCAGGAACTCCATGATGGAGGTGTAAAGATGCGTTGGGAGCAACAGCTCACTTCTCAGCTGAATGTGTAAATGGAAAATAAGCAGGACACAAGCTAAAAAGGAAACTAGAATTACTGACTCCTAATGGCTCAGCCATCTTTCTGTCACAGCAAATGTGATGTCATAAAGACAACACAATTACAGAGCAAGAAAGTAACCTTTTACACATGATCTTACATACGCTCTTTTACACATGCAGACCAGACAGCAATAAATCCAACCACTTTGTGGTTTAAGCACACTGTGAGAAGAATCATGGATACACTGGGTAGCACTTTCTTCTACACTCAAACAATTAATGTATGAAAATCCAGTGTAAGTTGAAGTTTCTGAGTACTTTACTAAAAAAAAAAAAAAAACCAACAACACAGGCATTAAAATGAAACAAAAATTTCAAACATATGGCACTATTGAAGAGTAAACAGCACTACTTTCAGGCCTGGCCAAGGGATTACTGTTACATAGGGAAATCAAGGTTGACTTTTAAAAATCTAGAAGTAATTCTGAGAATGCTTCCTGCCTCAATGCTCTGGACAAGAGAAAACAAATGAAAAGACTTAGTGTCTACATGCCATCTAGGTCATTGGTATTACACAACCTTCCTTTTTAAAAACACTTCAAACAAATTCCTATATGGGATATTCACAGGCTTTAACTGATTAAAAACAAGTGCAAGATATGAAATATCCTCTGGAAGTACAAAATGGGTTATTTTCAGAAAAAGTCCCTGTCTTCCTGATGAAGCAGAAGAAAATCTGATCATCTGACCAGATACTTTCAATTAAATATAACTCATTAAATATTTACTTATATACCACTTTATACCAGAAGGCTGGATAACTACACAAGACATTCACACAAGACACTGTACATTTCTGTCTCATGTAGTGGAGAAGCAACACACACCACTAGGATAAATACACCTCTGTAGCAAAGGATTCTGTATGCTATCATGCTATCTGTATGCTATCTGGATTCTTTATCATAGGTTCCAACTCTGTACTGCCTCCAAGTTATTAAAACAGGAACAGACTTGCCGTCATACCTCCTTCTATGCTGTGAAGACACAACACACAGGCGCATTTCTGACTTCTGGCTGTTACCATGCCCTCCAACCCCTTATCACACCATGACTGAAGGTTTTACAATCAAAATCTTTTGCACTGAAAAACCCATCATTTAGCAAGGTTTTATTAATTATTCTATCCTCCTTTTGTAGTAAAGATTACAGGCTGCATACACACCTTCAAACAGTCAAAGGCAAAAAGATAAATAGTTGTCCATTAAATTATTATTTTTTTAAATAGACAAAAAGCCAACGCTTATAATTGATACTTATAATCTAAAACCACTATAGCTGTAATTCATTACTAGAAAGTATGTTCTATTACAATATAAATATTGATAAAACAAATCCTCCCATATTCAAGATCACCTTTTCAATTACACTGCTATATGCCTTGAGCCTTTCATAGTACTGGGGAAATGAAGTCACAGACACAGCTTCTCTTCTGATCTATGCTGCAGGTTAAAATATCACCAACCAGTACATATTTTGGTGCAGAGAGGACTACCTGCTTCATGGAAGAATGTGTGGCTCAATTCTTATCTAGAATACAGACAGCCCTCAAGTGAAGGTTTGTGTTGGGCCACAAAACTTGACTTCATTTCCTTGCCGTGCCCAGCTGTCTTAAGTATCTGCAGATAAGCTATCCATACGTTAGATTATGATCTGTAAAATCAAGATAAACATTCTAATTTCAGTTCTGAAGGATACAGAATTTTAAGAGATGTTTTGTGTTTTTGAGGTTATCTCATGCTATAGTAATTAGGTCCTTATATAAAGAGTACTTGGCAATTGTTTAGTAAAGACATTTTGTAAACACTGAGTTGCATTGAAACTGTACCTCCACAATACTAGGTAGTATCTTTTGAGATGTCTTGAATCTCTCAGCTACTTTTATGCAACTCTGAGCTGCTGTAAAATTAGGAGCAATGCATTTAGTACAGACAAGCATTTCATTGTCAGGTACATCTCCTGTGATAAATAAGCACAGTAGTTTTTCAAATAAGAGCAAATCTTTAATTCCTTGAAAAATATTACACATAAGAGTGTATATTAAAACAAAAGTATGATATATTAATTATACTGACTAGGAAGGGATTCAAAATACACCCTTCCTTTCACATATTCCCTTCTATCAAACCAGGTAAGCTGAAATCACTTTCCCTGGCTTCCCAAACTCTTCAAGCAATCACTTGTTCTAAATACGAACATCTGTGTTGCTTGTGTTCCACAGTGGATAAAATTCAAATTTTTTTACTTCCTTCTGGAAGCATTTGAAAACCTAGGAGGCTTACTCAGGGTAACACTTGCTTTCAAAAAACAGGCAATACTTATCAAGCCACAGTGAAGGTAAATTTGGGGATAAACTGAGAATTCCATCTTGTACAAACTGGTGTACATGCAGAAGGGAACCTACTTTTGCATTAACAAGCTATCTCTAACAAGGAAAAGAGGAAAGAGGAAATTGCAGGACATGAAAAGAAACTGAGCATTAGACAAATTAAAAAGGAAACTGAGCTTTAGACAAATTAGTTCTACAGTTGTTGTCCCTCAAATATTATCTGCCCTCTCCCAGAGGTGTCATCTACACTCTAAGATATAGATATACAGATAAATAGATATATTTAAAAATATTAACAAATATTTCCCAGTAGAAAACTCTCTGTGCAATTAGAAGAAATCAAATCTCCTCTTCAGTGAGGAAGTGGTCACTTGGAAAGTAGATTTTGAGAATGAATGACTAAGGCCTGGCTCACCAAAGCATTTTAATGTATTAATAGCTTCACCATGGTTGTCAGAAGTACAGCCAAAACACAGAGAAATTGAGTTAAACAAAAACAAGACAACCATAGTTACTGCATAACTGGCACCACACATGTCATTTTTTCTTTGAAATAAACAGGATCTTGAGCATGGAAACATTTCATATTCTCTTTCTGTATTTCATTTCCTTTAGAAATATGGATGAAAGAACATGAGAAAGATCCTTATCAGTCTTCCATGCTGAGTCCTAAGACCCTTTTTTTTCTCAGGTATTTCTACTACAAGCGAAGAAGGAAACCAACTGTAAGACAAATTCATTATGTGGTACCCAGCATATTTAGAGCATGCAGCCTTAGGAGTATGTAAATCTAGTTCATAAAACCAAACCAATAAATTTTTTAAAAAGCCAATGTTATGAAATCCAATTTCACCAAGGAACTTTTGTCTCCTGACCAAACCAGCTCATAGGCTCAAAGTGGCAACAAAAATGGTTCCTGTGGTTGGGACAGTCATATCATCTTCCTCCTTACACATCTGTTAGGATTACCAGAAATTATGGCGCTCACACATCTGCAGTGCTTTTTTGTGGGCTTTCCCCACAGCACCTCTTACAGGAACATGGTTGATTTGGAGCTCTCACAACTTTAATTGAAAATGCCCAATTGATGCCTAAATTTAGGGCAGAAAAGAGAAAAATATATCCAGATCAACATAATTGGCTAAGCTTCCTTTTCATCAGCTATTTTTCCAGGTAAAAATAAAAGCTTTTCTTGAAAAATCATTACGACCTCTAACAAAGGAGGGCAAACAGTTAGTAGTTAATTAAGCAAATTGTCACTGGCAATAATTTTTAATAAAAACCATGGAAATTTTAAGCATATACGTATATATATAAAAATATAGATATACATGGTACTGCTGAGAAGTAGTCGAGTTTCAAATGGTGGTATAGGTTTCACAAAACCTGCATATGAAGCATCTGATGAGTTAGACAATTGTGATCAGTCACTTAGTTTGCGCCCACACGAAAAGTTAACACAAGAAAATATATGCAGCACAGATCAAATGAGTACAGTACAATTTACATACCTTTAAGAATTCAATCCTGTCCATTTAGTTCAAGGAACAAGAGTGTATTTTCTTTCAACTGCAAGCTACCTTCCTGCTCTAAAAGAGCTTCTTAGGGGACTCTAGGGGGAGGACAGAATGAGAATATTTTAAGCTGCACCCATGACTACTTTTAGTACTGCAGCCATGAAAGAGTAGATTAAGAACTACCAAAACCTTTTTAAGAGGTTTTGTAAAAGGCCTAGCCTTTACCTTCTGTACTCATACATTTCTTTAAATAACAATGTCTCCACTTACAGACTACTATACATGTGCTTTTACTACATGGCATAATCTAAACTGAAAATAGACATACAATGAGGACAATAGCTAACATCAGTCATTAAAAAATAGTTAAGCCTATTTCTGACAATGCATAATAAATATAAGACTGAAATGAAACACATGTAAGACTTAAACAAAGCACACATTTGAGCCAGCAGACCAATAGGCCTCCTTCAGAGTAATTATACTCAATCACATCAAGAAGAACCTGAGGACATTGAAATCAAGTAGATTATTCAGCTGGCATGCACAAGTGTACATTCTCAGCTAATAAAAAATCCATAGGAAAAATCTGTAGGAGAAAACTTATGGAGTGTTTGAATGCAGTGTACTATTTTTTCCCAAATGTGGTACGCTGCTCCAGTTACAAATGCCCTGAAAGGGACAGCCTCACTACATCACCACTCAGAATTCACTGTATAAACATTAGTGGGGGCATACATTTGAGAAGTATTAAAAACAATCAAATGCTTTTTGTGGTTTTTTTCTATTTCGGAAAGAATAAAACTGTTCTCACATTTTCCATTTCCTGTTTTATTAAAGACAAAACGTTTTTTTATAAGCTAAGGTATGAATGATCATGTTTCAACCGCCAAAAATAGGGCTTTATAACTAGAAACAACAGCAGACTGAACCTGTTAGCGGCAGTAGTCAATCCCAGTAATGTAGTTCATCTAGATAGCATCACATGATAACATACACAAACATCACCTTATTAAAATGCCTCCAGTGAGACTGACAGTCAAACAGTATTCCATCACAAATGCGTAACTAATTCTTCCTACAAATCAAATTAAATAAACCTGCCTACTAAAAATGCCTTTTTATGACTTTTTGGACAAACCTTGTGTTTTACAACAAAGTAGTGTTAATCTACCATTGCACAGGATGGTTGCTTGCTTTGACAACTATAATTAACAGTGATGTAAATATCTGCGAACTTTAAACTATTTCAACACATAGCAATGCTGGCCTGATATCTCCTAATTTAGAAATGGACATCTCAGAGTCAAAAAGGGAGCAGAAGCATTAGCATATGCATGGTGGTAAGTTGCTTCATGAACCTAAAAATGTGGCCTTAATGTGGCCTAATGAGAACATTCAGTCTTTGACAACTTAATATCCATCTGGGAGGCTCAATATGAAACGCAAAACAACAATTCCTTGCTAAGGGAGATGTGTGCTATTAAAAAGAAAACTACAATCCTGGCATACTACTACTGCAAATAAGATGCAGCTGATACTGTGGTTAGAACTGGACTATTAAAAAAAAAATTTTCACTCTTGTTTGTTGGGGTTTTTTTACACACATAGTATTTTCTTATTCTATTAAATGTTCCTTAAGTGAATTCTGAAGCAGCACCATCCTAAAAAAACAATTTAAAAGTTTCCAAACAATTCACAAATACAGATATTCTTATGGGGATGGAGAACTAAATACGAAAAATTCTCCGTTCCAATGGCCTGAAATTATATTCATATGTTCTCAGAAAAAAAGCTTTTAAATGACAGGGTCTATTTCCCAGACAGCTTAACAACATTTACTGCAAATCACATCTTGTACATGAGCTGGGTAAAATTTTCCATTCAAATTTCTGAATGAGAAAGGAATTAAATGTTTTCTGTCATCAGTGAAGAGCAGTTTACAGGGTTCCTAGAAAGTTCTGTGAAATTAACAGTATTTGGTACAGCAAAAAACACCACTGAAGCCCCTCTGAGTAACAATTTAGGACTTTCCACCATGTTGCTTTTAGCTGTTAAGCAGTGCATAAGATCAAGAGATTACTTCAGATTTGATCCTTGCTTTGATCCTTAGTTTGGCAGATTGAAGTAAAAATGCTCATTCTGAGAAACAAAAAATACATGCCAATTAAAGACTCAATATAATTTTTATGCATTATATGTTAATAGTCTTTACTTGAATTAGCAGAAGCACACCACCCTGAATAAATCTTCTAGTTAACTAAGAGCTCTTTTATACCACGCTGTATTTTTTTATCAGTATTTTTAAATGAGACTTCAAAATATTTTCTACTTACAGTAAAACAAGAGAACTCATTTTAGAGAATTACAAGATTTGTTTCCTGTGTTTCACTTAAACTGGTGAATTAACTGTTAAAGGACAAAGACTTACAGCATTTAGCATTAGTCATATATATCACAACTGGTTTGGGCTTTTTATTTGTTATTAGAAACTTTACAGCTACATCAACAAAGTCATTTTTGCTCAGGCTATTAGCAGAGCTTAAATACTGACAATTGCAAATCTCTGGAGTGACGCAAAGGATCAATAGCAACAACCAATAGGATAAAAATCAAAGACAGTCACATTGCTAGTAAAACCAGCAGACAAACTTTAAATATAAGAAAACAGTGTTTCTGAGAAAGCAGCAGAAATTATTCTGGAAAAGTTGAATCACTCCCTAAAGTCTCAGTATACAATCACACTACAACTGAAACAGTCAAACGCAATTTTGATCATTTGCAGGAAGCATGTTCCTTATCTAGTGTGTATATATATGCATACATATTTCAGTGTTTTTCCTAGATCTTGTGTATCCTTTGTTGTCTCATCTGATGACGCTTTTTATACCACTAGAATATTTTCAAACAAGCTATTATGTTTTAACAGTGAACATCATGTAAAAGTGAATTAGTCTTCTAATGAAAAGATGTTTCTCCACAAATTCCACAGTAGATGCAGGTTGCATGCCACAATTGCACTTGTCTGACTAAAAGTTCATTTTCTTCTGCCTAACCCAGATAGGATAATGGAATCTTTTTTTTCCCCAGCAGACGCAGTCAACTATTAAACCAAACATCATTATCATAACACCATCACCTAACCGTTCTATCACATTCTTCATTATAAAACAACGCTTATTTTAACCAAGTAATTATCAACTCTGTTACACCTCTAAACTTCACACATGAACAGCATTCTATATTGATACACGTACTGATGGCTAAATGTGCTGACCAGGTAAAGGACAACATGAAGAGACAGCATAATATTAAATAAGGAGTAAAAAATGTACAAGAATAGAAATGACAAAAGTAGAAATGCAAAGGGTGAATGTGTTTAAACTTGTGTATGTGTACATATGCTGCAAGAAGAATAGCGATGGAGAATTAAAAGCAGAAAACATAGTGAGCAAAAGCTAACTTTTTTTTCAAATTTTCAACTTCTTTTCCCACTTTTTTCAAGCAGATAGCATGACTGAAAGGAAATAGAAAGGAGCGAACAGTACTGAAGATAACCAAATGAGTCAAAACACAACAGGGAAAGACACGAGATGTGAAAAAGAAGTAGGAAAGAAAAAATTGGTATAAAAGGTGTTAAGAAAATACAAGAAGTTTCAGAGATAGAACTGCAAAAAGATTAGAAATTGTAAAAAGCTTAGAAACAGACAAAAAAAAAAAAAAACCAAGTAAAGAAGAAGAGCAGAAGTATGAGAACCTTCAGGATTTGGCTGGAAGTCCTTCTCACCCATTGATTCTGTTCCACTGCTGTTATCCACCGTGTGGATCCCCACTGGAAAGCAGCACCACATCTTTCTATACAAGCTTCCTCACCGGTTCCCCTTGAGCACAGTTAACACTACAGTCATACAGTTTTTATCCAGCACATGGTATCCTCAAATGTTTTTTAAATACACATAAGCATATGTAAAGTCAGCTCCTACAAACTTAACTGTTTAGAAGACAACTTTTTTCAAGAAGCAATTTCCCAGCTGTTGTCAGCAACCTTTCCTTCACAATTCTGTTTCACTTATTCCATACACTTTCTGTCCTAGATTTTGTACTTGGAAGCCGCAGTTGCTTTGATTTGGTGGTGTCTCAGTATAGCAAAGTCATCCACCTTGTATTAGAAATAGGACTTCCTATCACAAAGAAGAAAAATGATAGAGGAAAATCGGACAGCACAGGCACATGAAAGCCTAGAGTAAAGTCAGACAGCACTGGCACATGAAAGTTTACAAGCTACATATAAAAAGTTACTGCTTGCTTTGAAAGTTTAGAAGCTACATTTAATAAGGTGGTGCTTGTTTTGAAAAGATAAGTAAGATCAAAGCAAAGCTCAATTTTCTAGATGTAGCAAAGTACATCAGTTCCTTATTTTAATCACAGTTGTAACATGAACTAGTAACTACTCTTTGTCTTCTCTGTTTATTATTGCTTGCCTTCTCACCTCCCTCTTCTCACTCTACACCCTTATTTCTACTTCTCTACTATCTTCAAGGTTGCCTTACTTTTCCATTACATGCTTTTCTCTTTCTTGTCCTCTTCTTCATCTCTGAAGATACTTTAACTTTGTACAATGCCGTTTCTTCTATAAGCTAATACGGACACAACTTAAAATCAAGACTTCGCATGAAACTGAGGTTAGCACCACCTACATTGAGTAGGAATTGCACTGGTAAGTCAAGGTTGGAAACCTAGTGCAACCAACTCTGAAACCAAATAACAAAGCTCTGCTAGAACCAGGGAGATCCCTCACACTTTTTGTATTCTATTCTCGTATCTGTTACTGTATTGGAAAAGTCACCATTGCAATGGCCAGCCTTCTAGGCAACATAAAGAATTCCAACCTCAGTGAATAGTCAACGGTTTAATATCAGATACAAGATTGTTACACCTCTTCCTTTCCATGTGATTGAGTACCCTGCAAATGCAGTGCTGTGAATCTGCATTGGACCGCCATGAATTATTAATACTTATAGATATTAGAAGACAATGGTTATGCTTGCCTTCAATTTTAAGTCATATGTCTACTCACAGACCTTGCTCTAGAATTACTGTTTGAAAAAACAAGTATATCTTATGTTTATACATCAGGTTTTGCATTTCTAACCCATCAAGGTACATGCTGAAGTTCTCTCTCACAAAACGTGGAGCACTTGTAGAACAACATTCTCAGCAGAAAAGAAGTTTTATCAGAACAGAGGGATTTCACACTAATGAAACTTTCCCTTGTAAAAAGAGATTAGGATTGGTATAACAGCATAAGGCATTTTTAAACCTACTGTTCAGGTGTAACAGGGGATCTACTTTGCACCATTTAAAAACTGCTTCAAAATGCATGCAGACCAGTTTGTACTAAGGTTATCTGTACTATCAATGCATTTTGCTCACAAATTCCCAAGGCAATACAATTTTTAGCTCAAAAAAATCTTCTTCATCTTAGCATAAAATGATTGTAAATACAAATGCTACATACACACGAACACGCATTCACATATAGACACATAAACAGAAATGAAATTATATGGTGAAACAGTTTATGCTATTTCTATTTATATCACATCATTCTAAAGCACATCAACACATAACATCTTTCCTAAATGATGTCTTCCAGTTACAAAATAAAAGTACTGAATTAAAGGATGCTATTTGGCAGTTTTTAGCTAACCATGGAGCTGGTAACTCATCCACCCACAACAATGCATTTTGTGGACATTTGTCATATACTCGCAATGCCCATACTAAGGCAACATATCCCAGGAGCTGGCAGCCATGCTATCAGGAAGAATTTGGCTACAGAAACAGCAGTGATTCATCATGCATTTTAGAAGCACTGCCGAAAGAGCAAACCGACACACTACTATTTTAATCCTTTAAATATTACAAGAGATTTAAAATACAATCATAAATTTGTTTTCAAAATCAAAACAAGCAAAAAAAAATCACAGTTCTAATAATGCATTTGGAAGCACATCTTTATTCACCTTTTTTTCCCTCAAGAGACAGAAAAGAACTATTTAGTATCAGCTAACTACTTACTTCTCTACACTGCAATTTAAATGGTCAACTCAACCTTATAGAACAAGTCTTTCACAATAGCTTAATCAAAATTCATTGGTTTAAAAACAGTTTAAATTTTTCTAGATTATTCAGGTTTAATAATCCTCTGTAGCATTTTTTAAAACAATCATCACATTTTCATTAACTAAAATCTATAGTACAAATATATGATTTTCAAACTCACCCTCTGAATGAAGAGTCAACAACATAGTCCAAATATTTGTTTCAACGCGCACATCGCATCTATTACTGTCCCAGTATCTAC
This sequence comes from Platysteira castanea, assembly GCA_013397175.1. Lineage (NCBI taxonomy): Eukaryota > Metazoa > Chordata > Aves > Passeriformes > Platysteira > Platysteira castanea. The sequence goes on from VYXC01011391.1 coordinate 180,249, forward strand.
CATGAAAACTGTCTCTCACCTACCAGTATCTGAAAAAGTGCTTCAGGTTCTGTCAAAAGCTCTCAAGGGCTATATATCTCTGATAAAAGCACCCTTCTGTTTCTTCCTGAGAACATCCCAGTTAAATACAAATATAGGAAAATTTTGTCTTCTGAATACAGACATCTACAAAGATTATTAATTTCTTGTCATTTTAACTACACAGTGACTCTGAAACTTCATCTTTAACACCCATTCCCTATCATCTTGTCGAAGACACTAAGTAACATCTCTACCCAGCTTAAGAAGGCTTAATCAGAAAGCATTTTGGATCTGCCGCCCTTTGTCCCATTAAACAAACTGACATTATGATTACTTACCTGCTGGAAAACAACTTCATCCTGCTTCATTTTCTTTTTGCTGCTTTTTCTCATTCTCTGGTTTGTCTGAATCCATTTTGTGACCTGGAGTTCAAAACGATGGTGCTTTTTTAGGTAGAAGATGCAACCTGATTGTAGTTACTCAGCATTAATAAAAAGTTATAAAGATACTCAAGACAACTTTTTTCATTGCTTCACTGGAAAGGAAGAAGCACTTTTCCCCTCTAAAGTGATGTGGTCTTAGGTAATGTGGTTGTTACTTGTACATGATCAAAGTGTGAGGTGATATTCTTCATCTTAGAGCTTTTGGTTTAAGGGGTTTTGCACAAAGAACATTTTGATGTCAGACCGGGTTGCCAAATGGAAAGTTATCGCTGCAGAGTGAAAAACTCCTAGGAAAAACCTCTGCACTTTATGCCTTACACCTTCTATTTCAAGTAAGAGAATTATTTCCAGCCACCCACTCGAACATTGTTCCAGACTACCAACGCCAAATTTGGATGGCGTGGTTGTTATTATTTAATCAAATAATAACACTTGGTGGGGTTTTTTCCCCCCATACTAATATTTTTATTCTTAATATGAAAACAATTCTTTTTAAAAGCAAAAGCGTGGCAAGGTGGGGATAGTATGTCAGGTAGGAAACTCCAAGAGCAGATTTGCAAGGGCAAGAAGCGGGTGTAACGTAACAGCTGCGAAAGGTTTCCTCCTCACCTCGCCGCTCACTTGCTGGACGAGCTGACACTCCTTCCACGTTTCTCCCTCCTCCAGCAGGGGCTACAGGGGGGAGAAAGCGCACCGTGAGGCGGGATCGCCCGCGGAGGATCCGCGATGCTCTCCCCTCCCCGCGGCCCCGAGACGGCAGGCGCGGGGGAAGCGAGGTCCGGCCGCCGCCAGCCCCCGCAGCCGCGCCCGCTCCTTTTCCGCCTCGTCCCGTTCCGTCCCACGCCATCCCGCCGTTCCCGGGCTCGGCAGCGGCACATCGCAGCCCTCCGTAGGAAATGAAACACCTCCGCAGCGTCCCCCGCCCCCGTGCTCCGGCCCCCGGAGCCCCGCGGAGAGGAGGAGCCTGCCTTAAAGACGTCAGGGCCGGCCGGCTCCGGGGCGGCCCGGCCGGGGCACCGCGCCTCATACACCCCCAGCGGGCGGCCTCGGCTCGGCTCGGCCCGGCTCGGCTCGGCCCGGCTCGGCTCGGCTCGGCTCGGCCGCTGTGGGTGCTGCGCCAATCCGCGCTCCCTCCGCCAGCGTCGCCGACGGGACGGCCCTTCCTCACCTCCGCATGCATGCTCCTCACGGTTTGCAGCCTAATTATTAGAGATACGCTCTCTCTTCAAGACTCATACTATGCAAGCCGCTTTCCTATGAACCTTCCTACAAACATGCTCTGTCACAGGTCTTTATGGACAGAGGAAAGGCCTAGTTCAAGAAAGAATTATCACCATTAATTGTTTTAACACTGGCCTTGGTGCTTGCTCGCACCTCCAGAATTCAACTACTAAACTACTTTGGAGGGTCTGAAATGCATCTTAAAAGCAAGATCCAAAGCAGTTTTTTAGGTATACTGCAGTACAGCAAGCCCTTTATTGAGGCCTCAGCTAAAGGCCTTAAGTATTCAAGAAGATGCTGCGAGCAGGTGATTAAATTTAGGTGTGGGACTTCATCAGGTATTTTTGCACCCTCAGAAGAGGACATTCAAATTCCAGCATGTTGGGAGATACTTACGTTATGTCAACCATGCAAAATCTGAATACTATAAATTCCTAAGTTAGGATTTTATCAAGTGCTTTTGTGTTTGTATTTAACAACCAAGAAGCAGTAAAGGATAGAGTGCATCATACTTGTTATAGTCAAAATGATGCCACTATGGTGTTGTCCGTATTTTAAAAATTATTCATAGTCTTTAGAAAATTATTTATACTCTTATATTGTAGATATTGCTATATTCCCTGAAAACTTCAAAAGGAAATTTGTGCTCTAACAAAAGAATAGGGCACATTAAAGCAAGTGTGTAAGCAAACCCTCAATACATAGAATTAGACGGACTTTGTAAACAGATTTAAGTAAATAAAGGTAGATCCAAAAAGTGCATATTAAATCTTGAGAGTATCCCTTTATCACTTGAAAAAAAAAATCTCTCCTAGCCTTTTTGTTTTACTGCCACAACATCCTTCTTTCAAGATCAAAAGCTTTAGATCAAAGCCAAGATCAAACTCAATGCTTTAAATAGAAGCAACTTCACTAAGACACATTAAATAAAGACAAACTTTTCAACAGAGATATCACAATAGAAAATATTACTGTAGTTTTTTATTTCACACTTATAACAGATCTACTTGAAACTAGTATCAATAACATACCTTTATTTTGTAAAGCCACAACAGATTTTTCTACTAAATGGTAATTCTGAAAGTGCCTACAAATTGACTCTTGAACTGAGCGTATTTAAACGAAGAAGGAAGACTAGAACATAGTTCAAAGGGAATGGCCAAAAAATTACGTTAATGACAAACACAAATTAATGCAACTAGCTAAACAGTATTTCCTTGGATCAGTTAACAGATTAGACTACTTCCCATAGAAGTAGTTATGCGAAACACCGGACCATAGAAACAATGAAACCTATTTATACTTTAAGTCCTTTAAAGAACTGTGCTTTCTTTCCTGTCAAATGTTTAGAGAAAACTGGGGGGGGAAAAGGTTACCACAGACACTGATTTTCAGACCTGCAAATCTTGAGGCTGATTTGGGATGAAAATCCACAAACACACAAACATGCTGTGTGTTCAAATTCAGAGGAGGCTCCTGTTTTGTTGTTAGTAGCTGCACGGCAGAGAAGGAAATTCAAGGGGAATTGTTACTGACTTTTTATGGTAATTTACCTTGTGGAGCCAACACCTGGGGTTCCCTGCTGCTGATTGCTGCACACATCCTAACTTGAACATTCACCTACTCTTAAAATGATAGCACTGCAGTGTAAGGTAGGAGCCAACTTGCCCATACAGATAGCCTGCAGAAGACAAAAAGCAGTGACAGAAATACAGGGTGGGCCTAATAAGTGGTGGTCACAGTATACTGGCTGTGCAGTCAATTGTTACCTCCATTTATTGATGTGTCAGTAAGATTTAGCTCATAGCCAGAGCAAGAACTTTTGCTGGGAGTGGGAGAGAAAGCAGGGAAGATAGAGAGGAGGAAGAGGAAAAGAAAAGGGGAGCCATGAAAGAGGAGGGGAGAAGGGAAAGAGAGGGAGGGGAGAAAAAATGTTTTTGAGAACATTTTGTCTCCTACTGTATTCCTCCATACTTGAAAAGCTTACTTACACCAGATAAAAGGGTGATGGCATACCCAATTTAAATGAGAATGACTGCATTACCCTCCATCAACGGCCCTGTTAGCTGTCCACATGACACTGGCTGTCATATTTGAATCCCTTCATGATAGAAATTTAGGGATTAGTCCATCCTCCATGTCTTTCTTTACTTGGGAAGACTGTCTTTTCAGAGACTGCTAATGGATCTGTCCTACAGAACAGTTAAGATTGGGAACAAGCACTTACACATGTCAAAACATGTTAGGATCCCTCATTCTTGCAGCAGCAGGATTAAATATAACTGAATTTTGAAAAACTGGGGGAGGAGGCAGCACTTTCTACCACCTGGGTGAAGATAGACCTAATATCCTGGTAAATAACTTAGGCAAAGATTTACACCAGCTCTTACTCAAGTCAGACCAGATCCCAAGCATACAATGAACATGCAGAATCATACATAGCCTGGAAAACAAGAGGATATTTCTGCAACAAACAACTCTTTCATTTTACATTGAAACTGTTTTTAAATTGGTCTGGCTGTGATGGCTACTAATGATATTTTGTAACTCAGTGATAAACTCTAATCATGAACTTTTCCTTTGCATAGGTTGCCTATAACTTCAGCTCCTCTGTGCTATTCTTGTGCAAAAATAACCAATATTGACAAACTAAGAAGGTAGTATTGCCTAAGGTGAACACTGAATCAATACCATTTTGTTGGTTTTCCAACAGTCCTCAGATACTGGAAGGCAAAGAGAAAAAAATGGAAAATGCAGGAATAAAAATCTTTACTGTAAATCAATTTCTGAAGAGCTCCTCCAAAGTAGAGGAAATTGACAACTAATGCAGTCAAGTCATTTCCCAACCTCTCATTTCTAGAATCTCAATTACTGAATTTTACACCCCACATACACCTCGACATTTGTATATTCAGATCTACACGGACACCAGCAACCACAGAGAAGTCATTTTCTCCTACAAGATGTAGCTAACTTCACCAGTATACAAACCACAATTTTGTACCCTGCTACACATTCCCATTTAACAGAAGACAAAATACAGATTCCCCTCACCAGTTTCATCCTACCGTACTAGAATGACACAGCCTACTTTCACAGGCTGATGCCATCATCACAGTGATATCAAAAAAGGATAATTTAAAGGAACTATGATCAAGTCCAGGATATACAACTGTTTTCCTGCCATACAGATTTATAGGGGGAAAAAGTACAGTAGCTTAAGTCAGAAAATTAGCCTACTTGTAAACTAAGAATACAATGTGCCCTCAGAATAATCTGTGTAACCTGAAAATTGTTTCAGCAGAAAAGATTTGGCTTCTAATCTTTTGTAAAAAGGTTCAGAAAATGAAAATACAGAAAAGTATTTTATCCAGTAGCTCACTAGATGATTAAGCATGGCTTGAAACATTTGACTGGGAAACAATTGCAAGGATTTTAAAACACTACAGCTACCAGGACTTTGGAGAGAGACTACGGAAGCAGTGAGCTACATCTGAAAATGACAAGATGGCTGGTGCCTCCACATTGCAAGAAACATTATATCAGCACCAAATAAAAATTACTGAAAAAGAAATCCAGCCCAGAATGTGCTCCTGTTAGAACAGCAAGTTCTCCAACTGATTTTGCGCAGTTTTCATGCATACAGCTTTATCTACTGAAATGAAAAATCAAGTTTTTCTGACATTATCCATTTCTAAGGAAAAATACTAATTTATATTGATATCATAAACCTAAATGTTCTAATTCCTCTAAGAGTTGCTGTGCTGGTATAAACATACTCTTTTCAGATCAGCATGCTGTGTCTGGTATTTTTCAATGTAATATCCCTCCAGAGAAATTCTGTTCAAGTCAAACTTGCTCTTCCTGAAACTATCTCTACCTCCAAGAGACAAAAGCCTGTTGAAACAGTAACTTTGAGGATGTACTTTCAGTACACCGCAGCATAACTTTCATATACTGTGGTAGAAATATTTTTTTCAAACTGGTTATGCAAATATATCCTTCATATCCACATCAGTAACTCTGCTTTGTGAAGAAAGCTCCTAGGTAAAGATGAGTCACTGTAACCACCTCTTTAGTTGCAAGATCAGATTCATAAGCTGATAAAGAAAACATCTCTGACCACACGACCACAGGATCTCTAAATAATAAGCTTATTACTTATTACTAAATAATCTTACATAACATATAAGATAAATAATTCATGTATCAGATTATATTATCTACTATATGATAATATTTTTAGGGTGTGCTAAAATGCCTTTTTTTTTTTTAATTCCTCTCCTGATTACACCACGTGCTCTCACTACTATGCAGGTGCCTCAAGCAACTTAGAGGAAATGTCCCATGCTTCTCCAGTATGGGAACAGAGTCTCTGCTACTGGCAGCAAGCACCTCCCAGCTCGAGAGAGAGAGAGTAAACACCATGAGGAAACCTGTGGTTTTACCTGAACCACCTCTGAGAGGACATGAGGAAATGGGATGAAAACCCATCTTTGCACTAACAGCACAGGTACGTGAGTTGAAAGGAAGAACAGGTGCCACAGGAAGTTCTTCAAGGATAAATGCCGCTCCAGTTTCCACTGGGCAAGACCTCCCTCAGACAGAATAGCAGGGCTGATGTTACTTCTGGTCCTCTTGAAAGGGCCTCAGCTCACCATTACAAGGAGTGAGCAATGAGTGCTATGACCAGGACTAGAGGGGCCCTGCCTCCAGCCAGGTGGAGGAAAGGGACAGTTGGATCTGTTGGCCTCTGTGGATCCCATGCCCTGGCACATCAGACACACAAGGGTATAAGGCTTAAGCTGACACCAGTGGACAGTGTACCCTGATGCCATCAAGATATGTAGAGGCAGAATCCATCTCTGTTTCTGGGGATCCCAACAGCTGACTGTAGTGGAAGCTGGAGTGAGCTTAGCTGGGAATGAATGGCAAAACCACCCCA